>SJYQ01096424.1:443876-474733 GCA_006410935.1 Redunca redunca | reverse complement strand
GTGATGCTTTCTAAGGCCCACTTGACTTCATATTCCAGGATGTCTGGCTCTAGATGAGTGATCACACCATCATGATTATCTTGGTCGTGAAGATCTTTTTTGTACAGTTCTTCTGTGTATTCGTGCCACCTCTTCTTAATATCTTCTGCTTCTGTTAGGTCCATACCATTTCTGTCCTTTATCAAGCCCATCTTTGCATGAAATGTTCCCTTGGTATCTCTAATTTTCTTGAAGAGATCTCTGGTCTTTCCCATTCTGTTTTCCTCTATTTTTTTGCATTGATCACTGAGGAAGGCTTTCTTATCTCTTCTTGCTATTCTTTGGAACTCTGCATTCAGATGCTTATATCTTTCCTTTTCTCCTTTGCTTTTCACCTCTCTTCTTTTTCACAACTATTTGTAAGGCCTCTCCAGACAGCCATTTTGCTTTTTTGCATTTCTTTTCCATGGGGATGGTCTTGATCCCTGTCTCCTGTACAAAGTCACGAACCTCCGTCCATAGTTCATCAGGCACTCTATCTATCAGATCTAGGCCCTTAAATCTATTTCTCACTTCCACTGTATAATCATAAGGGATTTGATTGAGGTCATACCTGAATGGTCTAGTGGTTTTCCCTACTTTCTTCAATTTAAGTCTGAATTTGGCAATAAGGAGCTCATGATCTGAGCCACAGTCAGCTCCTGGTCTTGTTTTTGCTGACTGTATAGAGCTTCTCCATCTTTGGCTGCAAAGAATATAATCAATCTGATTTTGGTGTTGACCATCTGGTGATGTCCATGTGTAGAGTCTTCTCTTGTGTTGTTGGAAGAGGGTATTTGCTATGACCAGTGCATTCTCTTGGCAAAACTTTATTAGCCTTTGCCCTGCTTCATTCCATATTCCAAGGCCAAATTTGCCTGTTACTCCAAGTGTTTCTTAATTTCCTACTTTTACATTCCAGTCCTCTATAATGAAAAGAACATCTTTTGGGGGTGTTTTTTCTAAAGCATCCTTCAAAAAAAAAAAAAAAATCAAAATGGCCAGTGTCCAGAAGGCCATTTTGTTGTTACTCAGTTTGTTTAAAAACAGACACTTTCTTATATTGACTTGAAATCTGCTTCCTTGGGACTTCCGTGTTCTCAGCAATTCTAGTTTTTGTGGGTGGAGGGGGTAGATAATTTCTATGATGCTTGGTGAAGGAACAAATTCTGCTTGGAAACATTCAGCTATTTATAGTCTCCTTTCTCTCCAGTAGACTATCTGACATGTGAAAGGGTTCTGAAGGCTGAGACAGGAGGAGATACCATATTTTATACAAAGTTTTGGACTGATGGCCATTTTATTTTTGCCTGTCTTTTTTTATTCTGGTAAATACACATAACATGAAATTTATCATCTTAACCATTTTAAAGCGTGCAGTTTACTGGTATGGAGCACTTTCACACTTCAGGCAGCCAGCACCACCATCCATCTCCAGAGCTCTTCATCTTGTAATACTGAAACTCTGTACCCATTAAACACTGATTTCTCCTTCCCAGTCCTGACACCTCCCCTTGGCTCCTGACAGCTATCCCTCTACTTTCTGTCTTTTTGATTTTGACTGTTCTAAGTAACTTCTATAAGTGAAAGAACAGTATTTGTCTTGTGGTGATTGGCTTATTTCACTTAGCATAATGTCTTCAAACTTCATCCATGGTATAACAGGTCAAAAATTTCTTCTTTTAGAAGAATTCAGTTTTTAAAAGCTGAATATTGTCATGGTGTATGTATACATGATATTTTGCTTTTGCATGTTTTTTTAAAAGTTCCATACCAGGACGAATCACTAGATGGATCTTCAAGGGATGATCTATAATAGGTAAACACAAATAAACAAAATAAGCATTGTGAAGTGGCATTCACAAAAGCACAATGACATACTGTGCACACTCACCAGAGTTGCCAAAATTTAAAAAGGCTGGGACTTGCCTGGTGGTCCAGTGGTTGACTTCACCTTCCAATCAGTAGATGCAAGTTTGATCCCTGGTTGGGGAGCTAAGATTTCACGTGCCTCACAGCCAAAAAACCAAAACCTAAAACAGAAAGACCATTGTAACAAATTCAATAAAGACCTTGAAAATGGTCCACATTAAAAAAAAAAAATCTTTAAAAAATAAGGCTGACATCACCAAGTGTTGGCAAAGATGTAAATCAATGGGAACTCTTGATGAGTTGCTGTTGGCATGTAATTTGGTTAAACCAACTTGGAAAACCATTTAACAGTATTTACCACAGCTGAATGTAAAACTTATGATTTAACAATTCCACTCCTAGGTACATATATGTAACCATTGGTACATGTGTGCACCAAAAACATTTATGAGACTCTTCATAGAAACACTATTCATAATATCCCTGGAAACTACCATGGTGCACAACTGTGGAATAGATGAACAAGTTATTGGTAGGATCATACAAAGGAATGATTGATGGAGGTGAAAATGAGCAACCTACTGCTATGTACAGTAACACAAATGAATCTCACAGATATAATGTTGACTGAAAAGCCAGACAGGAAAACATTCCTGCTGCATGATTCCATCCACATGGAGCTCAAAACTGGCCTAGAGTAAAAGGAGTTGGGAACTTGGCTAACTTTGAGGAGTTGGGTAGTAACTGAGAGGGAAGATGAGGAGGGCTTGGGTTCTGGGAAATGTTTTCTTTGATCTGGATGTTTGTTACATGGGTATGTTTACATCTTGAAAATTTATCAAACTGTACACTTAAGATGTGTGCTCTTTTCTGTATGTTTCCTCCTTAAAATAAAGACATACACTTTATTTTTTTTTTTAAGGTTTTTAGCTTNTTTTTTTTAAGGTTTTTAGCTTTTTTTTTTTTTTTTTTACTTTACAATACTGTATTGGTTTTGCCATACATTGACATGAATCTGCCACAGGTGTACATGAGTTCCAAACCCTGAACCCCCCTCCCACCACCCTTCCCATATCATCTCTCTGGGTCATCCCAGTGCACCAGCCCCAAGCATCCTGTATCCTGTATCCAACCTAGACTAGCGATTCATTTCTTACATGATAGTATACATGTTTCAATGCCATTCTCCCAAATCATCCTACCCTTGCCCTCTCCCATAGAGTCCAAAAGTCTGTTCTTTACATCTGTGTCTCTTTTGCTGTCTCGCATACAGGGTTATCATTACCATCTTTCTAAATTCCATATATATGTGTTAGTATACTGTATTGGTGTTTTTCTTTCTGGCTTACTTCACTCTGTATAATCAGCTCCAGTTTCATCCACTGCATTAGAACTGATTCAAATGTATTCTTTTTAATGGCTGAGTAATATTCCATTGTGTATATGTACCACAGCTTTCTTATCCATTCATCTGCTGATGGACATCTAGGTTGCTTCCATGTCCTGGCTATTATAAACAGTGCTGCGATGAACATTGGGGTACATGTGTCTCTTTCAATTCTGGTTTCCTTGGTGTGTATGCCCAGCAGTGGGATTCCTGGGTCAAAAGGCAGTTCTATTTCCAGTTTTTTAAGGAATCTCCACACTCTTCTCCATAGTGGCTGTACTAGTTTGCATTCCCACCAACAGTGTACGAGGGTTCCTTTTTCTCCACACCCTCTCTAGTATTTATTGCTTGTAGACTTTTGGATCGCAGCCATTCTGACTGGCATGAAATGGTACCTCATCGTGGTCTTGATTTGCATTTCTCTGATAATGAGTGATGTTGAGCATCTAGAAATATTCATTTTTTAATACAAAAACACCTCCTATATATGCTCACTTCTTGAGCCATTGATGAGAATGTTGCTATCAGAAAGTCACAGGACATTGGTCAGTGAAGGGGCCTTAAGCTGTCTGAGCTCACTTCCTCCATCTTACAGGGAAGATGTAAGTGAAGTCTCAGGGCTGCACTGTCTGAGATGGCATAGTCAGGATAAGAATCCAGCCTTCCTGATTCTTAGACCAGGGCTCTCCTTTCAAAGCAGCCACTTGTTGCCTCTATCAGTTCAGTTCAGTTGCTCAGTCATGTCCGACTCTTTGCGACCCCATGAATCGCAGCACACCAGGCTTCCCTGTCCATCACCAACTCCCGGAGTTCACTCAGACTCACGTCCTTGAGTCAGTGATGCCATCCAGCCATCTCATCCTCTGTCGTCCCCTTCTCCTCCTGTCCCCAATCTCTCCCAGCATCAAAGTCTTTTCCAATGAGTCAACTCTTTGCATGAGGTGGCCAAAGTACTGGAGTTTCAGCTTTAGCATCATTCCTTCCAAAGAAATCCCAGGGCTGATCTCTTTCAGAATGGACTGGTTGGATCTCCTTGCAGTCCAAGGGACTCTCAAGAGTCTTCTCCAACACCACAGTTCAAAAGCATCAATTCTTTGGCGCTCAGCCTTCTTCACAGTCCAACTCTCACATCCATACATGACTACTGGAAAAACCATAGCCTTGACTAGACGGACCTTAGTCGGCAAAGTAATATCTCTGCTTTTGAACATGCTATCTAGGTTTGTCATAACTTTTCTTCCAAGGAGTAAGTGTCTTGTAATTTCATGGCTGCATTCACCATCTGCAGTGATTTTGGAGACCTCCAAAAATAAAGTCAGCCACTGTTTCCACTGTTTCTCCATCTATTTCCCATGGAGTGATGGGACCAGATGCCATGATCTTCGTTTTCTGAATGTTGAGCTTTAAGCCAACTTTTTCACTCTCCTCTTTTACTTTCATCAAGAGGCTTTTTTGTTGCCTCTGTGGGTCCCTGCAAAGTGGTGACAGAGGCCAGGGCCAAGTGACAAAAAAAAAAAAGTCTCACTCTGTAGACAATCTGAAAAAATTACCTGTTCTTGACACCTCTCTGAAGTCATGTCCATTTGTAGTGTGGCTTTGCAACCTCTAAGAGGCGGCACATTTTTCTGACCCCTGAAAATGGCTTTACCTGCAGGACCTGCTCTGATCAGTAGCCTGGGACAGAGACCTTGTGGTGTCAGCTGGGAGCGGGGCCTCTGGATGCTCTGAGTAGCTCAGCTTTGCCTCAAATCCCGCCCACCATTTGGTCAGCGATCTCAGGCCGCTGTGTTAGGGTGAGAGCCCAAGAGAGCAGAGGTGAGCTGTTTCTGCCCCAGTGGATTCAGTAGCACCACAGCCCAGCCTCCACCAGACCTGCCCAGCTAAGCCCAGCCAAACCACTGACCCACAAAATTGTGGGTTAAATAAGTGTATTTTTAATTTTTTAAATATTAATTTTATGTGTACCAAGTTTATTGAAAAGTCTTTATTGAATTTGTTACAATATTGCATCTGTTTCATGTTTTGGGGTTTCGGCTGCAAGGCATGTGGAATCTTAGCTCCCTGACCAGGGATTGGAACCTGCCCCTCCTCCCCACACTGGAAAATCAAGTCTTAACCACTGGACTACCAAGGAATTTCCAAATAAATATGTTTTAAGCCACTAAGTTTTAGGGTAGCTTGTCCTTCATGAGAAGTGAATGGACACATCACATCAGTCACCGTGAAGCCACATCTCGTTCATCCATGGTGTTGCAAACTGGTGTCCTTGTCTTCCCACTTTACTTTTTAATCTTAAAAAGCTCAGCATTTTTAATTATTCATTTTCTCTTCCTCTCCTTTTCAATGAAGGAAGAAACCTCTCAGAATGAAAGATACAAATTCTAAGCAGGCAGAGGCGAATTGGCATTTACCACATCATATCAAATAAGGCCTGGACACAGGTCTCTTCCCTGGAAGACATCCAGACAGTGGACAGCACAGGGCACTCTGATGCCCAATCATTCCTGCTTTCTTCTCATGCAAGATAAACAGATCCAGCATTATACACGGCCTACCACTTTCCCCTCCTCCTCTATCACCCCCCAGTGGGACCTCCTTAAGGCCTCCTTTTATTAGGGTTACTAGTCATTATAAAAGAGGGTCACCTGTGACTGGCTCTGGTCGCGTTTCGAAGTTCAACATCCCGCCTTCAGAAGCACTGGCTGGTTTGACACATGCCTCGCAGAGACGGTCTCTGATCTGTGCACAGTCGCGCTAAGGTGTATTTCTTTCAGGAGAAGGAAGGATTCATTCTGACCTTTTCCTGCTTTGCTGCCCATTCCTAGTGCATGGTGTGAGCTCTGATGGCCACCGTGGCCCTGAGCCAGAGGGAGGGAAGTCTCACCATATTGTTGTCAGAGCAGATAAGCAGTGGGGCACATGAAAGGGAAGCGCTCCAGGATCACAGGCTGCCTGGGCTCAGACATGCTCCCGACCCTGTGAGCCAGCTAGCGGGGCTCATGGAAGCCTTAAGATCCACGCTCATCGGGGGATCTCAGGCTCCCAGCATCCTGGTGGGAGGGCGGCTGAGCAACCAGCCAGCTGTAGTGGCCTCTAGTTCTTTCTTTAAAACACACACACACACCGCCTCACTTCCAAGGTGAGACAGCTTTCAGGAGTAGGATTGCTGCTATAGAAGATCAATGCAAATGGTTACCAGGGGCTTGGTGCCCACACTCTTGTGTTCATTTTTCCGTCTTCATGACTGCTTCCTGCTTTCTATCCCAGTGCACAGAACCTCATGTGTGCGAGGCAGTGCCCTCAGTTCTGCCATGAAGGCACCAGGAAAGATGAGAAAGCATCTGTTAAACAGCAGAGCAAAGAAGGTCTAAGCAGAGAAATGAATTACAAAAACTGCTATTCAGAGGGCAAATGTCATGTAGGCCAGGGTACTTCTTCTCATGGAAAATCTCTATCTTGAGGACATTGGCGTCCCAGTCTCATCCTGATTATACTGTTTTTCTCCATACTTACTGCTTGTAATTGTCATTTTCAGAGTCAGCTCTGACACCAGTAGATGGGCCCAACAGGGCTCGGCACTTCCTGAGATGGCGCCCCACTGGACCCAGAAACAGGCCCCACTGGACACGGGGGTGCCAGGAACAAAAAGGAGTGATTCGAACAAGATGGTGAATGCAAGAACTGAAGGAAGAGAACCTGAGAGATAGAACTGGTCATATGGCGCATATTCTGCATGGACAGACGGGTCAACTGGCATAGCAGTTACACTTGGTCTTTACTATTTTCCTCTTCATACCGTTCACTCTCCAGTTACTTTTTCTTTCTCATGCTGAACGAGTGATAATTTGGGCCCTGTGCATGAAGTATAATGCTGTGGATGCACTCTGCTTGTCTCATTTGCCAAGTTATCCTAGAAATCTCCATAAAAAAACTCTGGGACTCACTCAGCCCCAGGTAGGTTAGGATGAATGAGAGAACAAGACAAAAAGACAGACTCATTTTAACATCTCATCTCTCTACCTTACCTGCATCCCCCTCCTTTCACCAAGGAAAGGCTAAATCTAGGTTTCTGGCAATCCACTGAAGGTGGTTAGAAGGACTCAGGGTGAGAGGAAAGGTGAGGAGCTATGAAGGAGGGGTCTTGGAAGTTCTGCTGGGGTTTCCCCAAACTGGGAAGGAGATGACGTGAAGAGAGGTACTCCAGGTAGAGGGAAGGATTTCAGAGGGGAATGGCCAGCTCAGCCACGCTCACAACAGCTTCCAGAGCTGGCAGGAGTTCCCATGTCACAGCCTTGCCCACTGAGGTGCCGTGTCTCTTTTGAGCATTTCCAAGGGAACCACTCACGCTCTGGCCCACGGTGAATGGCACCCTCTAGAGACATTACCATAGCAGCCCCACAGGGAGCATCCGCATGGTGAGCATGCCGTGAAAACCAGTGCAAGGGGCGAGGGCTCGACTGCTTCCTCTGCAGGCTGTGGGGTGGCAGTGGGGAGGGCGTGAGCAACAGTAAACAGTAAGAATCAACTTCTCTACACACCTTTAAAAATACGATTCATCAAAGTACAAAAGATTTACTTATTCCTATTTATTCCCCTTCCTACCTTATTCTTAACTTAGAAGCCTAAGTTTTTCAGCTGAACAAAATTCACAATTATGCCATACGTTTTCCTTGATGGGAATTCCAAATGATTCTTTTGTGTCCATTTTTGCTGCTGATTCAGAGCAGGTACCCATTCGCCAATCAAAGTCATGGGTATCCTTTCTCAGAGTCACCAAAAGAGACATGCACCATCTGGGGAAAATGAAGTCTCCAAAAAGCAAAAACACCTTTTTCAGAACTGGACCCACATTTTTTTTTTCCAGGAAATAATTTATTATCAATGTTACCACTCCTCCTAGTTTTCAGATATTCTTTTCTATGGTCAAAAATACATTTTGACCTATGGCTGATTTGTATTGATATATAGCATAAACCATCACGGTAGTGTAAAGCAATTATCCTCCAATTAAAAGTAAATCAATTAAATATATATATATTGAAAACCCTTGTTGAAGTCAAGAGTATGAAGAATGTATTTGCCATAATTACGACAGGTGTCACGTAATTACGACAGCAGCAGCAGAAGTGATGGCTACTACAAAGCAGCGGGTTAACCGTGCAATTTGGGTTTAACTTCCTTTTGTAGTTAGGCCATCTGTTTAACAACTTTCTCCATTTTTTTTTCTCATTATTTCACCTTCCTAAACACAGAGGGGCAGCACAGACGATATCTATTCATCTTTTTGATTTTGTTAAGCACTCAAACTGGTTATTACAGAATTGGGTCTCAGCCGCCCCTGAGCTAGTTGTGCCGCTGTAACCCTTCAAGTCAGCCTGAAACACACACTTATCCCGGCTACCGCACAGCGGGTAGGGGAAGAAGAGGCTTCCGCAAGCAGACATTCCCCTGCCCTAGAGGCTGCCCAGTGAGGCAGCAGTGGAAACCAGTTCGGTGAGCCCTGTGCCCTGACCGTATGCGAAGGAGACCAGCTGCTATGCAGAGGGGTTTCATAAGGTGGGCGGGAACTGGATCCGACAGGTTCCTCTACTGCCAGCTTTCTTAAGCTCGGCACCGTTGCCATTTGGGGAGAAATAATTTGACTGTGACCCTGCCCTGTGTTGTAAGATTTCAGCAGCATCACTGGCTTCTATCCACTGGATGCCCATAAAGCAACATCCCCAGCTGTTTCAACCGAAATGTCTCCAGCACCCCCAATTAAGAAGCATGGCACTACAGGAAAACTCCTGATCCCCAAAGCAGTTGGGAGTTATATTGTAAACCCTAATAAAGTCATGAAGTTTGCGAAGAATTGTGATCTTATAAACTAGACCAAATTCATGTTTATTCCTCCAAAACTAACCAGGCCATTTCTTGAATGGAGGAGACACTGGTGACGTAACAGTTGTGAGAGAAACGTGGGCCGAGGTGCCTTTTCCTTGCCCTAGCCTGCAGGGTGCTGCCAGGTGTGATGTTTATGGGCAAACCCGGTAAACGCAAATTCCACAGGTTCATCGATATCTGGCCACAACAGTCAACCACATTGGTTTCCCACAGATCCATTACCTGGGTAGCAGCTAAAATAAGAAAGCTTGAGTAAAGATTGCTGTTCCCCAGCCAAAATAATTCTCGGCACAAATAATTGTTTGGCACCATCAACTGGAATGGAGAAGCTTTCTGCTTCTTCACCTACTTCTGTCCCAACTGGCAGAAGAAAATCATAGCTCACCAGAGAAATGTATTTTGTTGATCATTTCAGTTGAGGTTGTCACACAAAGAACATTTAGTAACTCGGCTTAGAGAGCTAGGTCATCCCTCGTGGCTCAGATGGTAAACAATCGGCCTACAGTGCAGAAGACTTGGGTTCGATCCCTGGGTTGGGAAGATCCCCTGAAGAAGGAATAGCAGCAACCCACTCCAATATTCTTGCCTGGAGAATCCCCTAGACAGAGGAGCCTGGCAAGCTATAGTTCACGGGGTCGCAAAGAGTCAGACATGACTGAGTGACTAACATTCCTATTACTACTTACGGAGCTAAATGGATTGGGGATGTTAGAAAAGCTGAAATTGAGTCCTCCACCTACTCCAATGGAAAGAAAGTATTTAAAATGTTTTCATCTGTGTTTATGCTGCAGTCTCTTCAGTGACAGCTGCTCAAAGAAAAAGCAAGTTCAGTTTCTCTGACATGTACCTGAAGGCTAGCCATGAGTTTCTGGCACCAATAAGTAAGACTGAAAGAAAACTGAGAGAAGAGCTTATCCCAAGAGGCAGTGGTGATGCTGCCATTTCCCAAGGACTAAATAGAGTGACTTTCAACGGCTGGGGGCTGGGCCCGTTCTCTTTCTTTCATTCAGTCCCCTTCGAGTCATCACTCTCCACACCCAGTCTCTGAGGTTCTGTGGGGACAGGTCTGGACCAGTGGTTCCCAGGCTTAGCTGAGCATTTATTCACCTTGGGAGTTTAAAGGAAATCATTACACATCTCAGAAGTTCTAATATGGTCCTTTGTTTGGTTTGTTTTCTTTTGTGTTTTGTTTTCTGCTGTTTGGCCACCCCACACAACATATGGGATCTGAGTTCCCTGACCAGGGATTGAACCCTCACCCCTGCAGTAGAAGCATGGAGTCTTATCCACTGAGCCGCCAGGGAAGTCCCTCTATTATGGTTTTGAGGGTGGGATCTGTGGATATGTATTTTAAAGTATTTCCCTGGGTCATGCAACTACTTTGGGGTCATCTAGAATAAACAGCAATGCTACTGCTGATGGTGGTGATGAAGATGATGATATCTACCCTGCACGGAGGACTTGTTATGTGCTAAATACTTCCAGGCGTTAGCTCATTTTATCTTCATCCCCATGAGTTACTATTATTGTTTCCATTTGAAGATGTGGAAACAGGCTTAAGGGGTTTAATTACTTGCACACGGTGCTGGAGTTTTCAACCATCATGAAACTTTTCCTCTCTACCATTTATTGAACTGGGATTCGTTGTGGGGGTGGTATGAAATTATCAAGAAACATACAGATGAACGCAGAGGAGGCCTCACCGAGAAATCTGGAATTTCTCTAGAACTCTGAGTCTGGGCTTTCTCAGAGTTGAGGAACAGGCAGGCTAGCAGGAGTGGTTTGGTGCTGTAAGTCTTTGTCATGTCTCAGCCAAAGTGTCTTGCAGCTCTATAAACACAGCATGGAGGCTACAGAACTGCCTGGGGGAGAAGGTTCATAAAAATGATATTTTTGCTGAGCACCAGAAGGAACATTTTTGTCTTTAAATATGCAGAGACACTACAGCAAGTATCACAAATTCATTCTGGTGATGCAACCAACAACACTTAATTATCAGCTCCACAAGCAAATTAGGTGAGAAAAGTACTTGTCTTTTTATATTTTATTTCTAAAGGAATTCAAAGAAGATAATTTAACTACTGCAGCATATTATGACTCTTCTCCATCTGTTTTTTTCCCTCTTTCTCTTCTTCTTCTTTTTTTTTTAAGTCACAGGTACACTTGTTCTCTTGGGGGCTTCCCAGGTACCACTGCTGGTAAAGAGCCTGCCTGCCACTGCGGGAGATGTAAGAGACACGGGTTCGATCCCTGAATCAGGAAGATCCCCTGGAGGAGGGCATGGCAACTCCCTCCAGTATTCTTGCCTGGAGAATCCCATGCACAGAGGACCCTGGCGGGCTACAGTCCATGAAGTCGCAAAAGAGTCAGACACGGCTGAAGCGACTTAGCACACACGCACGCACACCTGTTCTCTTGCTTTGTTGTTGGCCTGTTCACCTACAGAGGAGCTTGGAGGAATCCACTGGATCTGCCAGAGAGCCAGGCAGATCTAGTCCATGTGAGGCTTAAATGGTAGGATGGGAGGTGGGTTCCCAGGTGCCCTGCCCGGGGGGTGTGTATGCAGGACTCAGGGGGCTCCTCTCCTGAGACCTCATCCTGGCTGCCCCCACTGTTCATGGAGGTGACTCTGAGACACTGCGCCTCGGAGGCCAACTTGTCATCTCCAGATCCTAGCCCCAACTGGCTCCTTTTGATGAGATGCTGTCTTGGGATGAAGAGGCTCACATGACCTTGGAGAATTCACCGAATGAACTCCCTGGATGACAGGCAGGATGGAGGGCTCAGTGTGGCCCAGTGAAAGCCATGTGCCCCTTCACTCCCTCACTCACGACTTGCCTCTGTGCCAAGGGCATCCTTCAGAGATGCTTCTGAAGGGAAGCCGTGGCTTCCTCCTCCTCCAGATTTTCTGAAGCCTATGAAGTTTCAGCTATTTCGCTAAATATGCTGGAAACAGTTCTTGGCTTCTTCAGCTGGTTTCCCCACTTTACAAACCTCTGAGTTCAGTCTCTCACTGTGTGGCAGTGACAGATGGGGGGAGGCTGGCTCACGGCTTTGGAGCGCTTCCAGGGGCCTGGTGTATAAACTCTATAAACCACCATAAACCACTGCTATAAACCCAAAGCACTGTAAACCACTGCTGGTTTATAGGTTTCCCTGTAAGCCACTTCTGGCCCCTCCAGCAGTTACACCCTTAACAACTCTGGCTCCCCAGCTCCCAAAATGAGAATGAGCAGCAATTCTAGAATTTGTGTAGTCTGGCGTTTCCAGAAGGAACACCAGGAATTGGGCGGGTGGCACACGCGGGTGCAGCGAATCAGGAGGGGACTGAGTGAGCCGGCAGCACGTGTCGGTCCACAGGGGAGCGGACCCCAGCTCCATCGCATGGCCGACGTGTGGGAACATTCACCCGGGTTCCCAGATCTCTCCATAAACTTTCAGCAATCTGGATGCTTTAAAAATACGTTTATTTACTTTTGGCTATGTGGGCTCTTTGTTGCTGCGTGGGCTTTCCTCTAGTTACACGAGTGGGGGCTTCTAGCTGTGGGGTGCGGGCTTCTCATCATGCTGACTTCTCTTGATGTGGAGCACAGGTTCTCGGGCACCCGGGGTTCAGCAGCTGCAGCACGTGGGTTCAGTAGTTGCGGCTTCCAGGCTCCAGAGTACAGGCTCAGTGGTTGTGGTGCACGGGCTTAGTTGTTCCACGGGATCATGTGGAATCTTCGGAGGTTTGAACCTGTGTCTTCTGCGTTGGCGGGCGGATTCTTTACCCCTGAGCCACCAGGGAATCCATATATACTTTGCGGCCCCAAAAAACACATCCAGAGACTGGGCTATGTCTGATGGCCACCGGTTTGCACTTTCTTCTCTAATTCAACACCATCCTTTTGAGGAGGGTTCACCCAGAGGGTACAAGCTACCTGGTGCAGAATGAGAGCTGAGGTCTGGTGTCTGAACCATGGGCAAGCGTTCTTTCCTTTATGTTTTATTCTTAATTCTCATACTTTTCATCAATTCAAAGATTTACTTAAATTAGTGGTAATTTGACACATTTCAGGTACAAAGAACTGTGCTGAATGTTTGAAATTGCCAGAAAGTTAAATAACTTCCCTTCCCCTCAAAGATCAGTACTTCTCCCATGAGAGGGCAGAGAAGTGAGTTTTATAATATGTCTCCTCTGTGCCAGGCATTTCATACCCAACATTTCCAGGAAACTTCAAAAATTTTTTAGAGGTCAGCATTGTTCACCACTTCTTGCAATTCTGATACTACAGATCAGAAAGATTAAGTAACATGCCCAGGGTCACACAGGTGGAATGATAAAGAGCTCAAACTCAGAACCTCTGACGCTAGCATCCATGCTTATTTTTCGCTTAACAGAAATTGTCAGTGTTCAATAATGAAATACTCAAACATACACAAATAGTATTAGTCAGACTTTATTTTGGGGGGCTCCAAAATCACTGCAGATGGTGATTGCAGCCATGAAATTAAAAGACGCTTACTCCTTGGAAGAAAAGTTATGACCAACCTAGATAGCATATTCAAAAGTGGAGACGTTACTCTGCCGACTAAGGTCCGTCTAGTCAAGGCTATGGTTTTTCCAGTGGTCATGTATGGATGTGAGAGTTGGACTGTGAAGAAGGCTGAGCGCCGAAGAATTGATGCTTTTGAACTGTGGTGTTGGAGAAGACTCTGAGAGTCCCATGGACTGCAAGGGGATCCAACCAGTCCATTCTGAAGGAGATCAATCCTGGGATTTCTTTGGAAGGAATGATGCTAAAGCTGAAACTCCAGTACTTTGGCCACCTCATGCGAAGAGTTGACTCATTGGAAAAGACTTTGATGCTGGGAGAGATTGGGGGCAGGAGGAGAAGGGGACGACAGAGGATGAGATGGCTGGATGGCATCACTGACTCAATGGACGCGAGTCTGAGTGAACTCCGGGAGATGGTGATGAACAGGGAGGCCTGGCGTGCTGCGATTCATGGGGTTGCAAAGAGTCGGACACGACTGAGCGACTGAACTGAACTCAACTGAACACGTTAATATGTTCCCACGCTTTTTCTTCTAGCATGTGTGATAGTTGCTCAATCGTGTCCAGCTCTTTGTGACCCCATGGACTGTAGCTTGACAGCCTCCTCTGTCCATGGAATTCTCCAGGCCAGAATACTGGAGTGGGCCGCCATGCCCTTTTCTGGCAGATTTTCCCCACCCAGGGATCGAACCCAGAGCTCCTGAATTACAGGGGATTCTTTACCATCTGAGTCACCAGGGAAGCCCTTTTCCTATTAGACTATATAATAATTCAGGCACCAGAACACAGCTTCACTGCTGCTAGCTAGAAGAGGGTACAAAGCAAAGTGTGCAAAGCACACAAAGTGGCGGAAATGACACCTAGGCACCAGCGTGTGAACCGGTTGGTAGAGAGCAGCTTCACGGAGCAGGTAAGCTGTGGGCTGGGGCTGGGCGTGGGCCACTGAAAGGTCGGGTTGGAGGGTTCTCAGCCCATTGTTTTGCCTACTGTTTGAAACAGTTTAAATCTTTTGACTACTGTTTAAGATAGCTTGTGATGACTCAGAAACTAAGGGGGTGGCAACCTAGGCAGTTGAAGTCAGCCCATCCGGGAGAGGGGGTGACTGTATACAGGTTTAGAGGACCCACTTGGTGTCATGTGGACCAGGGGCCCCAACTCTCAGCTCCCCAAGCCCCTGCTCCTGGGCCTGGCTGTCACACCCATCCAAGGCCCAGGTTCCACCTCGAATTACATTGCTCTTCTATAAGCTTCAAACATTTGACATTTATCATGAAAGGTCTGAACTATTCATTTTACAATTAAACATCCTCTAGGGGGATGCTGAAGGCTTGGTATTTATGTTTGTGTTCTTATTTTTTCTCTTTAGTAATCCTTTCTTTGTCTCAGTGTTTTAAAACACATTAATAAAATGTTTGCTTTCCTCTCTACTGATTCAGGCCATGGGAAAGATGAGTTCACGGAAGAAGACTTATTTATTTCATTCTCATTAAAACTACCTAGGTTATAGTATTGTTTTTTCATTTTTTTCCAGAGTTAGAACTCTTGGGAGATAGCTGTTAGGATCATCTTTATTTTTTTTCTTTCCTCCTTTTATAATGTTTCATATATTTACGTGTATATATACACACACACACACACACACACACACACATATATATATATATATATATACTTTTTTTTTCTAGGAAGCATAGTGTCTTTAGCTAATAGCCTTTGGTTCCACAGTTTCTGCTTATGGTGACTTGACAATAGCATATCCAAGGTCAGGCATTGGGGAGCAATTCCCTGACAAAGACTGGTAAAGGGAATCAGGACATGCAACCATCTGGATGTATTACTTAAGGCTTTTTAGCTAGATGAAGAATTCAAGGTGAGTATATTTCTTTATTGCAATTAGGCAGAAAACCAGAGTTATGTTGCATGCTCAGTCGCTTCAGTCGTGTCTGACTCTTTGTGACACTATGGACTATAGCCCACCAGGCTCCTCTGTCCATGGGATTCTCCAGGCAAGAATACTGGAGTGGATTGCCATGCACTCATCCAGGGGATCTTCCAGACCCAGAGACTGGATCTGTGTCTCCTGAGACTCCTGCATTGGGGGCAGATTCTTTACTGCTAAGCCACCAGGATTAAGAAGTGAATTATAATCTTTGACAATTTGCAGAAAAAATCACACGACAGTACATAAGAATTTTCATTTTGATTGAATTTGCTTTACATTTTATATTAGAGACCAGCAATTGGTTTAAGCGATAGTTTTGTTAGGAAGCCATATTTTCAAGAGAAAAGACATACAGTTCATTTTTAATCCAGCTGCCCCACCTGAGGGAAGCCCACGTGGTTTAAGGAGTGAGGCTCACCTTTGCCTCCTGTGTCCTGGGGGCAGCTGCCTCCATGGAGGCTTGGTTCCAGGAAGAAAGATAAACCGTTTCTAGAGGCTCAGCCTTGAAAAGGGCCCTGATTATGGATACCAGATCCACCTTCTTTGGTGGTGTCATTTTTTATTTATTTTTAAAGATAAGGTGATGCTATTCAGCCTTCAGAAGGGTGTGAATGCCATGAAGGCTGAGGCCTTCTTCTGCTTGGCTGGCTGATGCATCTCAGGTGCCCAGAACACACCTGGCACGCAGCAGCTCCCGCGGACAACAGCGGCCACGTGCAAGAAAGGACTCGTAATTTTTGCTACTGAAAATCTCACGCTCAGATTTCCTTCTTTGGTGCCCCTTCCTCCCTCCCTTTTATCTTTCTTTCCTTCTCTCTCTCACTTTTTCTTCTTTTCGGCTCCCGCTGAACAATGTCCCTTGGTGCCGCGTGATTTACCCGTGTCTTCAGCGTTAGCCTTGGTCTGTGCTGCTCATATTCACACTGTGGTTTCCTAAGGTGAAGTCCAGGATTGCTCAGCTTACACTATAAAGTGCTCACCATAGGACAGAGGGATGCGAGTGTGTAATCAATTCCCCTCGATGATAAAATAGTATTAAAATTAAATCCTGAGTAAAATAATACAATTAAGTCCCGATATTAAAAAAAAAAAAAAAAAAAAAAAANAAAAAAACTAGACAAACCCAGGACTGCCTATGGGAACATATAAAGGATGTCCTGACTCATCATTATCAGTTGTGAGATGCTTCCCAAGGTTTTGCTAATGATAAATATAGCAAACATTGATTAATTTTTACTGCCACACACATAGCAGGTAGGACTCAGGCCCAGTTAACCTTCTCTGGGTGCTTTCCCAACCCACCTCCTGCACAAAAGCCACATTAAAATTCACAATTTGGATTCCCTGATTGTCCAGTAGTTAAGAAGCCACCTGCCAATGCAAGGGATGGGGGTTTGATCCCTGGTCAGGGAGATAAAGTCCCTTATGCCAAGGAGCAACCAAGCCCATGTGCTGCGACTGCTGACGCCACTGCGATGAGAGGCCCGCACAGCGTGAGTGGAGAGCACCCCCTGCTCACGGACACTAGAGAAAGCCCAAGTGCAGCAACAAAGAGTCAGCGCCGCCAAAAGTAATTAGTCAACCTTCCCTGGTGGCCCAGTTTGTAAAGAATCAGCCTGAAATGTAACAGACGGCCTGCAATGCCAGAAACTGGGTTTGATCCTGGCTGGGGAAGATCCCCTGGTGAAGCAAATGCAACCCACTCCAGTATTCTTGCCTGGTAAATCCCTTGGACAGAGGAGGATGGAAGGATACAGTCCATAGTGTTGCAAAGAGTTGAACATGACTTAGCAACTAAACCAGAAACCATGCCTCATCTGTATGTACCCACGAGCAATAAACAATCTGAATTTACACAAACAAACTTTTGGACAGTGTTCATATTTACTTCACTACATAGGTCCCTGGAATCTAGACCCACAGATAATATCACCTCTGTCCAGAGGGCGCTGGCGCGGCTTAGCAAGCAAGGCTGTGGTCATCGGTGACCCTCTCCTGCCTGGAGGGCCTTGAGGCTGAGTCAAGCATGCTGCTAAAGCGACATGTGTCAATGGTGATACATCAATCCATTGCCCATGAAAACATCCAGGGCTCGTGAGACGAGTGGGTGCGCAGTGCTTTGCTGAGCAAGACTGTCTTGCTGTGTCTTGAGAAGAGCACTTTAGATGAGCCCCTCAAGTAGCCCCAACCAAACCATACCATAGTTTCACAAAAACCAAAACGAAGATAATATAATATGAAAGAAGCCTCAAACCACGAAAGGAAAAATGGAAAGATGAAGAAAGGGACAAAGAAGAATACAAAGTCAATGGGAAAACAAGAGTTAAAATGCCAATAAATACAAATCTGTCAATAATTACCATAAATGTCAGTGGACTAAATGCTCTGAACTAAAGACACGGAGTAGCAGAGTGGATGAAAAAAATAAGAGCATGCAATATGCTGCCTACAAGGGACTCACTTTAGAGCAAGGGACACACAGATTGAAAGTGAGGGGATGGAAGAAGGTACTTTAAGCAAACGGAAATGAAAAGAAAGCAGGGGTTACAATACTCAAATCAGACAAAATAGACTTTAAAACAAAGGCCATAAAGAAAGAACAACCCAGCATTTATTAAGTTATATCTTCACTTCTAAGTTAAAAGACGAGATTAAAGCAGATGTAGCTGAAGTTCTGGAATTGATTCTTCCTGTTAAGTAAAATACATTGGTTTTTGACTTTCATAAATATTTATTCAAATGTGAATGTTAAATATACTTTATTTGAGGATGCTTTGTGAGTGCTTGAGTGAGTAGAATAACACAGACACATCTACACATACTCACATAAGTCATCCAAAGTTTCAGATAGCTTTTGTGGGTCAATTGTGAAATATTTATCATATCACAATATTAATTTAATTTACGATTCTTGTTGTTGTTCAGTTGCTAAGTCATGTCCGGCTCTTTGAGACCCTCTGAACTACAGCACGCCAGGCTTCCCTGTCCTTCACTATCTCCTGGAGTTTGCTCAAACTCATGCCCGTTGAGTCAGCAATGCTATTTAACAGTTTCATCCTCTGTCACCCACTTCTTCTTCTGCCCTCAGTCTTCCCAAGCATCAGGATCTTTTCCAATGAGTCGACTCCTTGCATCAGGTTCTATATGAGTAAATGAAAGAATACAATTGCAGAAAGAAGTCTGATTTCCCAACACCTTTCAAATTTTCATCACATGTTATTTTGGTTGTTTTTTTATGAGAAGAGATTGCACTGAGGTTCTATTTACTGAATCATTTGTGTGGATCACAATAAGCTGTGGAAAATTCTGACAGAGATGGGAATACCAGACCACTTGACCTCCCTCTTGAGAAATCTGTATGCAAGTCAGGAAGGAACATTTAGAACTGGACATGGAACAACAGATTTGTTCCAAATAGGAAAAGGAGTATGTCAAGGCTGTATATTGTCACCCTGCTTATTTAACCTATANACCTGTCTCTTGAGAAACCTGTATGCAAGTCAGGAAGCAACAGTTAGAACTGGACATGGAACAACAGACTGCTTCCAAATAGGAAAAGGAGTATGTCAAGGCTGTATATTGTCACCCTGCTTATTTAACCTATAGGCAGAGTACATCATGAGAAATGCTGGGCTGGATGAAGCACAAGCTGGAATCAAGATTGCTGGGAGAAATATCAATAACCTCATATATGCAGATGACACCATCCTTATGGCAGAAAGTGAAGAAGAACTAAAAAGCCTCTTGATGAAAGTGAAAGAAGAGAGTGAAAAAGTTGGCTTAAAGCTCAACATTCAGAAAACTAAGATCATGGCATCCGGTCCCATCATTTCATGGGAAATAGTTGGGGAAACAGTGGAAACAGTGTCAGACTTTATCTTTTTGGGCTCCAAAATCACTGCGGGTGGTGACTGCAGCCATGAAATTAAAAGACACTTACTCTTTGGGAGGAAAATTATGACCAACCTAGACAGCATATTAAAAAGCAGAGACATTACTTTTCCATCTAGTCAAAGGCTATGGTTTTTCCAGGAGTCATGTATGGATGTGAGAGCTGGACTTTAAAGAAAGCTGAGCGCTGAAGAATTGATGCTTTTGAACTGTGGTGTTGGAGAAGACTCTTGAGAGTCCCTTGGACTGCAAGGAGATCCAACCAGTCCATCTTAAAGGAGATCAGTCCTGGGTGGTCATTGGAAGGACTGATGTTGAAGCTGAAACTCCAATACTTTGGCTACCTGATGTGAAGAACTGACTCATTGGAAAAGACCCTGATGCTGGGAAAGAGTGAAGGTAGGAAGAGAAGGGGATGCCAGGGGACGAGATGGTTGGATGGCATCACTGACTCAATGGACATGAGTTTGAGTAAACTCCAGGAGTTGGTAATGGACAAGGAGGCTTGGCGTGCTGTGGTCCATGGGCTTGGAAAGAGTTGGACATGACTGAGCGATTGAAACTAAACTGAACTGAAGATTTTCAGGCAGCAATATTAGTTCGTATCTTGCCTAAGAATTCGAATCACACAAGTATCCCGCAGTGGACTCACATCTCCACTGGGAGGTCTAAAGCTACCTCAGACCGACTTGTCCAAATCAGACCCATGATCTTCCCCCACACTTGGTGGGAGTTTCCCACCCCAGGGAATGCCAAGATGCATCCAATTGCAGAAGCAGAAAAGAGGAAGTCATTCTTAATACCCTGCCTTCCCACACTCCCAAATGCCAGTTGTTACCAAAGACTGACAATTTAACAACCTAATTGATTGTCCAGTCCAGTTCCCACCCAGCCCACCATCACTTCCTTAGCAGTTTCTTCTCCTGCTTAAGTGGCCCTTCCCTTGCATTGATCTCAGAAACTATGCCTCTCACAGCTGCCCCTAAACATCCTTGCTCAGTATCTGACCGCCTTCCAGTCCCAACCAGGCATCATGTCCTTTGGTGTATCAGGTCTTTCAGCAGGCTTATCTTTCTTCTCTACCCACATCCAGTTTGGCCAGTCCCTCTCTTCAGCTTTCAGCCAGTGTGTCACCTCCTCTGAGAAGTCCTCCTTGACTATATTGGGTTTGGTCCAGTTTGTCAAAGATATGTTCTTAACACCCTGTGGTTTTTCTTAATAGAATTTTAACCCACCCTTACTGATATATTCATTTGGGTGATTATTTGAAGAATGCCTGTACCTATCTCTGACTTGATCACAATTTTCATGGACTCAAGTCTTTTCTACTCACCATTCTATCCCCAGGGACAACATGGAGCCAGAGTGAAATCACAGTCCTAACATTTTGCTAGTTGTATGAACTCATGAAGATCTACAGAGTCCAGACATTCAACAAAACCCTGTTGAGGAGTTAGAAAAGACCACCGAAGAGCTGTGGAGCTTCGTTGCCTTGGAGAAAGGCCCCTAGACCAGATATAATAACTTCTTGAAAAAGCATCTCCATCTTGAGGGTGTGACAAAGCTCTTGAATTCCTTAGACACAATTGCTATATGTTGTATCATGAGGTCAGACAGATTATTTCCAGCATCTGCCTTCACATCTACTTTCTTCTTGGTGGACAAGAAGGGTCTTTGCCTCTTTGTTTCTCCACAAGAAAGAAGATTTCAATAGCCAAATGGCACATCACTCTGGGTGTCCTGGGGAAAAGCAGCAGAGTCAGGTGTGGGGTGCCCTACCCAGTGGCTTCAAGTGTGCAGCTTTTTCTCCCTCGTGGAGGATCAGCGTCATGCATTATAGTTATACCGCTATAGAGGTAGAGAAATTCTGAACACCTCACCACAAAATGCACCGTTGTTATGAAACCCAGGACTAGCTGCTCACTGCTCGAAAAGCTGATAAAGAGGCTAGGTTGGAGGCAAGGAAAGTTTACTTTATTATGGAGACTGGCAACCAGGATGGGGTGGAGCAGATGGAGAGGTAGGGGGGTGGGCGGGGGAGGAGGCCAGTCCAAAGGCTGACTGCCCCTGACTGGTAGTCAGTGGGCAAGAGCTTTTAAGCAAGGAGAGAGGGGGCTACGTACAAGAACAAGACAGTCAGCTCTGACAGTCATCTTAAAATCAGTCACCAGTGGTCTCAGCAGCATCCTTGTGATTGTTTTAGGTACAATTAACCTTCAGTTCCGGGGATGGTTTGTTCCCATTTCTTTGAGGCCATTTCTCGGAATTGTGCAGCTTATGTCATGGCTACGGTCTGGTCATCCTGTGGTTAACTTCTTCCACCTGGTGGGGGTTTCAGTATCTATAAGACAGCTCACAGGATATGGCTCAGAATATTATCTGTAGTCCTTGAGAAGGAACTAAAGGTCCTTGACTTTGCTTACTGACAGAACTATTATTACTTGGTCTCCTTTGATTATTTTTCTTTGTTTCTGCATGTTCTCACTTCTCTGATTAAAGTTACTCTTCAACTGAAGTTTGTTCATAGATAAAAGGCAGGCTGAGGACAGGGTCCTGCTCCATTTTACTATGGGGTCAGAGAATTTTGAAAAGGCAGGGTCACTTCCTCCAAACTATGTCTCAGTGTGGGAATGCTTTCTGAAAGATGTCTAAGAGATGACCAGTCTCCGTGGTGGAGGGTCCCAAGATGAACTACAGTTTCTTTCACTGGGATATCATCCTTTTGGTTGGAAATCTTATCAGTTCAGTTCAGTTGCTCAGTTGTTTCCTACTCTTTGAAACCCCATGGACTGCAGCACGCTAGGCTTCCCTGTACATCACCAGCTCCCAGAACTTACTCAAACTCACGTCCATGGAGTCGGTGATATCATCCGACCATCTCATCCTCTGTCGTCCCCTTCTCCTCTGCCTTCAATCTTTCCCAGCATCAGGGTCTTTTACAACGAGTCAGCTCTTGGCATCAGGTGGTCAAAGGATTGGAACTTCATCTTCAACCATCAGTCCTTCCAATGAATATTCAGGATTGATTTCCTTTAGGATGGACTGGTTGGATCTCCTTGCAGTCCAAGGCACTCTTAAGAGTCTTCTCCAGCACCGCAGTTCAAAAGCATCAGTTCTTCAGTGCTCAGCTTTCTTTATAGTCCAATTCTCACATCCATACATGACCACTGGAAAAACCATAGCTTTGACTAGACAGACCTTTTTTGGCAAAGTAATGTCTCTGCTTTTTAATATGCTATCTAGATTGGTCATAGCTTTTCTTCTAAGGAGCAAGTGCCTTTTAATTTCATGGCTGCAGTCACCATCTGCAATGATTTTGGACCGTAAGAAAATAAAGTCTGTCACTGTTTCCATTGTTTCCCCATCTATTTCCCATGAAGTGATGGGACCAGATGCCATGATCTTAGTTTTCTGAATGTTGAGTTTTAAGCCAACTTTTTCACTCTCCTCTTTCACTTTCATCAAGAGGCTCTTAGTTCTTCACTTTCTGCTGTAAGGGAAGTCTTATACCAAGCATTTAATCCCTCTTTCAGATGACAGCCCTTCAAGCATTTTGAGATGGTTATAAAAGATGGCCCTTTAGAAGTACATTTTTTTTTCCTTGTAGTCTTTTTCAGTCTCTCTGTAAACACTGGATTGGACTACTTCGAAACTTTTTTTCCTATTAACAAGTGGAAAGTGCAAGTTTTGACAGCCCCAAATCCAAAGCCTAGTTTCACAAACCCTCCTGTATTCTAATATCTAGGTGGCGATCAGTGCTCACCCAGGTCTAGAAACTCTGAGCAACATTCACTGGCGCATGGCGAATACAGTGTAATGTAGTTAGCGTCCTCCCCAAACCTCATTCTCTCATTTGTGACAGATATCAGTTCTCCATCCTCTTAAGGCTGGCATTATGGAATGATCTATGATGTCTGATGGGATGATCTATGATGTCTGATGGAATGGTCTATGATGTCTGATGGAATGGTATTCTGAATTCCTTTAAAAGATGCTAAGAGGTTAATTCTATTTCCTGATGTTCTCCCCTTCCCGTAGGCCTGTGATCCCGCTCACAACACCCTCTGTTGATCTCTCTGTGTTCCCTTCTCAACACTGAGGCGAGCCCTGCCACTTGGAATATTCAGTGACATAGAACAGAAGCTCTTGGGTACTGGGGTCCCCTGGGTGTGGGTGCATCGTGGGATTTGGGTGCTGAATTCAGTCTGAGCCTGCGGCTTCTTTTCTTTTAAGGATTCAAGGCTACATCCATGCGTCTAGATCAGAAAACCAATTTGGAAGGAAAATGGGATGAATAGGTGATCTCAGGTGAGGCTCGGTGGTGAGGGTTAGGAAGAAGGAAGCTGGATTCAATGAAGGAGCTGAGCAATCTCCACTTTAGAAGACAGGCTACCCGGGGGGGCATTTAAATGCTGATGAAGGTCTATCAAGCTTCAGTCAGGCCGTCTAATGTTTCCTTCTTTTACCTGTTGCTCTGATTGCATATCAAAGGCGGGATTCTTCCCGGATTTTGAAAAACAAAATAAATGAATGCCAAATGCTCTTCGGGACACAAAATTTCTATCCATGTCTCAGGACCTTCAAACCACTTTGGATAACAGTTTTTGTTTTTGAAAGACGCCATCTCATTAGAAGTGTTTTGTAACTGGGAAGAAATACACCCCGATGGTGTATAATGGATGATAGTGGTGGTTGTTTTTTGGGACCTGGGTCTGTGAACAAGGCTTTTCTTGTTCTTTCTGGTTCTCTATGTTTTCGGAATATACTTTCATTATGATTGTTTTACAATGTAAGAATCAAAGAAGAGAAAATTCACAGCCACTCCCCTGAATGAAAACAATAACATTTCTGTTTCCGCTGAAGATGCCAAACTCAATAGTTTTAATTTAATTATTTTCCTTCATTTCTCTATTCTCAACAAGTCTTTTTGTTATCAATATGGGGTTTTCAGCTTAACTGGGTATGTAGGGCTCATCAATTGCTCAAAGACTGCAAAGTGTGGAATTCCATTTTTTCCTTCCATTTTAATTTCCTTTAGCAATTTAGCACTTCTTTTCAAATCACACATATAGAAAAAACAGAGAAATTTCTTAACACCCCTTTGGCAAATCACATGGCAAGAACTGCCACTGTTTCTATTTACATGCTTTGGGCAAGTAAAGAACTTCATCTTAGAACCAAAGGAAAAAAATTTTTTAAGTCTTTGTAAGCAACTAATTCTTTGAGACTAGATGTACTATGAAAAACAAAACATTAACCCAGAATTTTATACAGTGATAAAAGAAGAATGTATCTCTTAAGAATTTGTAATATTAAATATTATGCTCTTAGAGAAAATACCATCTAAATACAAGATATTTTGTATTTTCCTTAGTGGGATGTTAATATTTACATGTGGGATGTTAATATTTACATGAGCCAGAATATCAATTTTTAGTAAAAATATAATCGTATTTTCATAAAAATAAAGTATATGACTCAGATGAAGCCTTCAAATCTCAAAGTCTACACTTACAACAAAATACTGTATTTGGTAGCTACTGATAAATTAAAAGAAAGGGTGTGATTGTATACAAGGGAAATTCACTTAGTTTCAGATAAACATACTTTCACAATATTCAAACTGTTGTAGAGTTTCCTTTTATTTGGGAGTTAAGTTATAACATATTCAAGGAGAGAAAACATGAGGTTAATGAAGAGCAATTATGGTAAAATCAACTTTTTCTTGCTAAGCTCTGAAGGTAACAGAAATGTGAGACACAAAGGCAAACTGGGATGTACTTATGTAGTTATTTATAATTTGGAAACTTATGCAAAAGAGAATTAAAATTCACACTAATTTATACAAATGTGTTTTCTTTGCTAGTTCCAGTCAGTTTCTAACTTTTGGCCTTTTTAATATCACTGTATCCCTGAATAACAGTAGTGTTGATTTGCAGTTTGCACGTAGCTTTTTTTCTTTATTCACAAGAAATTGGTTGAATGCACGATTGATGGACAAAGAAAATCCCTTTCCATTCATTTTCATTTAACTTATGTATTTTTCTTTTTATTAATTGTTTTTTGTTTTGTTTTGCTTTGCTTTGGTTTTTGAGATGGGTTTGGAAATCTTTTGAAGGCTTTCTTTTGCATTCTTTTTTTTCTTAAGTGAAGAATAGTTGATTTACAATGAGGTGCAATTTTCACGTGGGCAGCAAAGTGATTCAGTTATACATATACACACATTCTTCTTTAAAATATTCTTTTCCATTATGGTTTCTCATAGGATATTGAACATCATTCCCTGTGTTTATTAATTTTAATTGATGCAATTGTTTGCTTACAAGGATTTCTTCAGGACAACCTCTTTTGCTGTCAGTGAAATGATGTTCTTTTATTTCTGAATTCACGGATCGCTGTTTAGAATTTGTTTTCAGACCTAAACTCAGTGGAAGACCTCTCACAAGGGTGAGAGATTCAGCCTTGTTATGGCTTTGCCAACCAAGGTCCATCTACTCAAAGCTATGGTTTTTCCAGTAGTCACGTATGGATGTAAGAGTTGGACCATAAAGAAAGCAGAGTGCCAAAGAATTGATGCTTTTGAACTGTGGTGTTGAAGGCTCTTGAGAGTCCCTTGGACTGCAAGGAGATACAACCAGTCCATCCTAAAGGAAATCAGTCCTGAATATTCATTGAAAGGACTGATGCTGAAGCTGAAACTCCGATACTGTGGCCACCTGATAGAAAGAACTGGCTCACTGGAAAAGCCCCTGATGCTGGGGAAGATTGAAGGTGGAAGGAGAAGGGGACGACAGAGGATGAGATGTTTGGATGACATCACCAACTCTATGGACATGAGTTTGAGTAAACTCCGGGAGTTGGTGATGGACAGGGAAGCCTGGCTTACTGCAGTCCCTGGGGTCACAAACAGTCAGACCCGACTGAGTGATTGAACTGAACTGGGGGACCTGGTGGATAGTGTTAGTGTTAGTTGCTCAGTCATGTCCAACTGTTTGTGACCCCATGGACTGTCCACCAGGCTCCTCTGTCCATAGAATTCTCCAGGCAAGAATACTGGAATGCGTAGTCATTCCTTTCTCCAGGGAATCTTCCCAACCCAGGGATAGAACCTGGGTCTCCTGCATTGCGGGCAGATTTTTTACCATGGATAGAGGTTTACAATGCAAAGCAATGAGCGTTTAGCTTTACAAATAAGTGGAGAATGAAAAGAGTCCTACCACTTTAAGAAAGCAGCACATAGAGTAAACAGCAAGGTCCTACCGTAAAGCACAGGGACTGTAATGGAAAAGAACACAAAAAAAAGTTCTATCTGTAACTGAGTCACTTTTCTGTAAGCAGAGACTGACACAATGTTGTAAATCGACTATACTCTAATAAAAAATAAATATGTAAAAAAGAAAACACAGAGGTCAAATGGAGGTGGTGTTTCTGGTTTTGTTTATTTTTATTAGATTATTTTATTATTATTTTTATTAATTTTTATGAATTATTTTGCATTGATAAGATGTAAGTATGGCATTTTCCAGATGCATTTAGAATATGACTAACCTGGTCAAGACTCTTAAAGAATAATTGTAATAGAAATTAATGTGCTCTCCCATCAACCAATTCTGATTGTTTTAAACTGAATTCTCTATGAAGCAGCTAAGCTGGAAATGAGATCAATACTTGCTTAGGGCACTGGCAGTTTCTTGAACTCCATTTTCTCATTTCTATTATAACCCTGAGAATAATTGGTAGGCTTTGCCAGGCCTGCTTTATCTCCTATCAGCCATATTATGTGGACGTGCTTAGAAAATTTCAATTTTTGGCCACGGGGCTAATGGTCCACCCAATATGTATATTGTCCCTTCCAAAGTCCCAGTCATCCACCCACATTACCACCCAGGGCCTCTGCATTTGTGTAACTACCTCCCGCCATAAAGTGTGAACACAAACATGGGTGTCACTTCTGGGCTGGAGTTTTTACGAAGTGGGCATACCTTCTTCTACTAGTTGGAAATAGAGTTCCCAAAGCCCAAGAAGGTGATAGGAACTCAAGACAGAAGAAACCTTGAGAGGATATAAAGAAGCTTGGCTCTACCCCTCACTGGCTCTGGCATGGATTTGTGGTCCTCAAAGTGAAGGATTCATAGGATTCCCAAAGATCTTTTCATGGTGTCCATGAGGGCAAAACTGCTTTTCATAATGTTACCAGATATTATTACATGCTCACAGTCAGTCTGTTAAGAGTGTGTAGGAAGTTTTCTACACAACATAGGATGACATCTGATAGAACATGACATTCTCATGTTTTCTTAAATTTTTCTTCTGTTTAATTTCTAATAAATATTAATAGATGTATTTCACATAAGTAAAAGCTCTTTAGGGTCA
The DNA here is from genome assembly GCA_006410935.1 of Redunca redunca. NCBI lineage: Eukaryota > Metazoa > Chordata > Mammalia > Artiodactyla > Bovidae > Redunca > Redunca redunca. The sequence goes on along the minus strand of SJYQ01096424.1, from coordinate 446,830 downwards.
TTAACGATTTTTAAGAGTATAAAAACTCTTGAGACCAGACCTTTAACAAGTCGTGAGCAAGATATTTTTCTACGGTTTTGAATAAGTCTTCAAAACTTTGTGAACTAATTCTTTTATATATACAAACTAATCATAGCATTTTTAAATTGCTATGCCTTCCCCCCCACCCATATTAAGTTCTAATGGAGATTAAAATACTCTGGAATCTATGTTTAGAAGATCTTTTTTCAGAAATGTGTAGAAACTTCTTGTTTTATGTATCAGGAATTACACCGTTTATGACATGGGCATTCTCCTTAACCAAATTATAAAATAGGAAGGATAAAAGTATTTTTTTCAAAGGGATTGGAAGGTAGCATATAATTTCAAACAAATAAACCTGCTAACTACATTTCTGGAAGTCTGTTTTTTAAAAAATGTTTATTGGAGTAGAGTGATTTACAATGTTATGTTATATTCAGGTGTACAGCAAAGTGATTCGGTTATGCATGTACTTAATTCATTCTTTTTCAGACTCTTTTCTCATATAGGTCTCACAGAATACTGAGCGTAGTCCCCTGTGCTGTAAAGCAGGCCTTTGCTGGTTATCTATCTCATTTATAGTAGTGCTCAGTCCCGCAGTGATGTCCAGCTCGTTGCAACCCTATGGACTCTAGCCCACCACACTCCTCTGTCCATGGGGCTTTTCAGTCAAGAATACTGAAGTGGGTTGCCATTTCCTGCTCCAAGGGCTCTTCCCTACCCGGGGACTGAACCTACGTTTCCTGCATTGCAGGCGGATTCTTTACCTGCTGAGCTATTGGAAGGCTCATACATGTTAATCTGTGTATGTTAATACTAAAATCCCGATTTATATACCTCCCCATTTCTCCTTCGATAACCATAAATTTGGTTTTGTTCTACAAATAAACCCATTTGTATCATTTTAACAATTGGGTTCCGCATTTGAGTTATATCATATGATATGTCTTTCTTTGCCTGACTTATGTCACTTAGTGTGATCTCTGTAAGTCTTTCCATGTTGCTGCAAATGGTATTATCTTTCTTGTTATGGCTTGGTAATATTTCACTGTGTATGTGTACCACATCTTCTTTATCCATTTATCTGCTGACAGACACTTAAGCGGTTTCCATGTCATAGCTACTGTAAATAGAGCTGCAGTGAACACCGGGATGCCCGCATCTTTTGGATCATGGTTTTCTCTGGGTATATGAGCAGGAGTGAGACTGCTAGACCTACATTTCTAGCAGTCTTAATCATACACCTGCTGTGGTCACACAAAGTCAAAGTGAAGCGCTCAGTCGTGTCTGACTCTGTTTGACCCCATGGACTGTAGCCCACCAGGCTCCTCCGTCCATGGGATTCTCCAGGCAAGAATACTGGACTGGGTTGCCATTTCCTTCAGGGTCTGGATAAAGATGCTTATGACGCTTTTGATGGAAACAAACCAATACAGCTTTGATTGTGTCTCTTTCTCAGAGACATTCTGTAGTTTCATACAGGTCCTTAGGGTCAAGCCCCATCTTCCACAAAGCCCTTCTGGATCTTCCCCTACCACCCTGCCCTGGCCTCACCTCAGACCTCCCTTTCCAGCTTTGATTCTATTCCAGGTCCAACTTGTAAATACCTCTTAATCCAGCAAGGTGCTTGATTTACAGTCTTAATCACCTGTGCTTTTTTTCTTTAATTGAGGTATACTTGATTTACAAAACTGTGTTAGTTTCAGGGGCATGGTATAGTGATTCCATTTTTTTGCAGATTATATTCCATTACAGGTTATTACAAGCTATCAGGTATAATTCTCTGTGCTATACAATAGATCCTTGTTGCTTACCAATTTTACATCTAGTTTATATTTGTTAACCCATAACCCTAATTTGCGCTTCTATGATAGCTCAGTTGGTAAAGAACCTGCCTACAATGCAGGAGACCCTGGTTCGATTCTTGGGTCAGGAAGATCCCCTGGAGAAGGGAAAGGCTACCCACTCCAGTATTCTGGCCTGGAGAATTCCATGGACTGTACACTCCATGGGTTTGCAAAGAGTCAGACATGACTGAGTGCCTTTCACTAATCCTAATTTTTCCCTCCCCTGCTCCCTTTCTTCTTTGGTGACCATAAGCTAATTTTTGATGTCTGTGAGTCTGCTTCTGTTTTGTATATACATTGATTTGTATTGTTTTTTAGATTCTACATATAAGAGATATCATAGTGTGTTTGTCTTTCTTGGTCTGACATATTTCACTGAGCATAATATTCTCTAGGTCCATCCATGTTGCTGCAAATGGTAATATTGCATTTCTTTTTTTATGAATGAATAATATTCCATTATATGTGTATGTATATATATATATATGGATTTCCCTGGTGACTCAGTGGTAAAGTATCTGCCTTCCAATGCAGGTTTGATCCCTGGGTCAAGAAGATCACCTAGAGAAGGAAATTACAATGCACTCTAGTATTCTTGCCTGGGAAATCCCATGGACAGAGGAGCCTTCTAGGCTGCAGTCACAAGAGTTGGACATGACTTAACAACTTAACAACAACAGCAACATCAGTATACATATATATCCCACAAGTTCTAAAGTCAGTCATCTATTGATGACTCACTTGGTTTGTCTCAAAGTCTTGGGTATTGTAAATATTGCTGCTATGAACATTAGGGTACATGTATCCTTTTGAAGTCAAGAAACACCTGGAGTAACAGGCAAATTTGGCCTTGAAATGCAGAATGAAGCAGGGCAAAGACTAATAGAGTTTTGCCAAGAAAATGCACTGGTCATAGCAAACACCCTCTTCCAACAACACAAGAGAAGACTCTACACATGGACATCACCAGATGGTCAACACCAAAATCAGACTGATTATATTCTTTGCAGCCAAAGAGGGAGAGGCTCTATACAGTCAGCAAAAACAAGACAGGGAGCTGACTGTGGCTCAGATCATGAACTCCTT
>SJYQ01096424.1:420865-443414 GCA_006410935.1 Redunca redunca | reverse complement strand
TCATGCGAAGAGTTGACTCATTGGAAAAGACTCTGATGCTGGGAGGGATTGGGGGCAGGAGCAGAAGGGGACGACAGAGGATGAGATGGCTGGATGGCATCACGGACTCGATGGACGTGAGTCTGAGTGAACTCTGGGAGTTGGTGATGGACAGGGAGGCCTGGCGTGCTGCGATTAATCGGGTCGCAAAGAGTCGGACACGACTGAGCGACTGAACTGAACTGAACTGATCCTTTTGAATTATCGTTTTCTCTAGATATATGCCCAGGAATGGGATTGCAGGATTATATGGTAGTTCTATTGCTGGTTTTTAAAGGAACCTCCATAGTGGTTGCACCAGTTTACATTCCCACCAACAATGTAGAAGATTTCCTTTTTCTCCGCACCCTCTTCAGCATTTGTTATTTATAGACTTTTTGATGATGACCATCTGACCACTGTGAGATGATACCTCACTGAGGTTTTGATTTGCATTTCTGTAATGATTAGTGATGCTGAGCATCTTTTCATGTGTCTATTCTTGTTACCCCCCAGAACTTGTAATTCCATGTTCCAGGACACCCGCAGATCCAAAGAGAGAAACCTACTACTCATATCATAGGGTCACAATCCAGGTGTGACTGTGTCCTGGCAACAAACCTTGCCACCAGCCAATCTGGATAAGAAATGAGGCCTCTTTCTTATGCCACAAAGGAGATCTACCCTCTGCCCATGTATGACAACACTGTTCAATCTGTTAAAGAAATGAGTCAGATAAAGGGCTTTCTAGATAGTCAAATACAAAATAGCACTTATATCTGTAAGATATTACTTCTGTGTAGAATCCAAAAAACTACAATGAAGGAATTAATATAAGGAAAAAAGAAATAGACTCTTACAGTTCTAATGAGGTAGATGAATCTAGAGCCTAGTATACAGAGTAAAGTAAATTAGAAAGACAAAAAAAATTGTATATTAACATATATATATACATGGAATCTAGAAAGAGTACTGATGAACCTATTTGCAGGGCAGCAATGGAGACACAGATATAGAGAACAGACTTATGGACATGGGATGGGGAAGGAGACGGTGGGATGTATGAAAATTGTAACAGGAACATATACATTACCATATGTAAAACAGATAACCAATGGGAATTTGCTGTGTGACTCGGGGAACTCAAACCTGGGCTCTGTAAGAACCTAGAGGGGTAGGATGGGGAGGGAGGTTGGGGGAGGTTCTAGAGGGAGGGGACATACGTATACCTATGGCTGATCCATGATGGTGTTTGGCAGAAACCAAACACAATATTGTAGAGCAATTATCCTTTAATTACAAATTTAAAAAAAAAGAAACAGACTCATAGATACAGAGTACAAACTACTGGTTACCAGTGGGAAGCGGAAAGGGGGAGAGGCAGTATAGGGGTTAGGAGTTAAGAGGGACAACTAGTTATGTATAAAATAAGTTATAAGGATACATTGTACAACACAGGGAATACAGCCAGTATTTTATATTAATTATAAATGGAGAATAATCTTTAAACATTGTGGATCATTATATTGTACACTTGCAACTTCTATAAAATTGTACATCAACTGCACTTCAAAAAAACTTCTCTCAGTTAAGTTCGTATTATTGGATTTACATTGCATTCTGGGTTTGGGGAGGGAGACTATAATTCAAAAATCTGTAGGCATTATCTCTGCTTTCTAGGAACACAGAATCACTTGGGGGCAGGAATAGGGGTGCTGTAACCCCAAACTATAATTGCAGATTTATGGTGGCGTATGCTGGGTGCCACAGTACTTGAGCCAGAGGGTGAGTGGGAGTGGGCAGGGGACTGTTCCAGAAGAGAGCAGCTAAGCTTGAAGGTACACTTGAACATTTTCACCATTGTGTTCAATATTTCCAGTCCTAGGAGACCACAAGCTCAATAATTATTTGTCAAATAAATCATTGAGATTCATTGGAGTCATAAGTAGGATCTGGAAAGATTTCCTGGAGAAGAAAACATTTGTCATAGATAGTGTTTAAGCTTTAGGGAGGGTAAGCCATTCATTCTGTGGCTACAGAACATGCCAAGGACAGATGCTTAATAAAAAATGTTTGAGAAGAGGGTGGCCGGGGCCTGCTGTACGTTGTTGAATACGGATGAGTACGTGACAGCGATGAGGACTTGGCTGATACGTATTATCCATCACCAGTGTGCCTGATGTTTGTCAGAACATGCTCTCATTTACTCTCCAGAATTGCAGAGCTTGTGGCGGACATGCACATGTCACCCGCCTCTCCCTGCAGAGAGCTGCTCCCATCTGTGGAGACTGTGGTTGGCTCTAAGTTCTTGTTCCGCTGTCAGCCCCTTCCAAGCTGGCCTCAGAGGCCGGGAGCTGCCCACCCACATGCCCTTTCTGGGGACAGCCTACGACAGTAACTGAATAATGCTGGGGCTATGCTGTGGGTTTTGTTTGTTCCGGGGCTTCCTCCAGGGCTGGCCACAGTCATGTTGGACTTTCGCTGCAGGTTGAGTTCTTTCTTAGTCTCACCTGCTCCCTCTGTTTCTATCACCGATCACAAGTTCCTCTTGTGGTCTTGTATGGTGCTGAGATCCACTTCTGGAGAATGCAATCTGCTAGGCTGTTAATCTCCACGTTGACAGGCTGAACACAGTGGCCCTGAGAGGGCGTGCATCTTCCCAAAGCTCCACAGCGGTGTGAGGTTTCCATCTCAGACTCACTGACCCCTGAGGGCTCAGACCTCCAGAGTGGGCTTCCCTGGTGGTCCAGTAGTTAAGATTTCACCTTCCTACACAGAGCCTGTGGTTCGATCCCTAGTAGGGGGGCTAAGATCCCACACGCCTGGCGGCCAAAAATCCAAAAGATTAAACAGAAGAAATAGTGTAACAAATTCAAGTAAGACTTTAAAAATGGTCCAGATTGAAAAAATCTTATAAAAAAGAACCCCACAGTAATTGCAGGGACCAACCTTACAGGATTTAGCCAAAGCTGCCTTCCTCCTGCTGCACACACCATCGGGAGTCACCCCCCCATTATTGCAGACAGATGTTTTCTATTAGGAGAACTCTGGTCATCTGTGGTCCCCAGAGGAAGACAAAGCTCCAGTTAACTGTGTCCACTCTTGGCTTGACTGCTTCTATCAATCTCTCAAGTCTCAACTTAATCAAAATTAAGCTTTCAAGCTTGCAGAATTGATAACAGTTTATGATCACCTAGTTGATTTCCTTTTGCCTTTTCATGGGGTTCACCAGACAAGAATACTGGAGTGGGTTGACATTTCCTTCTCTGGACGTCAATTTTCCAACAAAGATCTGAATATTAAAGCTATAGTTTTTCCAGTAATCATGTACTGATGTGAGAGTTGGACCATAAAGAAGGCTGAGAGCAGTGGAAACAATGTTTTTGAATTATGGTACCGGAGAAGACTCTTGAGAGTCCTTTGGACAGCAAGGAGATCAGACCAGTCAACCCTGAAGGAAATCAACCCGAATATTCATTGGAAGGACTGATGCTGAAGCTGAAACTCCAGTACTTTGGCCACCTGATGTGAAGAGCTGACTCACTGGAAAAGACCCTGATGCTGGGAAAGATGGAAGGCAAAAGAAGGGGGCAGCAGAGAATGAGATGGTTAAATAACATCACCATTTCAGTGGACATGAATTTGAGCAAACTCTGAGAGATAGTGGAGGACAGAGGAGCCTGGCGTGCTACAGTCCAGGGGGTCTAAAAGAGTTAAACGTAGCTTAGCAACTGAACAACAGAACAAACAAAGTTTGCTTTCTCTTCTCTCTGCTCCATGAGGTTATGGGTCCAGGAGGACGTAGGTCACCCCTAAATTCCCATCACTGAGCACACTGCTTGGTATACAGTAGGAGCTAAATTTACATTTGTTGAAGGTATGAGTTAAACATACTTAGGATTAACTCTTAATATTCATCTCGGTGCACAGCAGTTCCTGTCGTCTCCTAGTTACTCATCCATATGAGATGTTCACAAAAAGAGATTCATGTATCCCCGGTAGATGTCAGTTATTATTATTGTTTTGTTGTTCTAGGCTTACAGTAGGTCTTCCATAATTTCCAGATGACCAAATAAAGTAGTCAGAGATTGATAGCCACTCATAACTCCTCTGTATATTTACTGCTGGAAGTCAAAGTCTCAGTTACGCAGTTGTGTCCAACTCTGTGACGCCATGGACTGTAGTCCATCAGGCTCCTCTGTCCATGGAATCTCCCAGGCAAGAATCTTGGAGTCAGTTGCCATTTCCTTCTCCAGGAAATCTTCCCAACTCAAGGATCGAATCCGGGTTTCCTGCAATGCAGGCAGATTCTTTGCCGTCTGGGCCACCGGGGTCATGTTTAATCTCCCTCAGGAGAGGTCTGGGTCCAAAGACAGTCTGCCGTCTTCCAGGAAGAGAGACTCTGTGGGCATTCTCAGATGCCTGCCCCAGGGCCTGGAAACCTCTTAAATTTGTAAGCCATTTGGTTTGTAAACTCCTTCTTTAAAACCAAAGTAACAGGTGACATCTTTTGACCTTGTTATATCTTCTGCTTGGGAAGATTTTTCATCTTGAAATGTGGCAAAGTTATGAAATATTGAAGAAGTGTTCCCTTTAAACTTTGCCCTACGATTTCACGCAGTAGAAAACCAGGCTCAGGTATTTCTGACCTAGGTTTCTGCTCACAGAGTCTGTTTCAACTTCATACAGATGATTTACTTTTAAAGATTTCAATTACCCAGACTTTTTAGCTTTTCCCTTTGCAGACTAGTCTGGTCTTTTTATAATCATAAATGCATTCTGCAACACAAAGTTAATATAATGACAACACAGAATTTTGAAAAAAGAGAAAACAAGAAAAAAATATCAATTCCCACTTGCGTGTTGGCATATGAGGTGAATTTTCTGTCTCTTAAAGGCTATTCTTCCTGAGTTGCTCTGAAACCAAACTTATTTCAGTCCTGCACGATTGTGGATTTGAAATTAGAAATTTCACCAATACTGTATACTAACACATATATATGGAATTTAGAAAGATGGTAAAGATAACCCTGTATGCAAGACAGCAAAAGAGACACAGATTAAGAACAGTCTTTTGGACTCTGTGGGAGAGGAAGAGGGTGGGATGATTTGGGAGAATGGCATTGAAACATGTATAATATCATATAAGAAACGAATCGCCAGTCTAGGTTCGATGCAGGGTGCAGGATGCTTGGGGCTGGTACACTGGGATGACCTGGAGGGATGGTGTGGGGGGGAGAGGTGGGAAGGGGGTTCGGGATTGGGAACACGTGTACACCTGTGGCGGATTCATGTTGATGTGTGGCAAAACCAATACAATATTGTAAAGTAAAAAAAAAATAAAAAAATAAAAGAAATTTGGAATTCGAAAATTCAGGCTTGAGGCTTATTGCCCAATAGCTCTGTGTGCTTTCCCAACTTATAGAATTTGTGTCTGATTTTCTCCTTAGTAAAACACAGATAATAATTCCTGTTAGTAACCTAGTGGAAGGTGTTGGGATATTAAACAAAATAGGGCAAAACCCCCTTTAAGCCCTCTTAGTATAAATATAAGCTTGTATGTCACTGGTCTTTCTCTGGATTTTTCCTGACCACTGTGCTTTTAATTGGTTAATTATTTGTGGCTGTCCTGGGTCTTCAGTGCTCCTCGTGGGCTTTTCTCCAGTTGCTGTGAGCAGGGGCTCCTCTCCGGCTGTGGGGCACAGGCCTCCATTGCAGCGGCTTCTCTTGTCATGCAGCTCGGACTCTAGGCAGTGGGCTTCAGTCGCTGCAGCTCACAGGCTCAGTAATTGTGGCACAAGCGCTTTGTTGCCCCTTGGCAAGTGGGACCTTCCCAGACCAGGGGTCAAACCCACATCCCGTGCATTAGCAGGTAAACCTTTAGCCACTGGACCACCAGGGAGGCCCTGACCACTGTGCTTACAGCTGACGCTGCTGTTCCACCTGTCCTGGAGCCTCACTCAGCGCTGCCCACAGACTAGACCCATCTCTGCGGTAGCATTTGCCTCTCTCTCACCTAAGGGCTGAATCTGGCAGACAGTTCCTGGTAAACATGAGTAAGATGGGTCAATATCAGAGAATGAACATGTCCAGATCAGGCTATAACCAATGACTAATGGAAACTGACCTGTAAATACCCTGGTTCACCTGCCTTTGAGGTGCAATCACTCAGAGGCTCATTGGCCACACTGGACCTCAAAGCTTCCTCAGTGTCATTAAACTCCAGGTGCCTGTGGTGATAACGGGCTCAGTTATACACCATTTCTAGCTTCCAGAATTGCTTATTGGATCTCTTCCCTTTACTGACTCACTTGTCCACTCTCTAAATTGTATTTCCTGGGATTATCTCCCAAATAAACTACTTGTTCTTGAATTCTTGTCTCAGGGTCTATTTCTGAGGTCTATTTCAGGGTCAGTTTCTACCCCAAACTGTGGGAGAAGAGTCTTGAGAGTCCCTTGGACTGCAAGGAGATCAAACCAGTCAATCCTAAAGGAAATGAGTCCTGAATATTCATTGGAAGGACTAATGGTGAAGCTGAAGCTCTAATACTTTGGCCACCTGATGTGAAGAGCTGACTCATTGGAAAAGACCCTGATGCTGGGAAAAAGGAGAATAGGAGGAGAAGTGGGCCACAGAGGATGAGATGGTTGATGGCATCACTGACTCAATGGACATGTATTTGAGCAAACTCTGGGAGATAGTGAAGGACAGGTAAGCCTGGCATGCTATAGCCCATGGGTTTGCAAAGAGCTAGACATGACTTAGTGACTGAACAACAACACCACCCCAAACTCAGTGTATGTGTGAGTCACGATTGTTTCTGATGGAAATGACACACATCCAATTGAACTCAATCTAGCCTAGACCAAAATTAAGAAAGTCTTCATTGACTCTATAAGGCAGTGTCGTAAGGTGACAGATCGTAGTCAAAGAAGTCTGGATCTGCTGAACTCATGGACTTGTTCTCTGTCTCACCAGTGTTTCTCTTTATGTGTGAACTTATTTTCAGACGGAATAGATGATGGCTGTGAGGCATCTCCCAGCACACATCGCCTCTGCGGCACACAGGAGCTGAGAATGGAAACCTTTTGTTCACACCCATATCAATTCCAGAAAAGGTGTTCTATTAACAGTATTGGGATGCTGAACTCTGGCCTGGTCACTATATCTAGTGGTTGAAGTATTCTAGGTGATCACCCTGGGAAGGGGACAGCTCTGGGATAAGAGAAGTGGGCTTGGCTCAAAAAGACACGGGTAGGGATGAACATCTCACAAACTGGAAAACGGGGATTTCTTGATAATATGGTACATTTTTTGGACATTTCTACTTCAACAGAAACATATGGGAAAAAGTGTAACAATAGAACTAATAAATCCTTTTCCAAGTTCAGAATAGATGGCTTAGATGTCGCCTTCTGTCTTGGAGGGATGGGAAAATATATTCATTAAGCAGTAGAAATAATAGTCATTTGTCAAACACACATAAGGCATGTTCTGAATTCCATGCGTAGTATTTTAAACACGTGATTTTATGTAAACCCCAGAGACAAACCCTGTGACTTGTCATAGGGATGATTAGGATTTTTATTTTATAAATGAGAAAACTGAACGAGCTTCTCAAGGTTGTTCAGCTCCTAAGTGGCAGAGACATTTGCATCCAGGCTGGTGTGGCGATAAGCTCACGCTGTGGGCTCCATGCTGCAGCGCCAGCCTGAAACTGATGCTTTGTGGAGGGTGCTGAGGTTGAATCTACGTATGCTAATGCTTATCTGCTGTGACGATCCTCTGTAGCATTCAGACCCAATAAAAAACAGCCCACTGATTGAATGGAAGGGTGAAGTAACTCCTTCTTTCTTTCAAATCTCACACTTGAGGTTGGACTCTTTGGTCCAACACCAAAGTTTCCTTCTGACCTGAGAACTTGCAGATCTTACACCTAGAACCAACAAACCTAGATAAGCCTTTTTATTTAATGATAGCACAACTGGAGTTGTCAGGGTTGCTACACTTGTTGTCTTTTTCCAGTGAGCCCAGGTCTCTTGATCAAGTGAGCACTAGGTTGGATCAGATTTGAAGAGAATTCACTTATGAAGTTTCTGTTTTAAGATTCGTTTTTTATTATTTTTATTTTTTTCTTTACCCCCTTTTTATTGTGGTAAAATACACATCAGTTCAGTTCAGTCACTCATTCGTGTCCTAATCTTTGCGACCCCATGGATTGCAGCATGCCAGGCTTCCCTGTCCATCACCAACTCCCAGAGCCTACTACAACTCATGTTCACTGTGTTGGTGATGCCATCTAACAGTCTCATCCTCTGTTGTTCCCTTCTCCTCTCACCTTCAATCTTTCCCAGCATCAGGGTTTTTCCAGTGAGTCTGTTCTTTGCATCAGGTAGCCAAAGTATTGGAGTTTCAGATTCAGCATCAGTCCTTCCAATGAATATTCAGGACTGATTTCCTTTAGGATTGAATGGTTGGATCTCATTTCTGTCCAAGGGACTCTCAAGAGTCTTCTCCAACACCACTGTTCAAAAGCATCAATACTTTGGTGCTCAGCTTTCTTTATAGTCCAACTCTCACATCCATACATGACTACTGGAAAGACTAGATGGCCCTTTGTTGCTAAAGTAATGTCTCTGCTTTTGAATATGCTGTCTAGGTGGGTCATAGCTTTCCTTTCAAGGAGCAAACATCTTTTATTTCATGGTTGCCGTCACCATCTGCAGTGATTTTGGAGCCCCCAAAATAGTCTGTCACTGTTTCCATTATCTCCATCTATTTTTCATGAAGTGATGGGACCAGATGCCATGATCTTAGTTTTCTGAGTGTTGGGCTTTAAGCCAACTTTTTCACTCTACTCTTTCGCTTTCATCAAGAGGTTCTTTAGTTCTTCTTCACTTTCTGTCGTAAGGGTGGTATCATCTGCATATCTGAGGTTATTGATATTTCTCCCAGCAATCTTGATTCCAGCTTTTGCTTCATCCAGCCTGGCATTTCACGTGATGTACTCTGCATTTAAGTTAAATAAGCAGGGTGACAATATACAGCCTTGACGTACTCCTTTCCCAATTTGAAACCAGTCTGTTTTTCCATGTCCAGTTCTAACTGTTGCTTCTTGACCTGCATACAGATTTCTCAGGAGGCAGGTCAGGTAGTCTGATGTTCCCATCTCTTGAAGAACTTTCCACAGTTTGTTGTGATCCACACAGTCAAAGGGTTTGGTGTAATCAATAAAGCATAAGTAAGCTGGATGTAGATTAATATAAAAAAATGGGTCTTTGTAGAAATCATTGAAGAGTTGAAGGAGCAGTTGAATTCTGGGTATTCAGGAGTGTCTCCTAGAACAGTGAAGAACTGTCCCCAATGGGCCACCACCATGGAATGTCACCAAAATCAAGAACTAATGCTGCCCACCTAGGTATCCGGTGAAACTGCCTCTGAACTGCCAGGAAGCTGCCTTGTGGATACCCAAGGCCATGATCCATGATTTAGGAAACCAAATCAAGAGACCACCGTGATCTCTACAGTCACTATACTCTCTCCCTCATCATTGTCAGGAATTTGAAAACTGAGATGGTACAGAGAAACCTCATGCTCTCATGACGGTGTCAGTAGACACTGCCCACTAGAACCATGCCAGCATCCAGAACCTTAGCTTCAAGGGAGTGAGCAAAGCAGTTAGCATGTCTGTGCCCTCCAAGTAGAAAGAGGATGGTGTGAACATGGAGGGGTCCATCTAAAGGATCCAGTGCAGGCTATTTATTTAGTTTAGGGGTAGAGAAAGCTTCTTCCCAGAGGCAGCATTTCAGCTGCCTGCATGCTAAGTTGCTTCAGTTGTGTCCAACTCTTGGTGGCCCCATGGACTGTAGCCTGCCAGGCTCCTCTGTATATTTCAGCACAGACATGAAAAATGAGCAGGATTTGAAACACAGCTGAGGAGTGAGAGATGATCTGTATAAAAGGCATAACATGAGAGAGGGGGTCTTGTGCTAGGTGGGTGCCCGGTATGCCCAGAGAGCTGGGCAGCGGAGGGTGGAGCAGGGTGGATTAGAGGAGAGGAACATGGCTGGTGCTTGGGGAAGGGTTGCTCATAGGGGGCCTTCTGGGTCACTTCTAAGATTACTACGATGGAACTCGAACTGCATGGAAACTCACTGGGCTGTTTAAACAGGATGAAATTGATTTGCTTTATATCTATGAAGGTCATTCTCACCGATGTGTCAACAGTGGTTTAGAGTCAGCAGGAGGAGAAATGAGACTAGTAGGCTTAGTGAGGAGGAGTGGTTTGGATGAAGGTGACTTCAGTGCAGGTAATGCAACGGATGGAGGAACAGGAGTTGTGTTTTGGAGACAGAGCTGGCAGGACTCGACGCTGGGCTGGTGGAAGCAGAGGTAAGGGTGAGGGAGGAAAGAATCTAAGCCTGACTCCTGAGTGTCTCGTCTCAACGGCTGGAGGGGATGCCCACACCACTTAATGCACCGGGCAAGGGGGTTGAGCTGGTGTGCCCTCTATGACCTCATCTCTGAGGTCACGGACTGTCATTGCTACCCCCAGATAGGTGCCCCCAGATTCAAGGCAAAGAAACCAAGGTTTCTCATCTCAGTGGCAGGGGTTTTAAAGCATCATTGAAGAAAGACCATGGGAGACGGGAATCATGTTACAGGCATTTTGGAAAGTATTGTTTGCTACAGTATCCAAAATTATCATGATCTTCCCATTTATTTAAGACTTCTGTTGTGTCTGTAGATTTTCATTTTACTTTTTTAGATATTTTTTTCAGGCGGGTCATCTTTAAAGTCTTTATTGAATTTGTTACAATATTGCTCTTGTTTTATGTTTCGGATGTTTGACCTGGAGGCATGTGGGATCTCAGCTCCCCCACCAGGAATCAAACCCACGTCCCCTGCATTGGAAGGACAGTCTTAACCACAAGACTACCAGCAAAGTCCCTCTCTGCAGATGTTTAGCTTTTATGCCTAGAGACTGGACACATTTAGAGCAGACCACTTTGCTATGTTGTCTTATTTCATGCTACTGTAACTGGAATGCTGTCTTCAATTGTATTTCCTTTATGTATTTTCAATTATGGTTATCACAGAAAAGGCTATGGTACTTGTGTGTATAGTGTTTAATTCTGTAGCCTTCACATTGGGGAATATCTTGGGGAAGTATTAGTTTAAGACACTGTTCAGTTACCAGGTCCTTATTTGTTTGACACTTTTGACTGTCATGTGACAAAATTTCCACAGTCTAACCCCAAAGAAGATAGAAGTGGGTTATTCTTTTATTGTAACACTCACCAAAAGAGTCTGTGACTCAGATTTTATAAATCCACCTTGTAGAGAGACAATCTCATGATAAAAGAAGCAATTCCTCTTACAGATTTTCCCCCAGCTTTTGGCCCTTGAAGTCTCCATTTTTACAAAATATAGGGAAGAGTTTAAAAAAACTGATTTATTTTAATACAGTCAGAAGTCTAGATTGTAGAAGCTGGGCATGTTCCAGCATCAAGAAAATGTATTACTGTTTATTATTAAAATTAAATATTATGATCATGATGTTATTACTACTAATAATAGAGATGATTTTTATTTATTCTTTATATTTTCTTATTAGTATTTTTCAATTTACCATGTAATGCATGTATAACAAAAAAGTGAAAAATCCATTCAAATTCCTTATGAAGCATTTAGAAAACACAGGGAAGTAAAAGGAAAATAAATAAAGTGACTCAAAATCTTGCTACCTAGATGTAATGTTTGGGGATCCAAATTTCCAGGTTGTAGAATTCCTTAACTAAAAATTGGTTGGTACTCTATATATCTTATTTACCCTGTTCTTTTGTTTGGGAAACAAGAGATCCCATATGAATAAGTAATCTTTGGATATAACATTTCAAAAACTGCATATTCCCAACTTTTCATAAATACTAATTAGCTAGTGAAGCCGAGTGTATGCACACTCTGGCCAGTGGTGTAAATCCTGTCCTCTCCACTTCCTATTGCAGCACCAGCTGTCCCAGCCTTGGTGACTAAAAGAGCTGGGAAATCTTATTACTGTTTTAATTGACAGTTCCCTAAATATTAATAAGGTCGATCATTTTCTCTAGAAGATTCAATAGACAATTGCCTTTGTCAGGATTGCTTGAAAATTCTATTGGAGTAAAGCCTTGGGGGAGACATCTGTACGGGTAAATTTGCAAATATTTAATGTTCAGGTCATCATGTCTCTAGGTTTAGTCTCTTTCACTTGCACGCACTCACTAAATTCTTATTGTTTTAATCACTGGCAAATACTTATTGATGGTCTTTGTGACAAGCCCTGTTCTGTTTACTGGTGACAGAACAGTGAGTGAAAGTGGCAAAGTCCCTGATGGGGACAAACAAGCAACAGGTAGCGGATGATAATGCTGGGGAGAACACGGGATAGAGTCTGGGGGCTTCACAGAGATGGAGTGCAGGGGGAGGGGCTGAGGATTACAGGGGCTCAAGGGATACCAGAGGCTTCCCAGGGGCGCTAGTGGTAAAGAGCCCACCTGCCAAAGCGAGAAACACAAGAAACGTGTGTTGGATCCCTGGTTTGGGAAGATCCTTTGGAGGAGGGCATAGCAATCCACTCCACTATTCTTGCTTGGAGAGTCCCATGTACAGAGGAGCCTAGGGGCCACGGTCCGTGGAGTCCCAAAGAATCAGATACAACTGAAGTGACTGAGCTCAAGTACATGCAGGGAAGATTTTTGGATGAGACGATATTGGAACAGAGACTTGGATGAAGCAGGGAGTGAGTGAGCTGTGCAGGCATCGAGGGAAGAGTGTTCCAGGCAGAGGGACCAGAAAGTGCACAGTGTCCGGGCAGGAACGTCCTGGTTTGATGGAGGAGCGGCTGGAGCAGAATGAGGGGAGGGGCAGTGGTCCAAGGGGAGACTATAGAAGTGGGGGCCAGGTCATGACAAGGCTTGTAAGTCCTGGCCAGGAAAGATTCAGATTTATCCAGAAGGAGCTGAGAAAGGAGATGGAGAGATTAGTAGGATGTTGCTGCTATGGTTTGGCCAAGTGGCCAGTGGTCCCCAGGGACCATCTCTCTCAGGCAGGCCTGCTGTGCTCTGCCATTCCCAGGACAAGCCACCTCTCTCCTCTGAGAACAGACCAGGGGTGGAGGGAGTGGGTATCTCATGAGGTTTTCTGGGTGCTAAAGAGTCTGTGTGACAGGCAATCACAGCAGCTAAGAGTGACAAGGCAGGATGGGTGGGTGTCACCTTTAGAAGCTGGTTTGACAAGCCTGGGTCTCGCACCTTTGAGGTCGACAGGAACATGCTGGTGACTTTGAGAAAAAGCAATGTGGCGGCACCAGAAACTTCAACACGCTGCCCAAAAAAGAAGTGGCAGACACAGATGTGTCGTGGGTACCAAATCACTCCATATTTAATCTCCACATGAGGTTCTGAGCATCTATAAGTGACAGCAAGAGGCAGCCTGGCAGTCCTTGCCAGTTCGGGACTGGCTGGAGGTTTTTCTCACTTCTGAAATGTCACTTCTCAACATAAACACTAAGCAAAGTGGGTTCAAAGTCCCACATCCAGCCCTCTATCCACAAACCAGATCAATCTTCCTGCCGTCAAGCAGGAAGAACTTGGAAGCACCAGGACTGAGGCCCATAGAAGCAGCATCAGTCATCTCCAAGGCCTGACCACAGACCTCAGGTGGAGAACATCAGAGAAACCTCACAGGGACAGCCAGGACCCAAGAGGGGCTAGACTCCCATGTGGAGACATGGGGGAGACATCCTAAGCTGTTCCCAAGCTTCCTTCACTGTCTAGTCCTCTTCAGTCCTATTGAAGGAGGGCAGAAAGCCCACCTCCTCCAGGAAGCCATCCTGCTCAGCTCAGCTTACGCTCATCTCCCTTCTGCAGCCTCTGTGACTCTCTGGATGGCATCATTTGTTTAGCACTTACTTGTTCTAGAAAGTAAACTTCATGAGACCAATGACTATTCTGCTCATTTCTATACTTCCAGTGTGGGGATCGTGGTAGGCTTTCAATGAGCTGCAATTAAATGGATGAATTTTATTTTTTGTGATTTTTAAAATTAAAGTATAGTTGATTTACAATACTGTATCAATTTCTGCTGTACAGCAAAGTGACTCAGTTATATACACATATACATTCTTTTTCGTATTCTTTTCCATTTTGGTTTATCACGGGATACTGAATAGTGTCCTATGCTATATAGTAGGACCTTGTTGCTTATCCATTCTGTATATAAAAGTTTACATCTGCTAACCCCAGCTTCCCAGTCACCCCTCCCTCAATTCCTTCTCTCCCTGGCAAACATCAATCTGTTGTTGACATGAAATGGATGAATTTTAAGTTCTTCTAGGGGTGTATGAAAGTGAAATTTGCTCAGTCGTGTCCAGCTCTTTGCGACCACATGGACGGTAGCCTGCCAGTTTCCTCTGTCCATGGAATTCTCCAGGCAAGAATACTGGAGTGGGTAGCTGTCCCTGTCTCCAGGGGATCTTCCCAACCCAGGGATCGAACTCAGGTTTCCTGCATTGCAGGCAGATTCTTTACTGTCTGAGCCACCAGGGAAGCCCAGGTGGGCTTCTAAACTTGGGATGAGGTCAGATCTTATTTCTTGTTGTCTCTGCCCCTTTCCTCTTTTCTCTCCCATATTATCCAGCAGACACTGTCAGTGGCTAATTCATATAGCCTTGACGCCCTCAGAATCAGCTGCAGAAAATTCCCACACTTCTACCAGCTCTGCCATAGGTGAGGGCATGACCCCGAGCCCTGGAGGTTCTCCAAAGAGTCAAATCCCCAGGTATGATCCTCTGTCAGTAAAGGGTGGGGGTTGGTAGACAGCTTCCAGAGAAGGGGGCAGCAGAGGATAAGACGGTTAGATAACATTAACGACTCAATGGACTTGCGTTTGAGCAAACTCAAAAGATAGTGAAGGACAGGGAAGCCTGGCATGCTGCTGTCCACGGGGTTGCAAACAGTCGGACATTACCTAGCGACTGAACAGCCAACTACACCTCCAGAGTCCTTGCTTCTGGGTGGAATAATTGTGGTTTAAATCGTTGCACTTTGCTGACTGTCTCTGAAAGAGGTCAGCTCCCATGGGGGATTTTGGCAGTGACCATGAGCACTGGGATTGCACCATCATACCAACAAGTGTAAATGGTGCTACAATGATTTTTCAGGATTAAGGTTAGTGCCTGACAACGTTTGGTCCCATAGCACAGAGGCACATTCCACTCACTTTCAGAGTCCTGGCGCTTCTGTGCAATGTCAGTAAATGTAGGTGGGGAAGCAAAATGAGGCCAGTGACATTAAGGTGGGCGGAGAAACAGCAGATGCTGCACCCAGCTCGGCTGAGTGGGCCCCGGGGTGGCCATCGCCCCTCAGGCCTTCTGGCTAGGATTAGAACAGCCCACACATTCTCAATGATGTGGTTTCTTGCCAAATCACCGCTGCAATTTACAGCTTACCCCAGTCCAGGGCAGGCTGGCTTCTCACCTGCTTTTTCTCAATGGTGTGATTACATCCTTGTAGAAAGGATGTAAAGCAGGCTGGGAAAGGGAAATGCAGAGGTTCCCCCTGTGTGGCCAAACTGGTCAGATCCTGAAGCAGCGAGGGATGGGGTACAGCCTGGGAGCTCTGGGAGACAAAACCATCTGAGAGTGTGCAGTCATTCTGAACCCTGCAAGATACACTGTCATACTATGATTTAGGAAAAGGAACACACACTTGGTTTTTGTCCCTTTTTTTCTGGCACAGACCTCCTAAAACCCTTGGAATTTCCTAAATGATAAGCGCGAAGAAGGTGTCTTTTGTTATGTTAACGAAGTGACTTTTGGCCCTCATCTAAGCGAGGTGGGGAACTGGAACCAAACATGAGATTACAAAGTTCATCAGCCCCACTCCCCACAAGCCTCGGTGGAGCGAAGAGGGGCTAGAGATTGAGTTCAGTCACCAGTGGCCAGTGACTTCATCCAGTGATTCATTCATTGGGCTCATTGACTCAGTCGTGTCCAACTCTCTGCGACCCCATGGACTGTAGCTCGCCAGGCTCCTCTGTCCATGGGGTTCCCCAGGCAAGAATACTGGAGTGGGTTGCTATTTCCTCTGACCCAGGGATCGAGCCCTCCTCTCTCTCGTCTCCTGCATTGGCAGGCACGTTCTTTACCATGCGCCACCTGGGAAGCCCTTCAGTTCTGTGAGCTGCTCTAGCAAGGTAGTTGAATCCAAGCCTCCGAGGGGGTTGTTGGAAGCTCTGATCTATAGCCAGTGGGTCAGACTTCTTACCGTGTGGGATCGACTGCCGCTTCTGAGTAGAGGTGTGAGGACTGAGGTGTAGGACACCCCGCTGGGGGCAGAAAGTGGCTGGGACATGTGGAGAGACAGTCGCCCCAACACGTACACATTGGAAATTGTGACCTACACCTCAGCTGGGTCCTTAGGGATGATTGGGGCTCATAAAGCAAGTCCCCTTTGCTGTGCGATGCTGTGGATGAAAATGCAGGTACTTTCGATGTCAATAAAGTTACAATGGGTTATCAGTTATACCTTGATTCTGGGTATGACTAATTTCCTAATGAAATTTAACCAAAAGCCAGAATCTGCTGATGAGTGTTCCAGGAGATCCAGAGGCAGAAGGAAAGAATGGTTCTCAGGACTGTCTCGACTCCTGTGAACACTCATCGGGAAAAACAGGAACCGAGAAGTGCTTGCATCCGACCAGCAACAGGGCCCCTGCTGTCTCTGGGCTTCAGCCGCTTCCTCTGTGAGACCGGCCCTTTGAGTTCAGGATTTCCGGGTCTCCTCCCAGTCTGGGGCTCTGGACACACCATGCAGCCGGGGCTGGAGGCCTGGCTGTGTTCCCACCTTGCCAGAGGGAGGTTTTGAACCCTTCCCTCTGATCTCTTTCTCAGTGATTCCAATTTTAGTACCTGTGGTAAGTGAGCAATTCAATCACTTGTCAACTACGTTTTTTCATTAAACACTCTTTTCACTGTTCTGTCATTTTAATTCCTTTTTAAACTTTAAATTTAAAAATTTTTATTCATAGGGTCATGTTAAAGTAAGTCCTTTCCCATTCAAAGATTACACAAATACTCTTCCATGGAATTTTCTACTAGTTTTCTGATGCTTCTTAAAAATCAACATCTCTAAGGCATCTGAAATTTAGTTTTGGAAATGGTGTGCAAAATTGTGTGACTCAAGGAATATGACTATTTCCCCCTCAAATGACCACAATTTCTTGGCTATTGGACTTCCTACTGATTTAAAATGCCATTTTTGTTTGATACTAGATTCTTATGAAAAATGAGTTTCTAAATTGGTTTTCTCCTCCATTCCGTTGACCATCAGTGAGACATTAAAAGAAAAAAATTCTGGTTTATTTTACGTACATTGACCTTTTTGGTGTGTTTATTGAGCATTTATATTTCATCCATTGTGAACTTCCTATGTAATTCATTTAACCATTTTTTATTCATTTTTAACTGATCTATAGGTCTATCTATTATATGTTGCAAATATTTTTCTCAATTATCTTGGTTCGCAGTGAGTTTCTTAGATTTTAGGAGCTGTGTAAATTACTGGGAAGTATCACTCCATTTTCAAAACATGATATGAAGTCCTTCACCTAAGTTTTATATATATATTACCATGTATATCATTGGCACTTAGACAAATTATACTCATATATACCATGTTTTTCCTTTTCCTTTTTTCAATTTATTACATTTTTGGTGTATGATCTGACTTTGTTCTGCCATTATATCTTGACTTTTCTTCTTGATTAACGAAACAATGCTTGGCAAAGATTTTCCTTTGGGATGTCTTGTTTTTGTCTAAAAAATGCCACTTTTAGCAAAATAGTTGGAGTCCTGGCGTGCTGCAAGTCATGGGGTCACAAAGAGTCGGACACGACTGAGCGACTGAACTGAACTGAGCTGAGCAACGTAGTGGTCCATCAATCTCAACTGAGGATCCATTTCAGAAAAGCCAGCGGAGCAAATCATACAGAAGTAGGTTGAAGCGCTCCGGGGAGTTTTGTGTAGACTTCTGCGTTTGTGGGTCCCTAATTCCCCTTGATGAATACATGATAAGCCTGACCCAAAACTGAAACAAATGAAACCAATTAGAAATACTTTTCAGGAATTTGTTCTCCCTGATACGTTAAAAAACTTTTTTTTTGATTGAAGTATAGTTAGGTAATGGCAACCCACTCCAGTACTCTTGCCTGGAAAATCCCATGGATGGAGGAGCCTGGTGTCCATGGGGTCGCAAAGAGTTGGACACGACTGAGCGACTTCACTTTCACTTTTAGTTAATTTACAATGCTGTGTCAATTTCTGCTATACCACAAAGTGATTCAGTTACACACACATATTATTATTTTTCCATTTTCCTGTCGTGATGAGTACAATCTTCTGTGCTCTAGAGCAGGCCCTAATTGTCTGCCCATCTATCTGTAGTAGTTTGCCTCTGCTAATCCTAAACTCCTAGTCCATCCACCCCCCACCTGTCTTCCCAGCTGGCAGCCGAAAGTCTGTTCTCTGTCTGTGAGTCTGTCTCTACTTCATAGATATGTTCATTTGTGTCATAGTTCAGATTTCACATAGAAGTGATATCATATGGTATTATCTATCTTGGGTCTTTCTTGTAGCTCATTTTCTGTCTGACTTCACTTAGTTTGATCCTCTCTAGTTGCATGCATCCCACCATGCAAAATCTTAAACTAATTCTCCTTCTATTTTGTAACATCAATCATCAAAGATACTAATAAACCTGTATTTATGGTGACAATGATTTTCAGCATTTTGTGCAAGAACAGTTCTGTGAAGACTGCCACCAAGAAATGAGGGTTTCAAAGCCTCCACCGCAGTTGTTCTCACTGATCTAGTGATGAAAACTGAGATTCCAAGCACCGTTTCTGCTTCTTCCTCTGAACTGCCAACCCCCATGATCACCACTCTCCTCCTCCTCGCCCTTCCGGCCATGGGGGTCTGTCATCTTTCCTTTTATGTGATTGGTTTGTCCTTGCTTTTCATGTTTTCCAACCAGCTTGAATTGGAGGTTATTTTGTAGGGGATTTTAAATATTTGCAAGTGACAGTTCCATAGATTAATAGCAATCTAACTTTTAAAAAGTTTTAAAGAACTCTTGGCTAGATCGCCCCACTTCACCTCCTCATAACCTTTCCCCTTTGCAAAAGCCCGTGTAAAAACCTGAAGACTGAGAAACTCCCACTAGCAACCCACATATTTTCCCTCCAAATGGGCTTCTCATCTTTTAGGCAGTTTTTCATATGGTTTGGGCTTTCACACTTTTGGTCATCTGTCATGTTTTATTTATTAGAACAGGTGGAGATTTAGTTCTGTCTTTCCAAAGCATGTAAAACAGAGGGTATAAATACAAGAAATGGCTCCAAAAAAACTCAGCACCATAGAAAGGAGCTGGAAGCTGGAAGCTTTGTTCTTTGGCTGTTTTGAACTCTTCGCTGAGTCAGGTTTTTGGTTAAGGGGCGAGGTCTCTGCACGAAGCAAAGCTGAGTCTTCAGGAAGGATCCAGCTTATTTTGATTTGCTTGATTTTCTGAGGGTAGATCATCCAGAATCTGGGGTGGTACCTTTCTTTCTTTAATTTTTATTTCATATTGGAGTATAATTGATTAACAATGCTGTTTTAGTTTAGGGTATACAGCAAAGTGTGCGTGTGTACACATGTGTGTGTCAGTCACACACACAGGAGGTAGGGCGCCTCCTGCCCTCATGTGCCACAATCTCTACCGGCCACAACTCTGGCCACAGCACTCCCTACCTGCGGTACCACCTGCCTGCTGAGTGTGAGTTCTCTGCTACCATTCGCGCCCTCTTCCTCAAGCACCCAAAGGCGTAGGATGTTCTGTGAGAACCGGGCATAGAAGAGGCAGGATGCACTCTCCCACTTTAGACTTTAAATGAAGATTATAACTTGGAGGAAACTCAGTCCTGGGGATTTTTCATGATGAGATCCTTAGCAAGTTCACACTAAGAACTAAAACACAGCTAAATGAAAGGCTGTTGTGGTGGTCTAGTCACTCAGTCGTGTCACTCTTTGTGACTTCATGAACCCCATCAGGCTCTCTGTCCCTGGGATTTCCCAGGCAAGAATACTGGAGTGGGTTGCCACTTCCCTCTCCAGGGCATCTTCCTGACTCCAGGATTGAACGTGCATCTCCTGTATTGCAGGCAGATTCTTTACCCCTGAGCCACTAGGGCAGCCCAACATACACACTCTACTATACACAAAACAATCAACAAGGGCCTATTTTACAGCACAGCAAACTCTGCCCAGTATTCTGTAACAACCTAAATGGGGGAAATAGCTCAGGTGCTAAAGAATCTGCCTGCAATGCAGGAGACCCGGGTTCATCCCCTGGGTTGGGAAGATTTCCCTGGAGAAGGGAATGGCAACCCATTCTAGTATTCTTCCCTGGGAAATCTCATGGACAGAGGAGCTTGACAGGGTCCATGCGGTCGTAAAGAGTCATGGCTGAGCAACTAACAGTGTCTGTACTACACAATTTTAAAAGCACTTTTAAATTTTAATTAATCTAAAGAAATTTAACTTATATGCAGAGTTCATCATGAGAAATGCTGGGCTGGACAAGCACAAGCTGGAATCAAGATTGCCAGGAGAAATATCAATAACCTCAGATATGCAGAAGGACTTCCCTGGTGGCTCAGACGGTAAAGCGTCTTGCTTACAATGCAGGAGACCTGGGTTCGATCCCTGGGTCAGGAAGATCCTCTGGAGAAGGAAATGGCAACCCACTCCAGTACTCTTGCCTGGAAAATCCCATGGACAGAGGAGTGTGGTGGGCTATAGTCCACAGGGTTGCAAAGAGTCAGACACGACTGAGCGACTTCACTTACTTACTTACCACCCTTATGGCAGAAAGTGAAGAAGAACTAAAGAGACTCTTGATGAAAGTGAAAGAGGAGAGTGAAAAAGTTGGCCTGAAGCTCAACATTCAGAAAACTAAGATCACGGCATCTGGTCCCATCACTTCATGGGAAATAGATGGGGAAACAGTGGAAACAGTGTCAGACTTTATTTTGGGGGGCTCCAAAATCACTGCAGATGGTGATTGCAGCCATGAAATTAAAAGACGCTTACTCCTTGTAGGAAAGTTATGACCAACCTAGATAGCATATTAAAAAGCAGAGACTACTTTGCTGACAAAGATCCATCTAGTCAAGGCTACGGTTTTTCCAGTGGTCATGTATGGATGTGAGAGTTGGACTGTGAAGAAAGCTGAGTGCCGAAGAATTGATGCTTTTGAACTGTGGTGTTGGAGAAGACTCTTGAGAGTCCCTTGGACAGCAAGGAGATCCAACCAGTCCATTCTAAGGGAGATCAGTCTTGAGTGTTCATTGGAAGGACTGATGCTAAAGCTGAAACTCCAATACTTTGGCCACTTCATGCGAAGAGTTGACTTATTGGAAAAGACTCTGATGCTGGGAGGGATTAGGGGCAGGAGAAGGGGATGAAAAAGAATGAGATGGCTGGATGGCATCACCAACTCAATGGACGTGAGTTTGTGTGAACTCTGGGAGTTGGTGATGGACAGGGAGGCCTGGCGTGCTGCGATTCATGAGGTTGCAAAGACTTGGACACGACTGAGTGACTGAACTGACTGATGACTATCTGGACTTGACATAGAAGGGAACTGTTCAGTTCAGTTCAGTCGCTCACTTGTGTCCAACTCTTTGTGACCCCATGAATCGCAGCACGCCAGGCCTCCCTGTCCATCACCAACTCCCAGAGTTCACTCAAACTCACGTCCATCGAGTCAGTGATGCCATCCAGCCATCTCATCCTCGGTCGTCCCCTTCTCCTCCTGCCCTCAATCCTTCCCAGCATCAGAGTCTTTTCCAGTGAGTCAACTCTTCGCATGAGGTGGCCAAAGTTACTGGAGTTTCAGGTTTAGCATCATTCTTTCCAAAGAAATCCCAGGGTTGATCTCCTTTAGAATGAACTGGTTGGATCTCCTTGCAGTCCAAGGGATTCTCAAGTCTTCTCCAACACCACAGTTCAAAAGCATCAATTCTTCGGCGCTCAGCTTTCTTCACAGTCCAACTCTCATCCACACATGACTAGTGGAAAAACCATAGCCTTGAGTAGACGGACCCTTGTTGGCAAAGTAATGTCTCTGCTTTTGAATACACTATCTAGGTTGGTCATAACTTTTCTTCCAAGGAGTAAGCGTCTTTTAATTTCATGGCTGCAATCACCATCTGCAGTGATTTTGGAGCCCAAAAAAATAAAGTCTGACACTGTTTCCACTGTTTCCCCATCTATTTCCCATGAAGTGGTGGGACCGGATGCCATGATCTTCGTTTTCTGAATGTGGAGCTTTAAGCCAACTTTTTCACTCTCCTCTTTCACTTTCATCAAGAGGCTTTGTAGTTCCTCTTCACTTTCTGCCATAAGGGTGGTGTCATCTGCATATCTGAGGTTATTGATATTTCTCCCGG
>SJYQ01096424.1:378440-416850 GCA_006410935.1 Redunca redunca | reverse complement strand
ATTGGAATGAAAACTGACCTTTTCTAGTCCTGTGGCCACTGCTGAGTTTTCCAAATTTGTTGGCATATTGAGTGCAGCACTTTCACCCCATCATCTTTCAGGATGAAATAGCTCAACTCGAATTCCATTACCTCCACTAGCTTTGTTCGTAGTGATGCTTTCTAACGCCCACTTGACTTCACATTCCAGGATGTCTGGATCTAGATGAGTGATCACACCATCGTGATTATCTGGGTCGTGGAGATTTTTTTTTGTACAGTTCTTCTGTGTATTCTTGCCACCTCTTCTTAATATCTTCTGCTACTGTTAGGTCCATACCATTTCTTTATGAGCCCATCTTTGCATGAAATGTTCCCTTGGTATCTCTAATTTTCTTGAAGAGATCTCTAGTCTTTCCCATTCTGTTCTCTTAAAATTATGTGATATCAATTTCTACTGGCAACCTCTTCACTTTATTTGTCCCTGGAAAGTGATTAGGCTATGGAGAGTGACAGACAGGACTGCAAAACCAGAAAGATCAAATAAAAGTATTTTTCATAAAATAATTGTGGATGTCATTGATGTCCATTATGACCACTCTGGTTACCAGGACATCCGTTATTCCTGTTCTCCCCATTAGCTCACACATTTTCACCCTAAAATTCAAGCATTTTAAGGAATTCCACTTGCCATTCAGACTATCTCTTTGGTCACTGAAAAATAGCTTGGTGTGTAATTAAATATGGTATAAAATATGACCATTTCAGCAATACAGAAGGGTAAAAAATGAGGAAATGAAAGAATGGTGACATAGTGTAGATTCTGTATATGACCACTGGGTTCTCAACCCTGATTCCACCTCTTTCTAGGTATGCAGTCTCAGACAGGTTACTTCAGCCTCTTCATTCTAAAAATAGAGATAAGATCAGTGCCTATTTCTTTGGGTTATTGTAAAGATTAATAGAAGACTGTCAATCAAATTCTTAGCAGCACACCTGGTAAAGAATGCATATATGCTCAGTAAAAAAGATATGCTATTAGTATGAGTAGGTTTACCACCCTTCTGACTATCAAGTTGAACCCTTCCACCTCCAAATTTATCTCTGATGACTTCTTTTCAGAGTCAAAGCAAGAGCTACTTTCCCCACCCAATGGTCAACCAATAATGAAATCACCTTCTTTTTCTCTCCCTCATTTCCGTGTCCAGCACCTCCTCTGAGACACACCTGCCCATCGTCCTGGGCACAGCGTGTCCCTAACTGCCTCTGGTATCCACTCTCCTTTCTCCAATCTAGTCCACTCATGTTGACAGCCACAGCTCTGAATACTTCACTCCTTCCAAAGGTTTCTGTTGTGACCAATTTTTTGTTTTTAGACAGCTCATTACTTCCATTTTTAAGATCTGCCCTCATATGGTCTTGGATAGATTTGATTTTTGGCCCCAATTCTTCATTCCACTGTGATAGGTTTACATCAATACATCCAGACATTTGCCTTATAGCTTTGCTCCGCCCTCCCTCTGCAGGTGAGGTCTATTCTTCTACCCCTTGTGA
Source organism: Redunca redunca (assembly GCA_006410935.1). Lineage (NCBI taxonomy): Eukaryota > Metazoa > Chordata > Mammalia > Artiodactyla > Bovidae > Redunca > Redunca redunca. The sequence continues at coordinate 415,318 of SJYQ01096424.1, read as the reverse complement.
CGTGATTTGATGATGAAATATGAATAGATGTTGCAGGAACAAACCTCTTAAGTGTATTTTTCATTGGTTGGCTTGTTTCTTAAACTCGGGCTCTGCCGTGAGCAAAACAATGCTGTCCACCAAGCTCAGCGGAGGCCAGCCCAAGCTCAGCCAACCTGCAGACCCATGAGCACGAGCACAGGTAAGTGCTTAGTGATGTCTGCCCCCAAATGCCTGTTATTGGGGGAAACAGCTGACTCTACAGACCAACAACTGCTTTTCCGGTTTCACAGCTGACTACAGTCCTGTGAATATGCTACAGTCTAGCTGATCACAACAACGTGATTGTCCTGAGTACATCCTTGGCTGTTGTGCCTTTGGTATCTTAGTCCTTCTTTCTGTCTTCTTGGCAACAAATGTATGCAGTATTTATTGGCAGTGGGCTAATGAATCATGGGGGAAGGAGATGGCACCCCACTCCAGTACTCTTGCCTGGAAAATCCTATGGACGGAGGAGCCTGGAAGGCTGCAGTCCATGGGGTCGCTGAGGGTTGGACACGACTGAGCGACTTCACTTTCACTTTTAACTTTCATGCATTGGAGAAGGAAATGGCAACTCACTCCAGTATTCTTGCCTGGAGAATCCCAGGGATGGGGGAGCCTGGTGGGCTGTCAGCTATGGGGTCACACAGGGTCAGACACGACTGAAGTGACTTAGCAGCAGCAGCAGCGGCAGCAACGAATCATGGGTGATCTCTTTGTAATTCTCTTGAATCTCATGGCAGGCTGCCATGTCATTTGTGGTCTAGAATTTTTTAGTTTTACTTTTTTATAACTGAAAGACATACCTTGACCTTTAAAAAAATATATGTTTATTTGGCTGTGACAGATCTTCATTGTGGCATTTGAACTCTCAGCTGCGGTATGGGATCTAGTTCCCTGACTAGGTATTGAACTCAGGTCACTGGCATTGGGTGCACAAAGTCTTAGCCATTGGACCACCAGGGAAGAGCCCATAGCTTGCCTTTTGATTAGGGGTTCATATGTAGGAAAGGTCTCTCTTGAACTTGGCTGCTATTTTACGTGCCGTGTCCATCCACGAGGCAAAGATCCTTCTCTCCATGTCATGGAAGGAGATGGAGAGACTCAGAGAAGTTACACAACTCATTCAGAATGTAAGTGGTGGAGGCAGTTCTGTTCTTTGTCTCAATACTGTAAGTTACGCAAGAACGTTCAAGGTGTCAACTTTAAAAGATGCGAATGTGCATTCCATCAACATTGAGCTGAGTGAGAGTGCAGCTTGCCCTCCGTCTCCTATTACTAACGATCCTTCAGCTCTACCATCTCTCACCTCCTCTCCCTACTTCAGTCAGTAACTCTTCTTCCCTGTTCACTCGACACCAGGCCCTGTATGCCAGCTGTTATACTGTACTACTGTACTTTTCAAGGTACTGTATGATTAAAAATGTAGTTTTTATTTTTTGTGTTTGTTTTTGTTTTTTTTTTATGCATCATTTGTGTGAAAAGTATTATAAACCTATCACAGGTACAGTGCTATATAACAAATTGTGTTATCTGAGTACCTAGGCTAACTTTGTTGGACTTAACTAACAAACTGGACTTCCAAATGCACGCTCAGAACAGAAGCCGTCCGTATGTAGGGGACTTACCGCGCTGAGCTTTGAGTCTCTGCTGCCTTACCTGCATCTCACAAAATTAGTAAGTAATCGCTCTACTCAACAGGCAAATGACATGAACGACTGTGTGTTGTAAGTGTGAAGAATCTAGAACATGAAGTGCCACATCTTAGTGATTTCATCAGTGATATGATTTACAAATTTAGATTCCAAACCTTAAATAGCTCAAGCTTTCCTCTCTTGAGGCCAGCTCTGAATATTGCCAATGTTTGTTTCTTTAACTTCTATAGAAGTCAGAAGGAAACCACAGAGCAACCACCCCAGGATAGCAGAGAGAGTCTGACCTAAGCCCACAAAAGCCAAAAAAAACAGCAGGGTTGGCGTCGAAAGCTTGGCTTGACACTTTGTCTCCAGCTCACACCCTGGCACCTACCTTAAGGGCTTGGTCTATTTTAACAGCAGAGTGCTAGCCTCGAAATGTTAAACCTTAACTCTGAATCTCTTGACTCCTGTGTTGAAGACAGACTTTGCATGTTACTATTTTGAAGCAGCCGTTTGTCAGAGCGGGAGAGGAGGGAAGGAATCAAAGAAGTTTAATGGGAGGGGCTTCGCTTTGAATCGAAGCTACTGAACTGCCAAGTTCAAGGGCAGCTTCTCTTGTGGCTGAGAAGCTGACTGGCCTGAGTCCAAGCCTGGGTTTCTCAGCCTGGGGGGCTGACACGTGGGGTTGGGTAATTGTGTCACGAGGCTGCCCCATGCATCATAGAACCTGCAGCAGCACCCTGGCTCAGGCCTCCACCTGTCACATGTCAGCAGTACTTCTCCCCAGTGGTGTTGACAACAACGTCTATAGCTATGTCCCTTGGGTGCAAAATCACCTAAATGGAGAATCCCTACTCTGAACAAATAAATATGACTAAGATCATTACGGGCTTCCCCGGTGGCTTATCTCCCTGCAATGCAGGAGACCTATGTTCGATCCCTGGGTCAGGAAGATCCCCTGAAGGAGAGCATGGTAACCCACTCCAGTATTCTTGCCTGGAGAATCCCATGGACAGAGAACCTGGCGGGCTACAGTTAATAAGGTAGCAAAAACTTGGACACGACTGAAGCGACTGAGCACATACGCACGCACGAGATCATTACGGCCTTTTAAACTCAGACGGAAAGGAAAGATTAAGGGATGATGGACGAACCTATCTAGAAAAAACATCCTAATAGCAATTAGATGAAATAATGGGGGAATTACTTTTTTTGTCTCATTTATCAGTATTATCTACAAGTCAGACGGAGGTACCGACGAAAGCACAGTCCAGTGAAGTACACTGTGCAGAGAAACCTAGTATCTTAACAGTAAAGTCTTGTCTTTTCTCCTGCAGGTGGATTTTAGCATAGTGTGTTGTCATAGCGATGTAGCAGACTGATGTCACAAGTTTCCTTCTTGATCTTGGGGTTCCAAGTCCTCAGAGCCAGAAAACTGGAGAACTCTCACCTTTTAAAGCCTCTCCTAGTGCCCCAGGTGTGTCTCTGTACACGAAGCAGGCATTCAGTCAGTTCAGTTCAGTCACTCAGTCGTGTCCGACTCTTTGTGACCCCATGGACTATAGCACACCAGGCTTCCCTGTCCATCACCGACTCTTGGAGCTTACTCAAACTCATGTCCATTGAGTCAGTGATGCCATTCAACCATTTCATCCTCTATCGTCCCCCTCCCCTCCCGCCTTCAATCTTTCCCAGCATCAGGATCTTTTACAATGGTCAGTTCTTTGCATCAGGTGGCCAAAGCACTGGAGTTTCAACTTCAGCATCACTCCTTCTAATGAATATTCAAGACTGATTTCCTTTAGGATGGACTGGTTGGATCTCCTTGCAGCCCAAGGGACTCTCAAGAGTTTCCTCCAACACCACAGTTCAAAAGCATCAATTCTTCGGTGCTCAGCCTTCTTACAGTCCAACTCTCACATCCATACACAACTACTGGAAAAACCATAGCCTTGACTAGACAGACCTTTGTTGGCAGAGTAATGTCTCTGCTTTTAAAAATCCTGTCTAAGTTGGTGATAACTTTTCTTCCAAGGAGTAAGCGTCTTTTAATTTCATGGCTGCAGTCACCATCTGCAGTGATTTTGGAGACCAAAAATATAAAGTCTCTCACTGTTTCCATTGCTTCCCCATCTATTTCCCATGGAGTGATGGGACCAGATGCCATGATCTTCATTTTCTGAATGTTGAGTTTTAAGTCAACTTTTTCACTCTCTTCTTTCACTTTCATCAAGAGGCTTTTTAGTTCCTCTTCACTTTCTGCCTTAAGGATGGTGTCATCTGCATATCCGAGGTTATTGATATTTCTTCTGGCAATCTTGATTCCAGCTTTGGCTTCACCCAGCCCAGCATTTCTCATGATGTACTCTGCATATAAGTTAAATAAGCAGGGTGACAATATACAGCCTTGACGTACTCCTTTCCCAATTTGGAACCAGTCTATTTTTCCATGTCCAGTTCTAACTGTTGCTTCCTTACCTGCATATAAATTTCTCAGGAGGCAGGCCAGGTAGTCTGGTATTCCCATCTCTTGAAGAATTTTCCACAGTTTGTTGTGATCCACAGAGTCAAAAGCTTTGGCATAGTCAATAAAGCAGAAATAGACGTTTTTCTGGAACTTTCTTGCTTTTTCAATGATCCAATGGATGTTGGCAATTTGATCTCTGGTTCCTCTGCTTTTTCTAAATCCAACTTGAACATCTGGAAGTTCACAGTTCATGTACTGTTGAAGCCTGGATTGGAGAATTTTGAGGGTTACTTTGCTAGCATGTGAGATGAGTGCAATTGTGCGGTAGTTTGAGCATTCTTTGGCATTGCCTTTCTTGGGGGCTGGAATGAAAACTGACTTTTTCCAGTCCTGTGAGATTCTCATTTTATGGATGATGAGCCTGAGGCCACAGAAGCATCACGAGCCCAAGTTCACAAGGAGAGAGGGAGGAATTAAGCCCCAGGTCTGCCTGGCTCCCAAGTCTGGTGGCTTCAGGCACTACAGCACCTGCATCCCACAGCTAGGAGCGACCTTGGGTTCCATTGAGCTTCAGGAAGTAATCTCACCTTTCACTGAACCCAGGGCTGGTTTGTCCTCTGATGATGCTGATCATTCATGACATTCAAGGAAATTGTTGCTCTATGGGATATGCTTGCAGAAGCCAATGGTGTAGATAGTGTGTGAGTCTGTGGATTGTAATCAAAGCCACCTAGTGGAAGGAAGAAAGGCACGTCACAGTTCATACTGAGCCAGCAGGAGCTATTGGGAAGGAGGTACTCAAACTGTTCAGAGAAGGGGCTCCAGTGTTTCTGGAAGGAATTCCACATCAGGGAAGCAGGGTAGGATGCAATGGGGGGATACCATGTGTAACCTTCTCACGATGGGTCCAGCAGCTCTGGAGACCCTCTATTGTAGAAAATGTGGAGGCCCAAGGGACCAGGAAAAATAGATGTCTCAAGGAGGGGCTGGCCTTTGAAGCACTGAAATTCTGCTAACATAGTTCTATTCCTTGGATTCAAGCTAAATCTAGGCATTGTTCACTGTTGAGTAAAAAAGCAGTAGATCTATAAAACCCCAGGTACTACTGATGCCAAGTTTCATTTTAATTTACGATAGCATTTCCCAAGAGTACATTCTGTAAGAATAAGGAAGAAGTTGATCTAGGTAGCCGGACATTGGCCTGGGTGGTGATATGCATCCAGCCCGTAGTTCACAGAGCAGGAACCAGAAGGGAGATGTTTAGATATCCCAGTTATACTCCTGTGACCATTTAAGCAGTGTTTTTTTTTTTTTAAGGCTGTGCTGAGTCTTCGCTGCAGTGCGTGGGTTTCTCTAGTTATGAGGCATGGGCTTAGTTGTCTCGCAGCTTTTGGGATCTTAGTTCCCAACCAGGAAAGGAACTCATGGCTCTGCATTGGAAGGCAGATTCTTAGCCACTGGACCACCACTGGACCACCAGAGAAGTGCCCAAGCAGCGCATTTACTGTCCGTCCACCATGTGCTGGGCCTGTGCTAAGTGTTGAGGTTGTAGTGATGAGGAAAACAGTGAGGGGAATAATGCCTTTCAAATAAACATATATCTAAATGCATAATTAATGACATGATAAGGACACTTCAGGCAAGTGCAGGGATCCCTGGCAGAGCTATCTGGCTTATTTGAGAGGTTAGTAAACATTCTTTGAGAATGAAATCTTGGAATCAAGATCTGCTAGGCAAGGGGACTTATGGAAAAGAGCTTGTGCAAAGGTCCTGGGACAAGGAGAATCTTCAGTCTTTGGAGCAACTGAAAGCTGGCCAAAGCAAGAGTGATAGGAGGTGAGACTGAAAACACGGGAAGGGGTCAGGTCAGGTCAGTGGTTTTGCTCTTTATCCTGAAAGAAATGGACTGATGTAGTTAGATCCACCTTCAGAAGGCTCTCTGACCGCCGTAAGGAGGCATTTGGATGAGGGCAGATTCGAACGAGAGGAAGCTGCTGCAATAGTTCTGGCAGTGGAGAGGGGCCTGGTGGCAGCAGAGGTGCTGAAGATGATGAGGCAGTCTCCAGGCCTTGCCCCGTCTGGAGGCACAGGTTCTGGGTGATCGTGACACCGGCCTCTACGATCTCTCTTTCCTGTGACCAGTACATGTGACACCTGGGCATCACGTTCTCAGTCTTTCCCTTTGTGGATGAAGAGACCAAGTCTGGCAGGTGAAGTGACTTGCTCAAGGTCACATGATAGTGAGCACAGCACACCTGGAAGCCAGGGGCCTCAGCTCTGCTGGGGGGCTTCCCAGGGTGCCAAAGCCCGCAGGTACAGATTCCTTACGTGGAACATCACACATGGAAATGTACAATGATATGTGAGGCGGAGAGTAATATCAACCTGAACCTCGTTTGGAACACTTTAGATGAGTGAGGCTGACCTAAGTGTCTCTTTGGACCCCTCACTTGCCCTCAGACACAGGAAGAAGAGCCTGCTTGTGAATGCCATCCGTTATCAACTAACGTAAGGCAACTTGGAAACCTACCTGGGATGGGAAGTGGGTGGTTGGTGTGCAGGGGGAGTTTTGTTTTTTTGTTTTTAGCCTAATAATACCGGAGTGTTGATTCATAAAAAACACGGCGCATAAAAGGAACAAGGATTTCTCATGTACATTAAAGGGAAAACTGATTAAGAGAGGGGTTTTGCTTACAAACTCGAGAAATATATACTGGATAATTTAGGCAAAAGCAAAATAAATAGAATAAAACTAAAAGAAAATCAGAAACACCAGTGAAAAAAAAAAAAAAAAAAACAACCTCTCAATCAAGTACTCACAAGCAAAACAAAGAACCACAAAGGAGGAAATTGCAAGGCTCCTGGGAGTTGAGAGAGGCACCTGGGATGTTGGAGCCCAAGTAGGAGCCGCATGCTTCCCTCTCATCTGGAGCAGCCTGAGCAGGACTTGGCGGGATGACTGTGTAGCGATGTGGTCAGCACTCTCACTGTGCCTGTTTCAGGTGGGAGTGTCTGGTTGGCTGATTCAAGAGGGCGTGGTTCTCTAGTTCAGGAGGGAGCTTCTGATTGGCTGACTCAAGAGGTCCCTGAACCGTGGACCTCCAGCGAGGACACAAGGGGAAGAAGGTTTCACAGGTAACCAGGTATGCTGCCGTCAGGAAGAGCACGTGGGTCCCAGGTAACTGAAAGGAAGTGGACACTTACAAGTGCCACTAGGAGGACAGGTCCTGTGTGCAGCGTGCTTAGTCGCTCAGTCATGCCTACTCTGCGACCCCAGAGACTGTAGCCTGCCAAGATCTGTCCATGCAATTCTCCAGGCAAGAGTACCAGAGTGGGTTGCCATTTCTTCCTCCAGGGGATCTTCCCAAACCAAGAACTGAACCTGCGTCAGCCTACATCTCCTCCATTGCAGGCAGATTCTTTACCCTCTAAGGAAAATCGTTTCCTAAGCCACCAGGAGAAACCCTCTATCCCCCACCTTATTTCCCTACCACAGCCTCCAACGTCTTCAGGCTCTGTGGTCAGAGAGAGTCCCTGCAGGCTGCAGACCAACGCGAAGTGACGGAGGAGAAGAGTAGCGGCCCCGATGGACCCTGTGGCCAGGACCTCACTGCAGGGCACAGAGATGGAAGTGTGGGAGGGCAGGAGTGATGGGCAGACACGAGAGCACTAACCATTAAAGACGAGAGAAGTGAAGAAAGGACAGTATCTTAGGGAACCAGGAAAGTCTCCAGGGCACCTCTGAAGGCTCGGGGATTGTTGATCTGAGGAAAGTGAGATGCTCCCCATATGGAGTCTGAAGCCACCTTGACCCTGTATGGTTTTGAAAACATAATTTAAAGAACCGTTTCAGTGTCCTTGGGGCCAGTGTTTCTTGAAATGACTGGGAAAGCAGCCTCCCTCCCAGGCAGATTCCATCAGCAGCCAGTGGACCTGCTCACCCTTTGATCAGACAACCTATCGTTGTCTCCCCATTGCTTTCTTGCCAGTGGCTTTTGCACCTATGATGAGCGCTGAAATTACTTTAGGACCTTTTCCATATGCAAATGCCTGGGCCCCAATTCCATGGATCAGAGTTTAATTGTCTGGGTCTGGGCCTGAGTAGGAGTATTTTTGAAAACTCTCAGGTGAATCTAACACACAGATTCCCCAGAGTTGAGAATTCTACGTTGATTCTTCCGAGGGGAAATTCAATCAGCCCTTTCTGGCCTGGTGGGTTAGAACACGCTGTCAAGCAGGGCTGTTTTCTCCAGGCCTCAGCAACCATGAGGTTGCCTCCGGCTGCTGCAAAAGTGCCTGGGCTACCCCAACAAATATGCCATGGAGATAGAAGGGCCACAGAAATAGAAGATACTGGTGGTGGTGTTGTCACTAAGTCATGTCCGACTCTTGTGACCCCATGGACTATAGCCCGCCAGGCTCCTCTGTCCATGGGATTTCCCAGGCAGAATACTGGAGTGGGATGGCATTGCCTTCTCCAGGGGCTCTTCGCAGCCCGTGGATTAGACCTGTGGGTGGATCTTTGCAGGTGGACTCTTTATTGACTGAGCCACCACGTAAGCCCGGAAAATACTGACGTGCACCTATAAGGCTAGCTCTGGGCTTCCCAGACGTCTTCTCTGAGCTTTCTAGAATACAGATCCTAGTGGAGAGCTTCCTCTGCTAAATTAATGCACCGTGTGGTGCCTGAGGGTGAGACAGGCCGTCCCTCATGGTCCTGTTCACTCAGGGTCGTTTCCTCCCAGGGACAGACTTTCTCCCCAAGTTATTATTAGCATCTTAAGGAAATGGTGTGTCAATGAGCCTGAGGCATGGGGACATCCATAAAATGGCATCTTTGTCTGATCTGTCCCCTGAAACATTTTTTCTCGGTGGGTCTGTCTCCCGCTCCTGAATGAAATTTCCAGTGTGATCCGTCTCCATGTTAACGGGCTCTGGACTCTCCTTGCCTCTGACAGAGGCCTTTCAAAAAGCCCTAGCTGGTTTTGTGAAGCTTTTGGTGCAAGTGGTAAAGAACCCACCTGCCAACGCAGGAGACATAAGAGATCTGGGGTTGATCCCTGGGTGGGGACGATCCCCTGGAGGAGGGCAGGGTAACCCACTCCAGTATTGTTGCCTGGAGAATCGCATGGACAGGGGGGCCTAGCGGGTTACCGTCAGGGGATCACACAGAGTTGGGTATGACTAAAGCGACTGAACACACACTCCCTGGCTCCACAGCATCTCAGCCCAGAGGCTGCTCCTGGCAGAGCACTCGGGCAGGCCTTCTCCCTCTAGGCTTTCTCAGTGGTAGTCAGACCCCAGTCCATAGGCTGCTCTGATTTTTCAGGGGTGAGGCTATCTCCTAACTTAAAGTTTTCCAAGGGATCCTTCTGAAGGCTCCACCTGGACCTTTGGGTTAGACGGGAGCAACCCTCCAGCTCTCCCCCTAGGATAGGGTCTGGGAGCAGGGCACCCAGATGACAACAGCGCCGTCCCAGCAAATCTCTTAGCCAGTCCCACTCACTGTGTTCCAGGGATGCCTCCTCACTGAACTTGGGAGGAGAGGTGGGCACAGCGCTGCCCCCTTACAGGAGCCTCGGGTGGGGAGGGGCCCACAGGGCTGACAGCAGAGCCCCCCACCCCACTTTGTCTTTCTTCTGCCATCTCATCCTCTGTTACCGCCTTGAACCATCTAAGGGATTCAAACATCTTGAAATGAGTTTTCGAATCCATTTCCCTTGTAAATCTGCATAATCTAAACTCTATCCCATGGGTGGTGCTGAGAAATTCTAAAGTGAAAAATGGCGCAGATTGATAGGTACAGGAAGGGCAGGTGGACATGAGTCAGAGGTGCCACAGCTAAGCTCTCAAGGTTCTCTGGAGCATCCATAAACAATTAGAACTGTTTCCTTTGATACCTTTAGTGGGCTTATTCTAGCCGTCAGCTGATCAGTTTACCCAAACACGTGCAAACATGATTCCCTGCTCAGGACCCTCTGCTGTCTCCTCCACACGCTTCTCTCCAAATCCTGCTCTTGTCTGTTTATGATGACATCCATCCACGTGTGAAGGAACAATTTGCATACAAAATAACCAATAGCAACATGAATGGACCTAAGATAATCATACTACATGAAGTAAGTCAGACAGAGAAAGAGGAAAATCATAAGATAATCATCATATGTGAAATTTTAAAAAATGTTACCAATGAACTTACTTACAGAACAGAAACAGGTTCACTGAGTTTGAGAACAAACTTATGGTTACCGGAAGGAAGAGTGATGAGGGGAGATAGACTGGAAGTTTGGGATTGATATGTACACATTATAATATATAAAACAGGTAGCTAACAAGAACTAAAGTATAGCACAGGGAACTCTGTGCTATGAAAAAAATGGGGAAAGAATTTGAAAAAGAATAGATTCATGTAAAGGTATAACTGAATCACTTTGCTGTACACCTGAAACTAACACATTGCTAATCAGTGATACTCCAATGTAAAATTTCAAAAACAGCCACAAACAGCACAAGGGGAAGAGTCTCTGTGTTATCCCTTAACAGGGCCTCAGTCTAATGACAGTTTTAATGAGAATACCTTTCTCTGTCTTCTTAGTAGGCAATGGTGGCAGAAGTTTCTAGTTTCCCTCCAAAACCCATCTTCTTTCTCTTATATATTTTAGAAGTTCTGAGTTATGAAGAAAGACCTTCTTTTCTCTACAAGGCTGTATAAACATGGCAAGGAAGGATTAGAATTTGCCTGGCTTTGGATCATGGGTCTGCCTCTGGTTTCATCCATAATGTTGCAGGATAAGGTGTCTTGGACAAATAGTTCCTGCAAGAGCCGCACAGGTTCCCTGGTTCTCAGAGAGAAGAGTGTCTGTCCCCGTGAGAGACTGGCACTGGGTAGATAGGAGACAGAAGTTGGAAGCAGGGCTTTTAAGATTTCTGAAGCTGAAACAAAACTCTAATTCAAAATGATACATGTACCCCTATGTTTACAGCAGGACTATTTAGAACAGCCAAGACGTGGACCACCTAAATGCTCATTGACAGATGAATGGATAAAGGCGTTCCACTGACAGGGGAATGGATAAGGAAGACGTGTTGCATATATACGATGAAATATTACTCGTTCATTAAAAGGAATGAAATGGTGCCATTTGTAGCGATGGGTGGACCTAGAGATTATTATACTAAGTAAAGTGTCAGACAGAGAAAGAGCAATACTGTATAATATCCCTTATATGTGAAATCTAAAAAGAAATTATGCAAATGAACATATTTACAAGACAGATTCACAGACTTAGAGAATGAACTTACGGTTGCCAGGGAGGAAGGGTGGGGGAAAGGATAGCTAGGGAGCTGGAGATCAACACGTACACGTTGCTATACTTAAAATGGATAACCAGCAAGGACCTACAGCGAACGCTGCTCAGTGCTGTGTGGCGGCCTGGACGGGAGGGGAGTTTGCGGGAGAATGGATACATGTATGTATATCCCTGAAAAGAAAGATGTGATATAAATACAATGGAATATGACTCATAAAAAAGAATGGGATACTACCATTTGCAGCAACATGGATGGACCTTGATATTATCATACCAAGTGAAGTAAGTCAGACAAAGACAAATATCATATGACATCACTTATATGTGAAATCTAAAATATGACACAAATGAATCTGTCTACAAAACAGAAAGAGACTCACAGACACAGTGAACAGACGTGTGGTTGCAAGGGGGTGGGGGGGGAAGAAGGATGGACTGAGAATTTGGAGTTAGCAGATGCAAAATATTCTATATATTGATAGAACCGATTAATAAAAGGTCTTACTGTATAGCACAGGGAGGTATATTCAATATACTGTGATAAACCATGATAAGAATATGACAAAGAATATATATATGTGTGTATAACTGAGTCATTTTGTTGTACAGCAGAAATTAACAAGACACTGTAAACCAACTATACTTCAATAAAAAAATAAAAAAATTTCTGAGGCAGATTCTCCATTTGGATTCTGTATCCCTTCTTTGGTCACTGTGAAAGGTGATCTAGGCTAATTGCCAATTTGTATCTAAAGTAGGAAGGCTGACTGTTTTCTTTGATCCTGAACTTACTTTTATTTCTCACATGTGCTACCTTGATAAATCTACTTATTATCACTTTTACCGTTTTGCCCGATACCCTACATGATCTCTGTTAGGTTTCTGTTAAAAATCTTATTCACACGTTTGTGTGCGTGTCTTGATGATAGAAATTTTTACTTTTACTGCTTCCTTGTCTTTGCTTTATTTCAAATCCATTGATACAATCATCACGTCACTCACAAACACACACACACACACACACTACACAAAATACTGTCTCGAGTGATAGGAAACAGAAGCCAAAGCTTTGGAAATGAAGACAAGAAACCACTTTCAGAATAAGCAAACCCATCCAAAAGGTGGGGGGCATGTGGTTGTGGGGGTGGTGAAAGGAGAATACAGCTTTAGCTTCCAGAGAAGAGAATGAATAGGAAATGACTAAAATGGAAAACTCATAGAACTCTAATTTAATGGTTTGAAGGCAAGTGCCAAAGATACAGCAAAAAAAGGAAATGAAGGTGGCTATTTGTGAGGAGTAGGAATTAGCGAGAGAAGAAAAAGATGGTTCAGGGAGCCCACAACTTTCAAATCTTGCTGAATGGTTGTTGAATCATGTGCGTGATCATTTGATACAGTGCAAATATAACAAGAAAGGCCCTGAATCTGAGCTAATGGTTGTGGACTCTGGCCTGGCTTAGCTGTGTCACTCGCGTTCTTCCTTCTCTTGGCTTCATCCCTAGTTTTGGTGGCACCTCTGGTAATTACTATCGCAGATGAAGTACACAGGAGTTTAAAAATTTTAAGAAATTGTACATCGAAAAGCATCTTTTAACCTACACTGAGGCTTAATGGTAATGGGCATACAATTCTAAACTGGAAACTATCTTCCCTCAGAATCTCTCCATTGTCTCTAAGTTTCCACTGCAATTGAGAAATCTGAAACCATTCAGAAGTTTGGTCCTTTGTAAGTAAAATTTTGTTTTCTTTTCCAGAAGGTTTTGGGATTTTTCTGTGACTCCAGTATTCTCTGGTTCTGCAACCTTGATAAGGATCCGTCTAAATTTATTGTGGTGAAACTTGATGAGATGTTCAATTCTGGAAGTTTTTTCTTTAGCTATTAATATTTCATTGATCATTTTCCTGTTCTATTTTTCTAGAATTCCTTTCATGTGGAGGTTTAGCCTTCTGAGGACTCTCTAATTTCTAATTTGTGAATCTTTTCTCTCTTACCTTCTGTCTTTTTGCTCTACTTTCTGAGAAATTTCCTCAAAATTATCTTCTTGCACTTGGAGATGTTCATTTCTGCTTTCAGATTTTTATTTTTCAAAACCTACTTTTACTATCTATGTGATCATTTTTTAAGACTAGAATCCTGTCTTATTTCATATACAGAGTATCTTTTCTTTCTGAGGATATTAACAGTCTTTCTTCACTGTTGCCGCCTTGCTTGGACTGATTCTCATGTTATTGTATTCATTCTTTAGACAGCTGGTGATCCTCGACTCACTCAACATGACGCTCATATTTAAAAACTTAGTTCTCTTGAATATATTAAGATATTAAAATTTATTAATTTACAAAATTTTATCACTATCAAAAGAGGAGAGATTCTTTTTCTAAAAATAATTTTTAACAGCTTCATTGAGGTGCAATTCACATGAGTCACCCATTTGAAGTGTATAATTCTGTGGCGATTAGTATATTCTCAGGGTTGTGCAATCATTACCACAATCAATTTTAGAACATTTTCATCACTCCCAAGTAAACCCCATATCCATTGTTCCCCATTTTCCCCATGATCTTCTAGCTCCTGGCAGCTACTAATCTACGTTTCCTCTCTCTGGATATTTCATATAAATGGAATCCGGCAAGATGTCGGCTGACTTCTTCCACTCAGCATACTTTTCAACATAGTACTATCAGTGCTTCATCTCTTTTCTTCCTGAATAATATTTCATTTTATGTGGATACCACTTTTCACGTAACCATTTGTCAGTTGATGGAGTTTAAAAAACTTTTATTGGACTATCGTTGATTTACAATGTTGTGTTAGTAAAAAAGTAGAGATTCTTCAGAAACGAGGATTCTCTTAATAAGAAGAGAGATGACTTTCATTCTTCCCTTCCTTGTTGATAAAACGTGCTATCCGGGAGACACCAGGAGGGCACTGTGCTGGGAGGGCTGGCAGGACTCCTGCTTAGTAATCCAGAGCCATTCGGTGCGGATTCAAAACCCACAGCCCCTCTTAGAAACCCCCGCACGCAAACTTCCCATCTCCCTTGGAAGACAGCTTGAGTCCCCCGCCACAGCAAGCTCTTGGGGTACCCCTCCTTTTCCACTCTCATTCTTCCCTAAGGAGCTTATTTTTTAATATTAATGTTATTTGAGGATAGCTGAGTGACAATGCTGTGTTAGTTTCAGATATACAGCTAAGAGACTCAGTTATACATGTACGTATATTCAGCTTTTTCAGATTCTTTTCTCACAGAGGTTATTAAAGTATCTTGAGTAGCACCCCCTGTGCTGTACAGTAGGTCAGGCTTTTCTATTTTATATATAGTAGTGCATATACATATATATAAAACACACACTATTTGTGTGTTCATCCCAAGCTCCTGATTTATCCCTCCTGCCTACCTTTCCCCTTTGGTAACCATAAGTTTGTTTTCTAAGCCTGCGAGTGTTTTCTGTTTTGTAACTTCATTTGTATCTCTCTCTTTTTTCAGATTCTGCATATAAGCAATATCATAACATTTGTCTTTCTCTGACTTATTTCACTTAGTTTGATCATCTCTATGTCCGTCCACGTTGCTGAACATGGCATTATGTCTTTCTTTCAATGGGTGAGTAGTATTCCATTATATATATGTGCCACATTTTCCTTACTCATTCATGTCTTGATGGACATTTAGGTTGCTTCCATGACTTGGATGTTGTAAATAGTGCTGCAAGGAACACTGGGGTACATGTATCTTTTTGAATTATGGTTTTCTCAGGATATATGTCTAGGAGTGGGATTGCTGGATCATATGGTAGCTCTATTTTTAGTTTTTTAAGGAATCTACATATTATCCTCTATAGTGGTTATACCAATTTACATTCCTAACAACAGTGTTGGAGGGTTCCCTTTTCTCCACACCCTCTCCTGAATTTATTGTTTGTAGACACTTAATGATGGCCATTCTGAAAAGTGTGAGGTGATACCTCATTGCAGTTTTGATTTGCATTTCTCTGTTAGTGATGTTGAACATCTTTTCATGCATCTGTTGGCCATATGTATGTCTGTTTTAGAGAAATGCCTATTTAGATCTTCTGCCCATTTTTTGATTTTTTAAAAAAATAGTTACATGGCCTAAGCAGCTTATTAAAGCAACCTTCTTTTTCACCTGTGTGGCTTTCTCTGAAGGCAGTTTTGGAAATAGCATTTTCTCCATCTTTTTATATTTGCAGAGATTTTAGTGTCTTTTAAAGGGCTCCCCTGGTGGCTCAGTGGCAAAAAATCTGCCTGCTAATACAGGAGATGTGGGGTTGATCCCTGGGTTGGGAAAATACCCTGGAGAAGCAAGTGGCAACCCGCTCCAGTATTATTGCCTGGGGAATCCCATGGACAGAGGAGCCTGGCAGGCTACAGTCCACGGAGCCGCAAAGGAGTCTGCCACAACAGCTGAACAAGTGTAGGTGGCCAGGTGAGCCAGGCTTTTATTCTTGCATCAGTCTCCTCGTCTGTAAAATGAGCGTAGCACGGCCTCCCCACATCACTGTGACAGAATGTTCAGAAGGCCAATGGTCAGAGCTGCCACTCAACCCTGAGCACAGTGGAGATGCCATCTCCCAAGGCTGCCTTTGCCAGAAGGCTCAGGTTGAGGGTTTGCAAAAGTGAAAGCAGCTTTAAACCCCATGAGGTCAAAACCTAAGGTGCAAAAAACCCAGTAACTTAATTCTCACCTCCACAACCATTGTAAGTAAAACCAAAGAGGGAAGAGAAGCTAGGAGCTTGCCAGGCTAGCAGACAGCACCAGCCAGCAGCCCCACTGTCTGCACAGACCCAGAGAAGGTGCCAGACTCCCCCGACCCTGCCCCTTTCAGACCAGGGGCGCCTGCCCCGCACCCGCTCTCTGCCTCCCTACTCCCTTCCTTCTATTTTTATAACTTACAGAGGAACAGGAAGGGGCATACATTTTTTTCTAAATGTTTTTCAGCACTCAGGGTCTGCCTGTGTTCTAGAAGTTGTGAACTTGTCACAGAAAAAGGTTCTCATCGAAGGCACGGGCTTCAGTCCTTCAGGTCTTCCCCGAGCTGGTAGGGAAGTTATCCATCACCCCTCTAGCTGTACAGGGAGCCCTGGCTCTCGCTGCATACGGAAATCAAACCTAAACTGACAAGAAGACCTCAAGATTCTTTTATCTACTGGGGACACAGTGGAGGTGGCAGCAGAATTCGGGTTTCGGACCAGTCTGTGTCTTGTGGGAGCCCCCGGGGCAAGTGGTGCCGAGCCGGGCTTCTGGACTGCACTCTGCACTCAGCCGTTTTCACAAGGGCGTCATTTAGAATGAAACCCTCTGTGCAAGTAGACAATAGAACATGTGAGTAGTCTCCAGGTTAAATAGACACCCTGCAGGGCAGCTCCTGGGTGTCTTGTTTTTTCCCTAGCAGCAGCCACTTTCAACCGGTTCTGTTTTTTGTCGCCGACTTAGCTTCCAGTTGTTTTTCTCCTTTTCTTTTAGTCAGAGTCTCTTGATAGGTTTGCCCTATTTAGAAAATAATACAGTTAACTTGGAATTTCAGATAAATAATGAAAAGTTTTTAGTAAAAATATGTTCGATGTAATATTTTGCACACATGTAGAGCAAAAGTTTACTTGTTATTTATCTGAAATTCCATGGAACAAGCTCACACTAAAAATTATTCATTGTTTATGTGAAATTCAAATCTAGCTGGATCCATATTTCATCTGGCAATGCTTGTAGGTCTTTTTTTCCTCCCCTCTTCTTTGCAGAGAAAGACTTTCTTGAAACCACAGGGAGAAATAACAGAGGACAGGCATGTTAGTTCCCATGCTGTGACCTACTGTGATGAATTTCATATTGAACCGAGGAGTCAGGATGGTTTCAGTTTGATGATTAAAGGTAGGGGAAATAGAGTCATTTTCAGTTTGCTTCTCCCAGCGAATAATAGCTTTCTCAACTGATGTGATAAGCTGTGAGGCAGGATACCTAATTCTGCAGCATCAAATTCCTAACAGATGGGTTATTGAGCAGATAGAAGATTTGTGTTTTGAGATGGTTCTTCTAAACTGAGAGAATGTCAACTCGGGGAACCAGGATTTCTTGAGTCAGTGTTAAGTATAAAAGTCATGAGCCAGGTGCTTCTCAAGTTTCAAAGTTCAAGGATCTGTCTCCTCCTTTCACCATATTCGGGTTCATTTTGGGAACACGAGTAAAAGGGCAGCTAAGCTTTAGAGCAGTATACTTGCTACATGAGCAGCATACATTTAAAATGCTATATGTTATGGAGGAATTTTGTTCCCTGTAATATTGTTGTGTTTTATTTTTCCTTTGAAAATGTTTTTAAAAGTTGGCAGATTCACATAACCTTATATAACCAATACTCCCATGACTTCATGAATTAGCAGATCTGTATCTTTTGCATTTTTGCCTTATATATAGTTTGACACACTATTTTCCCACATCTTAGCATCTCTAAAATTGAGTCCATTTTAAAATGAATGGTATATTGTGGCAACTTTTTTTTCCTGAATGATGCAGAAAATAATAATGGGTTTTATATTTGATATCATCTTAGATTATATCACCATGACTTTTACTATTAAAATAGCATGACATTACAGATACAATTGGAAGACCTTTTTTCTCCCTTAGCCCTTACCCTCTCAGCCCGGCCAGTCTCATTGTCCTTCACTTTTCAGAGGTAAAGACTATCAGGTTGGGGTGTATGTTTCAGACTATAACTATATATATTTTCTTTATATGGTATTGTTCTCTGTGTTATTGTTCTACATGCATCTATCTTTTCTTTTTTTTTGACTTACAATTCTATTGTTAAATCAATCCATGTTGATTTATATAGAGATATTCATTTTATCTCCTCTATTATATTCTGTTGTAAGAATATATAGCAGTTAATTTATTCATCTTCTTACTGAGAGACTGAGGATGTCCCCAGTTAATTTTTCCAGTTTCTTATTATTACAAGCAATAATTCTCTAATATTTAGAACTTAATAATCTACATTTAGGGATGGAATTTCCACATTGTAGAATGTGTACATTTTCAGTTTTCACTGTATCTGTAATTTAATGAAGCCTGCACTTAGTGGTGTTTTAGCCTTATGACTGAAATCTGGATTTGTTATTGTGTGAGGTTTGGTTTTTTTCTCCTCAAAGGAAAGCCCTTGCTATTTTGCTTTCCACCCACTTCTTTACCAGAAATCATAATACTATAGTGATAAAGTCACTCCCCATAAATGTCACCTTTGAAACTTCTTCTGTGATGGTTTGTGGACCGTGGGTCCACTGAGCCACCCACACTTGCTAAATCATCGCTGCATTTCCAAAGACCTTCTGTGCTTGAAAGGCCACACAGCCCCCCCAGGCACCTTTGTCGATCACCTGGAGCTGGAGAGCAGCAATAACCACAGTGTGAATTCTAAAGGCAGGGCAGTGTGTGTGTCAAGGGCCTGAGGGGGGCATTTTCATTTGGTCCGACAGTGCCAGGAATTTAATAAAAGAAAATAACTTAAAAAGTGCACAAAAAAGAAGTGACAAGATGTGAGTTACAGGCAAGTTTATAACAGTAGAAAGTTAGGATTCTACAGTAGAAGCAACCGTCTGATTTATAAATAAATCAGGATGGGTTTCAGTGAAAAAGGATTGTTCCAGAAAGAGCACACAACATGTTAAGTGAAGAAAATGAGATACAGCGTAGTTTAAAGAGTTGGACTTCTTTTAAAGAATACATTTGTGGAAATGTATCTGGGAGGGTATAACCGAGGGGTGACAGTGACTGCCGCTTGGACGTGGAATGACGGATGGATCCTGTTTTCTTCTTTTCTCATCTGTCTTTTTACTTTTTACAAAATGAATGTGTATTATTTTTGTAACCAAACCAATTTAAAAATTGGGCTAGGATTTTGTTTGCCCGGGCCTGGTTTTGTGTTGAGAATGGACATGGGAGATGAGTAGGTTGGTAAGAGAATTTAAGAGCAAGAAGAGAAAGGGAAACAAGCTGAGTAAAACATGGTCTGGAAACAATTAATTTTTCTTGTGTGTTTTCTTTATCCTTGTTCTCCAAACTCTTAAAAGGAATCTAGGCAGAGTTAGCTGGCATCTTGCAGTGAATAATTCAGTTTTTCTTCTGTTTTTAAAGACTTCTGCACTTACTCCTTCACCAGAGATGAAGAATTTATGCTCCCATTAAAGGCCTGTGGAGTAGACTTGCTAGTCATCCTTGATAATAAATTTAAGAAAGGTATCCAATGCTTTCTTTAGTTTCTTCTTTTAAAGTTAGTTTGGAGGAGACAAAAATCTCTAGAATAACATTCTCTTTGCAGCTTCAATATTTCTTTCTTGAATCTTCACTGTGGGGGAAAAAAATCAAGGGAGGAGGCTCTGTATACCTCTGTCAGTTGGTAAGGATACCAGCTTCAAAATGTATAGGTGACAGCCCCCAAAAAGTAAACAAGGGGGCCTAAAGACAGGCTCCTTAACGGAACATATTAAATATTTTAAAGTTACTCATCGTAAACGAACTAAACCATTAAAATGTTAAAATCTAATGCTGTTTGGTTTACAGGATATAGAAATAGTGGCATGTGTTCCTACTGATGATGGCCTTAAAATGGGTTCTATTTTTATGGAAAGAAATCTAACAATACATAAGAATAATCAAGGAATTATTGATTCAAGGAATCAAGGAATTATTCCTCAAAGGAAAAACAATTTGTATAGAAATTGACACAAGGCTGTCTGTTTGTTACATTCTCGTGATGTGACTTCAGAGCTACTTCACTGGAGTTCTGACCCCTTCCAGTGATTCTAGGATTCAGAAAACCTCCAGACTTTAGAGATGGAAGAAGACTGGCAAGTCTAAGGAAGTGGCCCTATAGAGTTTAGAAGACTGCGGTCCTCAGGTGGTAACTGAAGAGGCCACTTTGCAGTTGGTGGCTGCGTAATTATGATATGCTTCTTTCACAAAAGCCGCTGCTCAGTAACGAGGCAACTCCCCATGAACATGGGTTGATTGGTCACACTTGAGGACCTCAGGGAACCTGTCCAACTTCAGCATTTTATTTTATTTTTTTATAGACTTTTTTTTTTTTAGATATGGATCATTTTTAAAGTCTTGATTAAATTTACAACATTGCTTCATTTGTTTATGCTTTGACTTCTGGGCCGTGAGGCATATGGGACCTTAGCTCTTCCCCCAGAGACTGAACCCTCACCCGCTGCACTGGAAGGGCAAGTCTTAACCACGGGACCCTCAGGGAAGTCCCTAACTTCTACATTTCAGAGAGGAAGAAATGGCAGTGCCGAGAGATGGAGTGACCGACTTAAGGTCGATAGAACTGCCGTCACTGCTTTGGGGATGGGAGACGCGGGTGGTGAAGGGCCGCAGCGTGGCTCGTGGGCCGTGCCTGCCTTTAGGGTTTTCGACGTTTGAATGAGGAGGTGCTGGAGCCGGCGGTGCTTGGGGAGGTGGACCACGTGCCAGAGCTGTGCCCCAAGTTCCAGACAGACAATAGCTCCGAAGGGGTGTGAATGGCACCCACCCCATTCCCACAGCTAACCTCAAAAGAGTGTTAATTTCACAGTCAAACTGAGGACCATTGAAATTCAGGCAGTGTCAGAAAACAAGCGTTTATTTGGAACCAAAAGAACAATTTGTCTCTTTTCCTTTGCATTGTCTGGCTCATTAATTTTCCCAGAGTAAAAACATCTTCAAACAGACTTTCCCTGCTCCTAGAACACCCCATCCCAGTTTAGGCAAACACAATCTTTAGCCCGAAGAAAAGGCATTCCTACACCCTTCAGTGAAGACGGCAATGAGATCATTGCCTCCGAGGTCATTTTGGTAACTAAAGCTAAAGCAGCGCATACGTGTTCTCCTGAGCATCTTTTTATTAGCACCATCGGGAGGTCCTTCCAGGGTCCATCACATTTATTAGAGTGTGAACATTTTTCCTTTCCAACCACCAATGTTGTTTATGCCATTGTTGGAGTTTTGGATGGTAACTTTACCTTCCCTTTCTTCATCTCATGGTCTCTCAGTCTTGGGGATTAGCTATATTTTGGACCAGCTAATTCTTTTGTGGGGGCTTCTCTGGTGGCTCAGTGATAAATAATCTGCCTGCCAATGCGGGAGACGTGGGTTTGATCCCTGTGTCCTGAAGATCCCCTGGAGGAGGAAATGGCAAGCCACTCCAGTATTCTTGCCTGGGAAATCCCATGGACAGAGGAGCCTGGTGGGCTACAGTCCATGGTGTCGCAAAGAGTCAGACACAGCTGAGCAACTAAAAAATTCTTTTGTGAGGGGAGGTGAGGCTGGGCTGGATATTGCTGGATATCAGCAGCATCCTTGACTTCGAGAGGTCAGTACCCACCTCCTCCCCCATGCCTGCCATTCATGAAAATGTTTGCAAACATTTCCAAATGTCCCTGGTTGAGATTTAGTCCCAGCAAAGCAAGTCACCAAAAGGCTA
Source organism: Redunca redunca (assembly GCA_006410935.1). NCBI lineage: Eukaryota > Metazoa > Chordata > Mammalia > Artiodactyla > Bovidae > Redunca > Redunca redunca. The sequence continues at coordinate 393,404 of SJYQ01096424.1, read as the reverse complement.
TACTCCTAATCCCAAAAGGCATCCGAGGCCTTTCCCACAGTTGAGGCCAACTCCCATGGGTTAGGCTGCCTGACCTTCTTGGGAGGTCATCTACCATCTTGAAATGAAAACCAAAACCCAAGAAGGTTGGGTTATTTGGGAAATTACAGGAATATGAACCAATTTAATTCTTCATCCCTCTCCATCTTACTTACTCATCTGTATTTCACTAGGGGCTTCCCTCGTGGCTCAGATGGTGAAGAATCTGCCTGCAACGTAAGAGATTTGGGTTTCAGTCCCTGGGTAGGGAAGATTCTCTAGAGAAGCGCCTGGCAGCCCACTCTGGTACTCTTGCCTGGAAAATCCCATGGACAGAGGAGCCTGGCAGGCTACAGTCCATGGGGCTGCACAGAGTCAGACACAACTGAAGTGACTTAGCACGCACAACCTACGTTCTCGATACCTAAAATACTGTTTGGCTGAGTATCCGGGGTAATAATAACACCTACAAGTGCTGAGCCCTGCTATCTGTCGGTTCTGTGTTACGTGCCTTATCTCATCACAGCCACCTACAGAGATGGGCTCAAGTCATCTTCATGTCACTGGAATGTGAGCTGCATGAGGCCGGGACCATCACTCTAGTTTCCAACACCCCCAAGGCTTTCCACAGAAACTAACGTATGATGGTACATGTCACAGTGCCCAGCAAGTATTCCATAAAAGGCATCCATGATTGAATACATTTAGCTTTTACTCTTTTAATTGAAGTATACAATTTTAATTGAGGCTTACAATGTTGTGTTAATCTCTGCTGTACAGCAAACTGATTCAGTTATGCATACATGTATATGTGCTGTGCTCAGTGTCTGACTCCCTGCGACCCTGTGGACTGGAGCCCACCAGGCTCCCCTGTCCATGGGGCTTCTCCAGGCAAGAACACTGGAGTGGGTTGCCATGTCCTCCTCCATATACGTGTGTGTGTACATATATGTATAGTTTCTCATACTCTTTTCCATCATGGTTTATCGCAGAATATTGAGTGTATTTCCTTGTTGCTGATCTATTCTATATCTAATAACTTGCATCTGCTAACCCCAAACTCCCACTCCACCTCTCCCCCAGCCCCCTCCCCCTTGGCAACCCCTGAATACACTTTATTGAAGAAGATCTTTGACTTTTCTCTTTTATAACCCAAACCCAGTTGTCTTTTTTTTTTTTTTGGCAAATTGCATTGTCTCTGCTTCCCAAGTCTGTCAAGAATATGTTCATCTCTCACTGTCTGCCCTATCGCCGCCTGACCTAGGCCAGCGTGCCCTCTCACCTGGATGGCTGTGGTCAGCTCCTGCCTGGTGTCCATGCTTCTGCCCTCTTCCTGCTGTGATCTGTTATCAGCCCAGCAGCCGGTGTGGCCTCGAGGACCGCTCAGGCCCCTTCTTTCAGAGCCTTCCGAAAGCTGACCGTCTCACCCGGAGTAAACGCCAAAGTCCTCCAGCAGCCCATGGGGTTCTAGAAAGTGTGTCCTTTTCAGCCCCTGACTTTCTTTGTACCCCTGGCCCGTCACTGACTCCCTTTTGTCCACCCTAGCCGCACTCTCCTCAACCTGCCAAGCACACTTCTACTTCTGAGCCTTTGCACCGGTTGTGGTTCCCTTTGCCAGCAGCCCTGCTCCCACAGATCCCTCACCGACCTCTCTCTCCTCAGATTTGTACTCAAAATCATCTTCCTGAAGAGTCCTTTTGCTGGCCACTGTGTTTAAAGCTGTAATCCTCCTGGCCAACTTGACTGTTTCATTTTCCCTTGTTGCATGGGTCACCTTCTGATAAACCAGGGGGTAAGCTCTGTGAAAGAAGGGATTTTTGTCTGTTTTACTGGTTATTCAATTTTCAGCATCCAGTACCGTTGGACAAGAAAGTACTGGAATATTTGTTAATTAAGTGAATGAGTGACAACACAGAGATGGTAAGTGGCAGAGCTAAGATGTACAGCCAAGCCACTTGCCTCAGAGGCCTGTTCTCCTAATGGTTCTCAAAGTTCCCAACATCAGAATCACCTGGGGGTGGGGGATGCTTATGAAAATGCAGATTGCTGAGCCTTCAAGGAATCAAAGTCTGGAGGAAGGGGAATTTAGGAAGCTCCCTGGAGAGTCCTACACAGCTCGCCCACTGGCTTGGCAGCTTCCTGAATGTGACCAGGGATCTGCTTGCATCAGCTGGATCTGAGTTTGGGATCTGAAGCAGCCTCCTGACCTTGAATCGTGACTCCACTGCCCACTCTCCGGGTAACTGCCTCTTTTCCCTTGCATTTTCTGTTTCTAATCAGAACCTCTTTGAAGAAAGGACCCCAATATCTAATTGTGTTGATGTCCCATGCCTGCAATTTCCTAACTCTATGGTCTTGGTCAATTGCAGACTTTCTTTATCAGTTTTCTTATCTGTAAACTGGGGATAATAAATACTCATTCCTATCTCGTAGGATCACCATGAAGATTCAACGGACTTAGGTTATGAAATTACCAGAACAGTACCTGGTATACAGTACACATTCAACAAATGTGAGCTACTCTTACTGTTGGGGCCTCCCAAGTGCCTCAGTGGTAAAGAAACTGCCTACAGTGTGGGAGACCCGGGTTCGATCCCTGGGTTGGGAAATTCCCCTGGAGAAGGGCATAGCTACCCACTCCAGTATTCTTGCCTGAAAAATTCCAAGGACAGAGGAGCCTGGCGGGCTACAGTCCTTGGGGTCACAAAAAGTCAGACATGACTGAGAGTTACTGTTAACACCATGACTTTCTAGCCTCCAGCACAGACCTGTGAATCAGCCTTTTCTGGTCTGGCCGGACAGCATGTAACGCAAGCATCCGATGTGATTCTCATGCACACAGAGGTGTGAGCAGCCTTGACTCAGACCACCCCATGGGAAACAGGAGTCAGTCTTCTCCAGCCTGACAGCCACGTGCTCACACGGGGCGGTGGGTGAAGGCAGATGTCTTCTAGCACCGTGAGTGACCCAGGAGATGCCTGGCCTGGCTAGAAATGACACAGATTGTTTAGAGTGGCAAAGTCAGTTCAGGGAAGATCCAGCCTGTGTGTTCGTTTTTATAATGAATGAAACAGACCCCTCAAGTCTGTTTGTAGTGTGTGTGAGTGTGTAGCCCATGTGTGCATGGGCAAGGAATTTCTCAACAGTCTTAACACGCAGTCAGTGTGGTCCCAGGACACACAGAGACAGCATCCCTGAAGCAAACTTATTAGAAACAAGGTTAGAATCCCAGTCCCCCTCCTGGACCTACTTCATCAGAAGCAAATTCTAGAACACTGGTTCTCAGACTCTGCTACATGTAGGAATTACTTGGAAAGCTTAAAAAATATATGCTGATGCTTGAATTGTATCTCTAGAAATGCTGATTCATTTGGTCTGGCATGAGAAAGGGGCACTGGAATTTTAAAATCTCTTTAGGTGATTTTATGTACAACTAACACTATGACAACTCTATGTTGATGACTCAAGATACCAGCTGTTCTCCAGGTGCTCTGAACTGGGAGAAACTGAGTCACAAAGCTAAGTTTAGACTTGGGATTCCTGCTTCTCTTCCATGGGGAATGGCTAAATCTGGAGTGGTTCACAATTGCAAATTTACAAGAAAAAAAAAGGCATTTGATTTACAGAAAAATCATATATATTTACACACACATATGCCATCTCCTCTCTGGTATTGCAACTTTTATTTAATAAGGAAAGGGATAAGAGAAGAAGATGAAACTTAAAGAACAGAGAAAAGAAAAAGACCTTTCACTTCCCATCCTGCCCGACAAACAGAGCAGCCCCCTTCACTTAAGAAGGCAAGTTTTATGCTAAATGCATACTTTCCTGTTGATTCTGCTCACCCTGGATCCATCCTCAGATCTACCAAAGCAGATGATTGCATCGAGCCCTGTGTTTTTTGTTTTGTTTTCCCAATTAGGTTGCTGCTTAAGATTTTTCCCTTTTTAAGCATGTTTTATGAAGAGAATGCATAATCATCTCCTGAATCCATCCCATTAACTGTCTGGCACTTCAGCTTGCTCTTCTGTGACCCAGAGATAACTTCTAGCCTATCTCTCTTGCGGGGAAGATTACATGAGATAATGAAGGTGAAGATGCTTTGAAAAAGGATAAAGGAGCTTAAGACCAGTGTCATCAAATACAGCTCCATTTGTTGAGGGTCAATGTGCCAGGCACCGGGTAGTTTACATATTTTGCCTCTGATGCTCACAGCAACCTTGCAAAGCATAACTCCCTTTGTTTTACAGACAGGAAACTGAGGCTCAGAGACATGCAGAGGCACACGGGCCCTCTGCCAGTAATCAAGAAAGCCAGTTTTCAAACCTTGTTTTTGCTGGCCCTGAAGTCACTTCCTCAAGCTGTCATTCAGAGACTGCCCCAGAGATTCTAATGTAACTGGTCTGTAGGGAGGCTTGGCCTTCTGGATTTTTGAAAGATCCTGATGATTTAATGGAATCAGTGCCATTAAGCTAACTATTCATAAAGAAACTAGTGACTAAATCACAAATGAGAATGTTTGTAATAGAGTTATACACTGTCAAAAGTGCGTCATTCTAGCCAAACCGATACAGAGAAATTGTCAACTCTGAGTATGACTTTAGATATTCCTGGATATATGTACAACATGGCCTAGTATTTGATGAATATATAAAGGGATTCACTCAATGGTGGGTGAATCAAGGAAGAAACAAAAGAATAACACAGTTGAGCACCTGGAAAGGTGCATCCTGTTTGCTTTTATTTATTGTTAATGTTTTTGCACATGGGCAAAATGAGAAGATCCATGGACTCGAATTCAAGAGAATTGTGTTTTTTATACAATCTTTGCAACAATGCAAAATGAATTTTTACGTTTTAAAATTAATGTTTCTTGGAGTATAGTTGCTTTACAATGTTTTAAAGAGAATCATATTTGAATATCTACTGTGGAAAGTCAGATAAGCTCTCTGAAACTCAGTTTTATTATTATCAAAAGGGGGAGATGATCCTGTGGCTTTGTGATCACAAACAAGACTAGTGTCTGTAAAAATAAACCTTCTAATTAGTAAAGTGCTGTATTAATGCAAAAGAATATTTTTATTCTTATTATGCAAGCAAGAGAAACCTAGGAAGTGTAAGTCTGGTCAGCAGTTCTCAAAATTTAGCATATATCAGAATCCTCTGACAGAAACTAACACAACATTTTAAATCAATTATACTCCAGTGAAAATGAAGGGGGAAAATATCCTCTGAAGAACTGGTAAACATGAGTCTGGGCCCCACTCAGAGCCTGAGTCAGCACATCTGGAGACTACATGTATGTAGCTCCGACTTAGACAAGATTACCATGTGATGCTTAACCAACAACATACTTTGCTTCCCTTTTCCTCTCCCAAGGCATCTCACCTCCTCCTCTAATTCCCCTTATCTTCTCCAGGCTTCAGAACCAGATTACTAGAAAGAAAGAAAAGCCTCATTCATTCATATTTGTGAATAAATTGACATCTTTTACTGTACTTTGTAATATTAGAATCTTAAGGCAAATTATGGAACAGAAACTTGTTCATCTCCTTAAAGAGTAACCAGATTTTAACCAGTAAGTATTGTTTCATCATAGAGGGTGATGGGAGGGAAGATGAAAGAACAGCTTAGGTTTCAGAATAAGAGCAAAGGTGATGAATGGACCTAGAGATGATCATATTAAGTGATATAAGTCAGAAAGAGATAAATATCATATAATATTGCTTGTAGGTAAAATATAAAATATGTCACAAATGAACCCATCTATGAAGCAGAAACAGACTCACAGACAGAGAGAACAGACTTGTGGTTGCCAAGGAGGAGGCGGGGAGAGGGAGAGATAGGGAGTTTGGATTAGCAGATGCAAACGATTACATACAGAATGAAAAACAGCAAGATCCTACTGTATAGTACAGGGAACTATATTCAATATCCTGTGATAAACCACAATAGAAAAGAATACTTAATATAATGTATATGCATAACAGAATCACGTTGCTGTTTAGCAGAAATCGGCAGAACAGTGTAAATCAACTATACTTCAGTAAAATAAACTTTAAAAAAGAACAAAGGTGGAGAAGAATGGGAAAGAGGGCATGTACAGGAGGTGGACTGAGTACTTCAAAGTTCTGACCAGTGTGAACCCTTGCCTGACAGGCTAATCTAGGCTCTCAAATGAGTACTCTTCCTGTGTTTGTCTAAAATGAAAGAACATGAGAAAGTCTGATGGCAATATTTATTGATGGGACCAAAGTTTCAGCATGCTAGGATATTAGATGATAAGATCCTAACTATAAAAACATTCATTAACTTAAACAAAATAACTCTACTGTATAAGAAATAGTCGTATAATCCACAAGGCACGGGAAATCAGTGAAAATTGGGGAAAAGAAGCTCTTGAGATTTGTCACCAGGAACACAAAAACCTGGGGAAAATCTATCAGAATTAACTTTACTGAAATCTAGGGGCTAGTCAGGAGTTTGCAGAAAACATTTGAGTACTTAAGCAAGAAAAGACCACCGAAGCATGGCAGAAAATTTTGGTGGCATTTTCACTTACCTTTGCCTCTTCATTCTCTCAGTGTGGCAGCGCAGTGGTCTTAAAGGCAGCAGCACACAGTCTCAGTATGGAAATCAGTCTCAGGGCAAGCAAGAGAAGATCTTGTTCCTGAGGAACTGTGCTTATTTGTTTGGCCTGGCTGGAGTTTCTCTGGAGAACTTGTGCAAAGAAATCCTTCTCCCCCACATACACACCGTTATTTTTTTTTGCCTCACTTGGAACTCTACCAGGGCTGACTGGCCACGTGGAAGACATCTCTCCAAACACTGAAAGACAAAGAACACGCCATTGCTGCCTGGGGCAAAAGTAACAGTCTGGGAAACAATAGATACAGAAAAAATACAGGAGGAAAATTTGAGGGGTGAGTTTTGATGGGAACACATTTTTGAAAGGTTCCCATATATACAAGGGAATCTAGAAAGACATATGTATACCCAGGGCAGACACATGCTCAGAAAAATACAGAGAAAGTCACATGATTTCATCATGGCTGAGCTTTATGCTAAGTGCAAGCAGGAAGTGAAGGCTAAAGCAGAGTTGAAAAATGGAGTGGCTAAGGAAGGAGTGACCCAGTAAGAGCCCATCTACAAAAATCTCAAATATTTTCCCTTACTTTTTCAGCTTTTTTTCTTTTCTTGGCTTCAGGTATTTAAGGATATGTCTGTCAAACAAACCATTAGCTGAATAGTAAGCTAAAAGAATAGAGCATTCAGAGCTTCCCGTGACAAAGAATACATTCTTTACAAAACTAGTTTAGAAAAGTCACTGAGCAAACAGCAATCTGTAACCAACAGCAAGCAAAAACAACAACAAAAATCCCAGAAAGGGGAGAGAATTTGACTTCCAGAGTAAGCAGATGATAATACTCACAATGGCCAGTTTTCAATTCAAAATTGTGAGGCATGCACAGAAACAAGAGAGTATGGCCCATTCAAACAAACAAAGAAAAATCAACAGAAACGGCATAGGCATTGAATATGACAAAGACTAAAGGGGCTGCCTTAAGTATGCTCAAAGGCAACCAAAGACAAAGAATGCAAGGAAACCAGGAGAGAGAAATCTCACCAAATAGAGACTATAGGTAGAGAGATGAAAATTATAAAAAAGACCTGAGTAGAAATTTGGGGGCTGAAAAGTACAATAATAGAAATTAAGAATTCCTTAGAGAGGTTTAACAACAGATTTTTTTGAGAAGATAGAAAAATTCAGCAGATTTTAAGATTGCTCAAATGAAATCATGAAGTCTATGGAGCACAAAGAAAAAAGGAGTCGAATAACACCAAGAACAAAACCAGAGCTTAATAAGGTACCTTAAGGTACTTACTGAAGGACTCCATCAACTCTACCAACACACATACGAGAGTCCCAACGAGAGAGGAGGCTTCCCAGGTGGCTCCGTGGTAAATAATCCTCCTGCCGATGTAAGCGATGTGGGTTCAACCTGTGCGTGAGGAAGATTCCCCATAGAAGGAAAAGACAGCCCACTCCAGCATTCCTGCCTGGGAAATCCCATGGAAAGAAGAGCCTGGCAGGCTACAGTGGTTGAGGTCACAGAGAGTTGGACGTGACTTAGGGACTGAGAGTATACACATGCAGAGAAAGAGGCAGAAACACATTTGAAGAAATATGCTCAAAAATGTCCTAAACTTGATAAAAGACATGAACCAACTATCCAAGAAGTTCAACAAATCTCCAGATACACAAGATGAACACAAAGACGTCCACACTGAGACACGTAACAATCAAGCTGTTAAAAGACAAGGATAAAGAGAGGACGCTGAAAACAGTGAGAGCAAAGCAACACTATAAACAAAAGTTTATAAACAAAGTTCATGGTTTTATAGTTTGTTTTCTCAACAGAATCCATGGAGGCAGTGCAACAACATACCTAAAAGTGCTGAAAGGAAAAAAATCTTCAACCAAGAATTTTATATTTGGCAAAACTATCCTTAATTTCCCCTTAAAATATTAAGGAGAATTTAAGACATTCCCAGAAAAACAAAAAGATGAGGGAGCTCATTGCTAGTAGACATGCCCTATACTAAAGAGTCCTTTGGTTGAAATGAAAGGTCATTAGATGGTACCTCAAAGCCATTTGAAGAAATAAAAAGCAATGGAGAAAGTAGCTACTTAGGTAAATATAAAGGCCAGTATTATTTGTTTTCATTTGTAACACTTATTTTTTTAAAATATGACTTAAAATTAAAGGTATAATACTATAATTATAAATATATGTAATGGGTGCACATGTATTTTCTAAGTTGCAATTTGCAATGATAACAACAAAAAGGGGAAGGATGGTGATGTATAGGAGTAGAATTTTGTACACTATTGAAGTAAAGTTTGTATTAACATAAACTAGATTGTTAATTTTAATCCCCAAGATAACCACTGATAATATAATTTTAAAATATATGTAAAAGTAATGATAAAGGAATCAAAACAGTACACTACCAAATATTATGGAGACTCAGAAAACTATAAGACACTGATGAAATAAATGGAAGATGACACAAACAGATAGAAAGATACACTATATTCTTGGATTGGGACCTAATTAAACTAAAAAGCTTTTGCACAGCAAGGTAAGCCTTTGACAAAGCAAAAAGACAACCTATTGAATGGAAGAAAAGATTGGCCAATGATATGTCTGATGAGGGGTTAATATCCAAAATATATACACAGTTTATCTAACACAACATCAAAAAAAACAAACAACCTGATTAAAAAATTGACAGAAGACTAGAATAGGCATTTTTAATGCCATTAATCAGAGAAATGCCCATCAAAAACCTTAATGAGATGTCACCTCACACCTCTCAGAAGAAAAAAACCACAAACAACAAATGTTGGCGAGGATGTGGAGAAGAAGGAACCTTCATACACAGGTGAGGGTATAAATTGGCATAGCTGCTGTGGAAAACAGTATGGCTATTTCTCAAAAAACTAAAAATAGAACTACCATATGACCCAGCAGTTCCACTCCTGAGTATATATCTGATAAAAAAGAAAACACTAATTCAAAAAGATACATGCACAGCAATGTTCACAGCAGCATTATTTACAATAGCCAAGATATGGAAACAACTTAAGTGTCTATAAATAGGTGAATGGATAAGGAAATGTATATATGCACAATGGAATATTATTCAGCCATAAAAAGACAGAAATTTTGCCATTTGCAACAACATGGATGGACTTTGAGAGTATTACACTAAGTGAAATCAGTCAGAGAGAAAAAAAGATAAATACTATATGATATCACATATTTGGAGTCTAAAAAATAAAACAAACTAGTGACGATAACAAAAAGGAAACAGACTCGGATACAGAGAACAAACTAGTGGTTATCAGAGGGAAGAGGAAAGGGTGAAGGGGAAGGCAGGGGACTTAGAGGTACAAAATATTATATACAAAATAAATAAGCTACAATGCAGGCAATAGAGTGAAGATTTTATAATAACCAAATAGAGTATAATGTTTACAAATTGTGAATCACTATACTGTACAATTGTAACATACAATATTCTACATCAACCATATCTCAATTAAAAACATTTTTTTAACGAAACCAGAAGTTGAATCTTTGAAAAGATTGATAAAATTAACAATCCTTTAGTCAGACTAAGATGAAAAGATAGAAGATTCAAAATTACTAAAATCAGAAATGAAAATGTGGATAATACTACCAACCTTACAGAAATAAAAAATAACTAAAAGAGAATAGTACAAACAGTGTACATCAATAAATGACATTACTTAGATGAAGTGGACATATTCCCAGAAACATCAGACTACCAAAACTGACCCAAGGAGAAACACCTAAGGAGAAAGTGATGGAATCAGTAGTCAAAACTTTCCAAAACTCCAAGATCAGATGACTTCATTGGTGAATTACACCAAACATCAATTCTTCTCAAGCTCTTCAAAAAATGGAAGAAGAGAAAATTCTAACTTATTTTATGAGGCCAACATTACCCTGATACTAAACCCAGACAAAGATATCATACGGAAGAAGAACTGACCAATATCCCTTATAAATATAGGTGCAAAAAGGCTCAAAAAATACTACCAAATTGAATCCAGTTCAGTTCAGTTCAATCATTCAGTCAGTGTCTGACTCTTTGCGACCCCATGGACTATACCATGCCAGGCCTCCCTGTCCCACAGAAACTCCTGGAGTTTACTGAGTTTCATGTCTATTGAGTTGGTGATGCCATCCAACCATCTCATCCTCTGTCATCCCCTTCTCCTCCAACCTTTACTCTTTCCCAGCATCAGGGTATTTTCAGATGAGTCAGTTCTTCACATCAGGTGGCCAAAGTATTGGAGTTTCAACTTTAGCATCAGTCCTTCCAATGAATATTCAGGACTGATGTCCTTTGGGATGGACTGGTTGGATCTCCTTGAAGTCCAAGGACTCTCAAGAGTCTCCTCCAACACCACAGTTCAAAAGCATCAATTGTTCAGTGCTCAGCTTTCTTTATAGTCCAACTCTCACATCCATACATGACTACTGGAAGAACCATAGATTTGACTAGATGAACCTTTGTTGGCAAAGTACTGTCTCTGCTTTTTAAAATGCTGTCTAGGTTGGTCATATCTTTTCTTCCAAGGAGCAAATGTCTTTTAATTTCGTGGCTGCGGTCACCATCTATAGTGATTTTGGAGCCCAAGAATATAAAAATCTCTCACGGTTTTTATTGTTTTCTGATCTATTTTCCATGAAGTGATGGGGTCAGATGCCATGATGTTCTGAATGTTGAGTTTTAAGCCAACTTTTTCACTCTCCTCTTTCACTTTCATCAAGAGGCTCTTTAGTTCTTCTTTGCTTTCTGCCATAAGGGTGGTATCATCTGCATATCTGAGGTTATTGATATTTCTCCCGGCAATCTTGATTCCAGCTTGTGCTTCATCCAGCCCAGCGTTTCTCATGATATACTCTGCATATAAGTTAAATAAGCAGGGTGACAATATACAGCCTTGATGTACTCCTTTCCCAACTTGTAACGAGTCTGTTGTTCCATGTCCAGTTCTAACTGTTGCTTCCTGACCTGCATATAGATTTCTCAGGAGGCAGATCAGGTGGTCTGGTATTCCTATCTCTTCAAGAATTTTCCACAATTTATTGTGATCCACACAGTCAAAGGCTTTGGCATAGTCCATAAAATAGAAGTAGATGCTTTTCTGGAACTCTCTTGTTTTTTCGATGATCCAGTGGATGTTGGCAATTTGATCTCTGGTTCTTCTGCCTTTTTTAAAACCAACTTGAACATCTGGAAGTTCATGGTTCACATGCTGCTGAAGCCTGGCTTGGAGAATTTTGAGCATCACTTGGCTAGTGTGTGAGATGAGTGCAATGTGTGGTAGTTTCAGCATTCTTTGGCATTACCTTTCTTTGGGATTGGAATGAAAACTGACCTTTTCCAGTCCTGTGGCCACTGATGAGTTTTCCAAGTTTGCTGGCATATTGAGTGTAGCACTTTCTTAGCACCAGCTTCTAGGATTTGAAATATCTCAACTAGAATTCCATCACCTCCACTAGCTTTGTTCATAGTGATGCTTTCTAAGGCCCACTTGACTTCACATTCCAGGATGTGTGGCTCTAGGTGAGTGATCACACCATCGTGATTATCTTGGTCATGAAGATCTTTTTTGTACAGTTCTTCTGTGTATTCTTGCCACCTCTTCATAATATATTCTGCTTCTGTTAGGTCCCTACCATTTTTGTCCTTTGTTGAGCCCATCTTTGCATGAAATGTACCCTTGGCATCTCTGATTTTCTTGAAGAAAAAATAAAGTATTTCCCATTGTGTTGTTTTCCTCTATTTCTTTGCATTGATCACTGAGGAAGGCTTTCTTATCTCTCCTTGCTATTCTTTGGAACTCTGCATTCAAATGGGTATATCTTTCCTTTTCTCCTTGGCCTTTGACTTCTCTTTTCTCAGCTATTGGTAAGGCTTTCTCAGACAACCATTTTTGCCTTTTTGAACTTCTTTTTCTTGAGGATGGTCTTGATCCCTGCCTCCTATACAATGTCATGAACCTCCATCCATAGTTCATCAGGCGCTCTGTCTATCAGATCTAATCCCCTGAATCTATTTCTCATTTCTACTGTATAATCATAAGGGGGTTGATTTAGGTCATACCTGAATCATCTAGTGGTCTTCCCTACTTTCTTCAATTTAAGTCTGATTTTGGCAATAAGGAATTCATGATCTAAGCCATAGTCAGCTCCTGGCCTTGTTTTTGCTGGCTGTATAAAGCTTCTCCATCTGTGACTGCAAAGGACATAATCAATCTGATTTCAGTGTTGACCATCTTGTGATGTCCATGTGTAGAGTCTTCTCTTGTGTTGTTGGAAGACAGTGTTTGCTATGACCAGTGTGTTCTCTTGGTAAAACTCTATTAGCCTTTGCCCTGCTTCATTCTGTACTCCAAGGCCAAATTTGCCTGCTATTCCAGGTATTTCTTGACTTCCTACTTTTGCATTCCAGTCCACTGTAATGAAATGGCACCCCACTCCAGTACTCTTGCCTGGAAAATCCCATGGACGGAGGAGCCTGGTAGGCTGCAGTCCATGGGGTCGCTAAGAGTCGGACACGACTGAGTGACTTCACTTTGACTTTTCACTTTCACACATTGGAGAAGGAAATGGCAACCCACTCCAGTGTTTTTGCCTAGAGAATCCCAGGGATAGGGGAGCCTGGTGGGCTGCCATCTACGGGATCTCACAGAGTTGGACATGACTGAAGCGACTTAGCAGTAGCAGCCACTGTAATGAAAAGGACAGCTTTTTTGGGTGTTAGTTCTAGAAGGTCTTGTAGGTCTTCATAGAACCGTTCAACTTCACCTTCTTCAGCATTATTGGTTAGGGCATAGGCTTGGATTACTGTGATATCGAATGGTTTGCCTTGGAAGAGAACAGAGATCATTCTGTCGTTTTTGAGACTGCATCCAAGTACTGCCTTTTGGACTCTTTTGTTGACTATGATGGCTACTCCCTTTCTTCTAAGGGATTCTTGCCCACAGTAGTAGATATGATGGTCATCTGAGTTAAATTAACCCATTCCAGTCTATTTTAGTTCACTGATTCCTAAATTGTCGATGTTCACTCTTGCCATCTCCTATTTGACCACTTCCATTTGCCTTGATTCGTGGACCTAACATTCCAGGAGATCCAACCAGTCCATTCTAAAGGAGATCAGTTCTGGGTGTTCATTGGAAGGACTGATGCTAAAGCTGAAACTCCAGTACTTTGGCTACCTCATGGGAAGAGTTGACTCATTGGAAAAGACTCTGATGCTGGGAGGGATTGGGGGCAGGAGGAGAAGGGGACAACAGAAGATGAGTTGGCTGGATGGCGTCACCAACTCGATGGACATGAGTTTGAGTTAATCCCAGGAACTGGTGATGGACAGGGAGGCATGCTGAGATTCATGCGGTTGCAAAGAGTCAGACACGACTGAGCGACTGAATTGAACTGAACTGATGCAATTTTGTTCTTTACAGCATTGGACTTTACTACCATCACCAGTCACAACCACACCTGGGTGTTGTTTTTGCTTTGGCTCCGTCTCTTCATTCTTTCTGAAGTTATTTCTCCACTGATCTCCAGTAGCATACTGGACACCTACCGACCTGGGGACTTCATCTTTCAGTGTCCTATCTTTGTGCCTTTTCATACTGTTCATGGGGTTCTCAAGGCAAGAATACTGAATTAGTTTGCCATTCCCTTCTCCAGTGGACATTTTGTCAGAAATGTCCACCATGACCTGTCCATCTTGGGTGGCCCTACATGGCATGGCTCATAGTTTCATTGAGCTAGACAAGGCTGTGGCCCATGTGATCAGATTGGTTAGTTTTCTGTGATTTTGGTTTTCAGTCTGTCTGCCCTCTGATGGAGAAGGATAAGAAGCATATGGAAACTGAATCCAGCGACAAGCTAAAAGGATTATACACCAGGACCAACCAGGATTTATCCCACAATGCAAGGGTGGTTCCACATATGACAATCAATCAATGTAATTCATTAATCAATTTAATTAATCAAATTATGGAAATACACACAAACAAAATCATCCTAATTGAAGCAGAAAAAGCTTTTGACAAAATTGAAAACCCCTTCATGATGATAACACTCAACAACTCAGAAGTAGTAGAGAATTTCCTCAAAATGAAAAAAAGGTATATATAAAAAACCCACAGCTAACATAATCAATGGTAAAAAGCTGAAAAATGTCCCCCATTTAGATCAAGACATTGATGTTCACTTTTACCACTTCTATTAAACATGAAAATGAAAGTTTTTGCCAGAACAATTAGACAAGAAAAAGATATACAACGCATCTAAATAAGAAAGGAAGAGGTTTAGCTGTCCCTAT
>SJYQ01096424.1:352842-378434 GCA_006410935.1 Redunca redunca | reverse complement strand
CCTATTTAGAGGTGACATGATCTTATATTTAGAAAAATCCTAAAAATTTCATTAAAAAATTATTAAAGGTAATAAATTCAGCAGGAAACAAGGTCAATACAGAAAAATCAGTTGTATGCTAGCAGTGAACAATCTAAAAATGAAATTTAAAAATTCTATTTACAGAGCATAAAAACTAATAAAATACTTAAGAATAAATTAACAAAGAGACAAGTCATTATACACTGAAAACTATAAAACATTACTGAAAGAAATTTAAGAGGGTCTAAGTAAACAGACATTTGCTATTCACGGTTGGAAGACTTACTATTGTTCAGATGGCAGTACTCACCAAAGTGTTGTACAGATTCAGTGTGATCTCTATCAATATCCTAGTTTCTTTTGCAGAAATAGAAATGCTGATCCTAAGATATGTGGAATTGCAAGGAGCCCCAAAGATCCAAACAAGACCTTGTAAAAGAACAAAGTTGGAGAAGTAGCATTTTCTGATCTTAAAACTTATTACAAAGCTATTCCTAGGATGAAAATATACATAACAGATCAATGGAATAGTACTGAGAGTCCATAAATAAAATCAAGAATCTATGATTCATTGATTTCCATCAAGGGTGATAGAACCATTCAATGGGGGAAAGAACAGCCTCTTTAACAAATGGTGCTGGGAACTAGATAACCACATGTAAATGAATGAAATTGAATCTTCACGTAACTATATAAAAAGTAAACTCAAAATCAAAGAACTAAGCATGAAAAACCGAAACTGCAAACCTCAGGAGTAACCTTCATTACCATGGATTTGGCAATGCATTCTTAGAAATGACATCAAAAGCACAAGTAACAAAAGAAAAAAAGACAGGTATACTGGACTTCATTAAGATTAAAACATTTTGTGTGCCAAAGAATACTATCAAAAGAGTGAAGAAAACCCACAAAATGAGAGAAAATACTTGTAAACCATATATCTGGTAAGAGTCTAGTATCTGGAATATATAAAGAACTCCTAAAATTCAGCAATAAAAGGACAACAAAATTTAAAGTGTGCAAAAGAATTTAGATAGACATTTCTCCAAAGCAGGCATATAAATGGTCAACAAGCACATGAAAAGATACTCAACATAGTCATCAGGGAAATGCAAATCAGAACAACAGTGGGATACCTCTTCAAACTCAATAAGGTGGCTATAATTTCTTTTTTTAAAGGAAGTTAGCAAGAATTGGCTAGGATGTGAAAGAACTGGAATATTCAAACTTTGCTGGTGGGAATGAAAAATGATGTAGCCTCTATGGAAAGTAGTTTGTGGCTCCTCAGTAAGTTTAATAGAATTTCTATATGATCCAGAATTTCTACTCCCAGGAACAAAGAAACAGAAAATAAGTGTTCAAAGAAAAACTTATATTTGAATATTCATAGCTGCAAGGTAGCCGTAAAAAGAAATGAAGCACCAATGCATGCTACAGGGTAGACAAACCTTGAAAACATTAAGGAAGCCAAACCCAAAAGCCCACAGAGTATAGGATTTCATTTAAATGAACTGTCTAGAATAGGCAAATTCACAGAGATAGAAAACAGATTTGTGGTTTCCAGGGAAAGGCGGTAGGTATGGGGCTTTATATTGGGGTAATACAACTTTTAGAACTAGATGGGCATGACAGTTGTAAATACCATGAATGAACTTAATGTCATTGAACTGCATTTTTTAAAGGGCTAAAATGGTAAATTTATGCTATGGGTATTTTACCATCAAAAAGGAATCAAATATGAAAACATACATTGAGAGAAATGCTTTCATCCCATGTCTATTTCCTCCACCTGATTCCCTGTTCTCCCCTGACTCTTAGGAGTAAACACTATAAAATTTTATTGTTTACCTTTTCCTTACATATTTATGAAATACAAGCACATACCCATATATATTCTTATAGATGTCTTCCCCCCCAATAAAATCAACCATGTTTTATATACTAATCTTAACTTTGTCTTTTTCAGTTAACAATATGTATACACTGGAGATCTCCTGAGATCAACACATAGAGATGTTCCTCCTCTTTTACAGCTGCAGGCCCACCACTATGAAAGCACTCATTACTCTAAAGACCCACTGAATATCATTCAACCTCTCAAAAAGAACTGTTACCCTTTTGATACAGATGTTAGCTAAGGCTATGGTGGTAATCATTTTGCAATATGTAAGTGAATCAAATCAACACCTGAAAGTTACACAACGTTATACGTCAATTGTATATCAATAAAACTGGGAAAAAAAGAAAGGAAAGTTCAGCACTTTTTCTCCCTTTATTTCCAGTCTTAATAATTAGACCTGCTTTTCATCAAAAGCCTAAAAGATCCAAATGACCCCAAAGTGAAATCCCCTACCAGGATGCAAAAGCAAGGTGATTAATTTCCTTGGGCTCTTCCTCATCTACATGTCTTCCGTGGCCTTCTCCTCACTACAGGAGCTATTGGGGATTGGTGATAGTGGTTGAGATTCTGCAGGATAGGAACCCTAACCCTTGCCATTTTAGCATTTTATCCATATGGGAAAGTGAGTAGGAAGAGAGGGTAAGAAATGGGACATCTACTCCTAGACTTCAGAATTTGTCATAGGATTCTCCAAACCCCAATCTTTGACTGAATCTTGAATGCATCAAGAAAAGGGGGTCAGTCTTCATGGGATCCCAAGCATTTCAAATGGCTTCTCTCTTGCAAGCATCAAAGGAAACCAGCGATTCTCAGCTGCTTCTCTAATTCAAATCAGAAAAGAAAGCGGTTAGTACCTTGTTGAAATAAACCCAATCGAACTCCAGATTTCAGCTACCATGAAAGAAATTATTTTCTTCACATGTGTATTTAACACAATGAGTGAACAAGTGAAAAGGAAATGACTTTGCACAAGGTACCATGGCTAGTCTCCTGACTCAGCACATTCTTTGGTGTAGAGGCATTCCACCTACAAGTCAGTTTCTGCTCACTTCCCATGGCTGCCTGCCGGGCTGAAGCAAAAGCAGGTCTGCCTCAGCTGCCTATCTCATCCTGCTGTTTCTTCCACAGCCGGGTCCACTCCGCCTCCTCGTGGTCCATAATCCCTCACACTGGGTTCTGTCTCTGCGGCCACAGGGCTGTATCCACAGTGCCGACTTGAACGAAGGCTCTTCATTGGTTCTGCGTGATTTCTCATGGGTGTGTACCATGTGTGGAAATGCACCCCACGTCCACTGAAGGCCAGCTTCTTCTCCTGTGACCACTTCTGTTCTTCCTAGGCCAGTAGCTCTAAAGGCAGCTATGCAAGCGACGGCTAGGACCTGGCCGCACTCGGGAGGTGGGCGTAGCATCTCTCTCTGCTGCTTCTCTTCCTGCAGGCCGTGGCCACCCCGGGCCTTGAGCCTCTGTGTGTGTTTGACTTCCTCTATCTTGAGGCTAAAGAAGTCAAAGGCAGGTTGAACGGGGAGGCAGGGAGAAAGCCAGAAGGGCTGGTGCTGGGGGGACAAGTGCACCGGGGTGCTCAGCCTGGGGGCCCCAGGCTCCAAGGCTGGGTTTGGAGCCCTGCTTGGCACAAAGAACTCTCTAGGGCCTCCCTGAAGGGTGGGGTAGAGATGTATGTCTAGGAGATTAGATAGGTTGATAAATAGATCAATGAATAGGTATTCGGGATATACATATGGGATCACCTGGACTTGCCTGTAGAATCAAATGAGAAGACTTATTTTCTCTGGTAGTGGTTGATTACTACATTATTTTCTTAAAATTGCTAGTTTTGAGTTAACTATGTAAATTTTTTTTTTCTGTTAATGATGCTACCATGTTGCTAACAAGATTCTAAATTTTAAAAAGAAAACAAAATCAATCCAGAGAGAGAGAGAGAGAGAGAGAGATTTTAAGGAACTGGCCTACCTGATTGCAGTATTTGGCGAGTCTGAAATCTGCAGTGCAGGTTGGCAGGTTAGAAGCTGTAGATTTAAGGCAGAATTTCTTCTTCTCCAGGGAACCTCAGTTTTTGCTCTGAAGGCTTTCAACTGATTGGATGAAGCCCACCTACATTATTGAGGGGTAACTTCTTCACTTAAAGTCAACGGAATATAGATGTTAACCACATCTACAAAAATACCTTCACAGCAGCACCCAGGTTAGCATTTGATTAAATAAGTGCGTACTGTGGCCTAACCAAGTTGACACGTAAAATTAAGCATCACACCTTCTCATCTGATTTATAAATACCCCAAAGGCTGGAACGGCAGCTACGTGGAGGACCTGGTGTGCCCTGCTGCCATCCATCTACCTCAATTATTTCTGGCCTATGTATCTTCTTTCTTCTGGAGACATCTGTTATCTTTCAAAGTTCCAATCTGCTTTCATTTTTAGCTGAAGGTCTTTTCTTCCTGGTCTATGCAGGAATATGCCTTGCCTGGTCCCCAGCTGTGTAGCTAATCAGACTTTTGTCTGGTAACTTGAATGGTATGAGACTTTGTAGCGATTGTTGATGCCATTGCCACTGTGCACTATCATGTGGGTTGTGTAGTACACAGCTCTGAGCAGTGAGATTTATATCCTAGGCTATGTGAATGGTAACCTGTAGAGGAGCAGAGTGTAGAGGTTTACAACCCCACACAGAGGGTTACAATTTCCAGACGCCGTCCGTCCAACCATCCATCCATCCATCCATCCAACCATCCATCCACCCGTTACCTCGTTTGTCTCATGACTGCTGCCTTAGCCATTTCTGGAGGGAATCCACATTCAACACTTCATTCATTTGGGAAGACCAAAGTATGGTGAGACCATGTGAAGTTACAAATACTTGATTTGTGTGTGGTAAGTTGCTCAGTCATGTCTGACCCTTTGTGACCCTATAGACCATAGCCCGCCAGGCTCCTCTGTCCATGGGATTCTCCAGGCAAGAATACTGGAGTGGGTTGACGTGCCCTCCTCCAGGGGATCTTCCCAATCCAAGCACAGAACCCTTGTCTCTTATATCTACCTACACTGGCAGGCAGGTTCTTTACCACTAGTACCGCCTGGGAAGCCCAAGGTGAAAGTGAAGTCGCTCAGTCGTGTCCGACTTTTTTCGACCCCATGGACTATATAGCCTATCAGGGCTCCTCCATAGATGGGATTTTCCAGGCAAGAATACTGGAGTGGGTTGCCATTTCCTTCTCCAGGAGATCTTCCTGCCCCAGGGATTGAACCCAGGTCTCCTGCATTGTAGGCAAATGCTTTAAGTCTGAGCCACCAGGGAAGCCCACGGGCAAGTTTAAATCCTCCTTCATTCTTAAACCCTCAGGGTAAATAAATTTAGCAGATTTTCCCTGAAGGCAGATCTTGATAAGCATATAAGACAGGTATCAAGCCTGACAAAGAATTTGAGAGTATTCTTTGAAAGCAGAAACTCATGAAAACAGACTTCACAGATTTCTCTACAGTTAGCCTTGTCCTACACTGCTGTTAGATGAATTCTGACTCTATTTCTCTGAAAGAAGTACTAGAAACTAGTTGCTTCAGTTATGTCTAACTCTGTGCGACCCCATAGACGGCAGCCTACCAGGTTCCCCCGTCCCTGGAATTCTCCAGGCAAGAACACTGGAGTGGGTTGCCATTTCTTTCTCCAATGCATGAAAGTGAAAAGTGAAAGTGAAGTCGCTCAGTTGTGTCCGACTCTTCGCGACCCCATGGACTGCAGCCTACTAGGCTCCTCTGCCCATGGGATTTTCCAGGCAAGAGTACTGGAGTGGGGTGCCATTGCCTTCTCAGACTAGAAACTAACCTCTCTCCTAAACCACTGCTTATAGTATTTTTCTCTTTCACCAGCTCACTGATCATTCAGCAAACACTGACTGGGTACCTTTCATGAGTCAGGCACTGTATGGGCCCCAGTCCTTCTTTTCTTGGAGAGAGAAGTTTCCAAGTCTAGTCTCCCATTCAAATCCTGCCCCCTAATTTCTAGTAATGACCTTTATCCCAAATGCCTGAAGATACTGATAGTCTATGGGCTGAGAAATAGAAGTATTTCTGGTTTATTATAAAATGTAGGTCCTGGGAACATGGAACATTATTGAATGGGGCCGTGGAAGCATTCAACTTAATACACAGACTGGACAGAAAGCAGGCAACATGTGTGTTTGTCCGAAGGAGCAATAAAAGGTCAGGTAATCTGTGCTAATGACACAGATGAACCAAAGGAAAAAGAGATGGAGCTAAATAATTTCTGTAAGCTTTATGCTTCCTTTCAGCAACAAGTTTATTAGGTGTAAATTGATTTTGGCAATACATTTACATATATTTTCCTTTTCCTGAGAATTTGGAAAAGTACAAATCACAGCTCTTCTGGGACTTGAGAGACCAATCTGTGGGTTGCTATTGCAAAAGCAATAAGTTAGACCATCTCTCCCTCTAGAAATCTATTTCCCACTTGTTCTAGGGTAGTTTTAAGGATTCTTACAAAAACACATGGATTGTACCAAGATTAGAAAAGAAAAATAGGTGAAAAATGTAAGAAATGGAAAAATGGAAAGGCCTCTGTGAGTCTACAGCTTGCAGATGGCTTTCTATTTTGTTGAACTTATCTATAAGAATGTTGTTTCTTGCAACTTACCATTTGTATAATTTCATTGTTTCTAATAACCATATCTTCTCCATGTTTTACATCTTTGAAGTTTCTTTTACAAAAAGACGGTATCTTAGATAAATAAAATATAGCAATTGAGTGCCTATAACTAAAGTCAGACCTTATCTGGTGTTTCTTATGTATGTCAACCAGATGTTCAGTTGCTTCTCGTATCCACGTTTTGTTTTTATAACTGGAATGATAAGTTTCTTAAGGAAAAGAGAGTCCCTAATAGTGCTGGGCCCGTTATATGCACTGTTTTATTATGAATTCTTTCAATAACTCTCTGTGGTGGGTTATTCTCACTTTACAAATGAGGATATTGAGGCTCAAGGAGGTAAGGTCCTATAGCAAATTTAGAAGTAGAATCAGGACCTAAGCTCAAATCTGCCTCCAGTATCTGTTCTCTCCCAACTGTTTTAGTCAGCATCTGCTATCTCAAAGTCACAGATCACACCTACTGTTGATTTGGGGTTCCCCATAAAATTTCTGCTTCTTCTATGTACAGAGTAGGTGCTCAATAAATTCTTGTTAATTCAGTTCAATTCAGTCACTCAGTCGTGACTGAGTCTTTGCGACCCCATGGACTGAAGCACGCCAGGCTTCCCTGTCCATCACCAACTCCCGGGGCTTGCTCAAACTCACGTCCATTGAGTCAGAGATGCCATCCAACCATTTCATCCTCTGTTATCCCCTTCTCCTCCTGCCTTCAATCTTTTCCAGTATCAGGGTCTTTTCAAATGAGTCAGTTCTTTGCATCAGGTGGCCAGAGTATTGGAGCTTGAGCTTCAGCATCAGTCCTTTCAATGAATATTCAGGACTGATTTCCTTTAGGATTGACAATTGAAAGGGTGATTTCTATCTCATGACCTTTTATAGAGCAATCCAGTTGACATGGGACCAACTTTGATTTCTACTTTTTTTATTCTGGTTCAACCTCTTTGGGATGACTTAACTATGTTGGAACTGCCAAGAAGAGAAAAAGTAAAAAGCAGAGAGCCTCTTGAAGGGCAAATCATGCCTTTTAACTCCCCCACTTTTTGATGAAAGGGTCTTTTTGCTAAGCCCAGGGTTGTAGGAGTAACTCTCTGTGGGGAGGTGAAGGTGGGGGTCTATGTGGTTTTGACAAGGGTGGGCTAGAATTTACCCTGGAAATCTTGACTAAAATGTTTTTGTGGGTCCCGGGCACAGTTAGGTTCACACCTAGGAAACTCTCTGAGGGTAAAGCCACAGCTTGGTTAAATTGGGTGACTCACAAGTGCGAAGGTTCATATTTTAGCACCTGGCAGTCAGAGGCAGAATTAAACCACTTAAAAATGAACCCTGATGAAAACTCAGAAGCATTGCAGGGGCTCCAGGCCATGGCATATATTAGACTCTTAATTGCAACAAAGAACTCAATTACCATCTAGTTCACTGTTGATTTTATGTTAAAGGAATATGAAGTGACAACTCTAGGTGGACAAGTTGAGCCTTTGTGTCCTGTCCTCAGGTCATATTCTGTGCTTGAATGGGTCTGATTTCAGGAGCCCCTCCTAAAAAGTAGGTTCACTGTAATATTTACTAGATAGGCTTGCAACAGGCCAATTTTGAGGTCCTGAAAGTTATAGTATATATTTTTAAAAGAAATTCAAGCCTCAGAGACTTGCAGAGTTAAGAAAAAAAATTACAGTTGTACGAGTATATCTAAAATTCAGTACTTAGTTTAAGGATTGCACTTTTGTTTCTTCAGAAAAAAAAAAATGCAATTTTGTGCATTGGGGGATGGTTTGAGGAGGGGAGGCCCTACTGTGTGCTAGTGTCCTGTTAGCCACAGCCACCTCACTGAGCAGAGAAGACAAAGGAGTTGGTAACTGCAGCTCACCATACTTCAGCACCCTTCTGCCTGAGAGAATTTGCAGATTTCTTGGAACTTGTTTAATTGTTAACATTTCTGGTATTCTTTTGGTGGTTCTTCCAGGGCTATCAGTTTATAAACATGATAGAAGTACTGAAAATGAGAGTGGTTTTATTGCTGACTTGTGGAGATGTGTGCTTGTAGTTCAGCCAAGCACTCTGCCTCCTTAGCCAGCACTGTGGTTCTACAAGCTTATGCTTCATAGATTTTTAAAACACAAGCTGTTTAGATTTCCCACCTTTTACAACTTTTCAGAATATTGTCTTTCCCTACAGTTTGAGATACTGACTTTTATAGTAAATATTGAAGCATATTTTTAATTGATTTTAATTGGAGTATAGTTGCTGTACAATGTTGTGTTAGTTTCTGCTGTACAACAAAGTGAATCAGTTATGCATATATATATATATATATATAAAATATATATATATATACTCTTTTTAAGATTTCTTTTTCAATTTAGGTCACCACAAAGCATTGAATAGAGTTACCTGTGCTATAAAGTAGGTTTTTACTAGCTATGTTTTATATCAATAGTGTATATGTGTCAATCCTAATCTCCCAATTCATCCTACCCCACCCCTGCCCTCTTGGTAACCGTAAATTTATTTTCTACTCCTTTGACTCTGTTTCTGCTTTACATTAACTAAGGTTATGTAGTAACACGGATGCCAAGCTTATGTCTCCAAGGTTCTTGGTTCCTTGGAAAAATAAAAGAAATAAGAATTGGATACACATTAAATTTAATCATTTCAACCTATTTTTCTTACTGGACTTCAAGCTCTGTGTGGAGAATCATGTCTGATTTTGTTTCTCTCGCAGTGCCTGGGGATGAGGCAGGAATGATATGAATATCTGGTTAATGAAAGAATGAATTAATGAATCAGGCAGGGGAGGAACTGTGCTTGCATGCATATCTGCATTCTGAAGTGTAGACCTTGGTACTAGTATATGTTCAATAAACAATAACAGAATTGGATATCTTCCTGGAGCTGAAAACATCAAGTTGCTAGGTTTCATGAAATTCAGCAATTACTTATTATATATTATGATTTTTTGAGACAGTGTTTCCGGTTGGTGCCTCCCACATGCAAGGGCCCACAACAAGGAGGTGCCTCTATAGGTGCTGTGTCCTTGCCCGGCTTTGGGAGGCTCAACCCTGGCTTGTTTACTTTGACTCTTATAACTCTGTACTGAGTGTATTCAAAGATCAAATCCATTTGTCTTCAGTTGCAAGAATGGGGTGAGGTGGGAAATCTTCACCTTGGAGCCATTTTACAGAAACCAGAAGCACCTAAACTACAGCCCCCTGGGGACAGTGTAATGGACAGTGAGGAACAACGGATGATAGTCTAAAGGCTCAGGAGGTGCCTGCTTTGCCAGAAACCATGACTGGCTTAACTTCTCTGTCTTTCTCTCTTTGTCTATAACAGGGACATCTTTTGAAGAAAAATAGTATCAAGGAAATCATGTCCAGGGTAGAAAAAAAGTTATAGCTAGATGCTACTTACATCTGCTTGCAAACATACAATCAAATGGTGAATTCCAGTTTGCTTAGAAGTCACTTCTTAAGGATGAATTTCCAATGCTTTGTTAGAGATCTTGGAAATTCAAATGCAAGTATTTCCCATTCCATCTGTTAAAGGGACCTATGCCGCTGTCTAATAGCCTTATTTGATGCATTAGAAATTGAAGTTCATGATTTATTCTGTTTTTTCCCTTTTGCTTCCTATTCTAGGCAAGATAACATTTGTCAACTCAATCTCCAAGTTATGTAGGACTCTTTTGCCTCCCTGTCATCCAACGTGCAATACTTTGATCTAATTGAAATACTTTCTCAATGTGCTATCAAAGAAACTCTAACCATTACACATCAACAGCATACAGGAAACCACCATCTTGATGTTAGAAAAGAAACAGGATGTACTGCTTATCTCTGGGCCACCAAGATTTCTGAAGCACTTACCTACTCTGCTGGGCTCAGGCTTTGACCCCAAAGCTGTCATATCATTTATGGCATTTCCCAAGATTTAACCTAGTTCTTTATAACACCACTGCAAAAGTTCACATGCCAGGAAAATGGGTAGTTCTTAAAACAATTCAACATCAAATAAAAACTTTGTAGTGTTTTTGAATTACAGCTTCATATGAAGAGGAGGATCTAACACATATACAGTAGGAACCAAACCTTGGAAGACACGTGTAAGTGCACAAATGCACACACGCTTTGGGAAAGAAGATGGAATGAGATGTACCATGTGACAGAGCTGCTTGCTTTAGGTAGTGGACGCGGGACAAGAGTTTTACCTGTTTATTTCTGCTTATCTGCTTACCATTGTATCCAATAAGCCTATATTACTTTTGTAATGGGTGTGCATGCTAAGCTGTTCAGTTGTGTCTGACTCTTTGCAACCCTATGGACTGTAGCCCACCAGTCTTCTCTGTCCCTGGGATTCTCCAGGCAAGAATACTGGATTGGGTTGCCATGCCCTCCTCCAGGGAATCTTTCCAACCCAGGGATCGAACCCACATCTCTCACATCTCCTGCAATGACGGGTGAGTTCTTTATCACCAGTGCCATCTGGGAAGCCTGTGTATAACGAGAAAAGATTGTAAAGAGAAATATTCTTGAAAACTATATTAAATAAAACCCTAGTCCTCAGCAGACATTCCATACTGAATTTTGATTGGAGTCTATGCACCATCATTTGATAAAGGAAGAAACCAAGGCTCAGGGAAGTAAATTTCTCACTCATGGTCTAGGGGTAGAGGTGGGCAGGAAGCTATGGGAAGCCTGGATTAGAATCTCAGATAGGTACTATACTTCAAAAAGACAAAAAACAAAGGGAAAAAAAATCCCGCAGCATTGTAAATCAGCTATGAAAAATTTTTTAAAGAGAGAGCCTATTGTTAAAAAAAAAAAAAAAAGAATCTCAGGTAGGAGCTCTGTGTATTACCCGTGTAGTTACTCTTGCTTAATGTATATGTCACATGGGGGTAGATCTTGAGATTGAAAACCACTTTAAGATCTTCTCCAAGAGTTCACTGGAAGGAAAGCACCATTTTCTTAAAAAGTGTGATCAAATATCCTGTCCCCCTTGACTTGAATAATAATCGGCCTGATGATAAGAAAGCAAGTTTCCTCTTCCCTGGCAATGGGTGAGCTCAGTTACCCTACCCCAAGGGGGCTGGTCTAACAGGCAGACTTGAGGCCTGGTGTCTGTCTTCTCCACTGACAACTTGAAACAGGCATTGTCCACCGAGAAATGCCTAAACCCAGAGGCAGGGGAAGAGGGTGGGGAAAATACCTTTCCAGGAAAAGGAAAAGACAAAACCAGATTTTGATGCTGTGAACAGAGTCAAAAATAAAACACAATAACCTTGTGGGAGAGATTTTATTTTTAAATTCCAACTTGTAGCTGAGTAAACTATCATTGGAAAGTTAAAACATTTGTCAGAGATGATAACTGGGCTTCCCAGATGGCTCAATGGTCAACCTGCCTGTCAGCGCAGGAGGCAAAAGAGACGCAGGTTTGATCCCTGGGTCAGAAAGACCCCCTGGAGAAGGAAACAGCAACCCACTCCAGTATTCTTGCCTGGGAAATCCCACGGACAGAGGAGTCTAGTGGACTACAGTCCAGAGGGTCGCAGAGCTGGACATGACTGAGCAGGCAAGATCATAGCTAATGAATGACATAGGCAAAATCTGAATTGCAAGTTGCCTTCAATCCAGACTCATGCAATTTCTAATCTTCTCTCGAGTCATAAAACCCTATTTATTAGGAAGTATAATACCCATTGCATAGAACAGATATAACAGAGTGTTAAACCAGAAGTTTTGGCCCAAGTGCTAGGGTGCAGATGATTTCGCAGACTGCCACTCTCAGAATAGACGCTTACTTGCTAGACATCTGGGATGGATGCAGTCGGCACTCCATCCAGGTCTCTCTTCCTGGTGTAATGCCTTTCTCCCCCGGATGCTGTGAGTTTTGGTTCTAAAAGGCTCACAGCTGTCTCCTTTTCTGGAGAACTGCTCTCAGCTGAACAACCCATGGGACCCACCTCACCTAGGGGGCAGCCTCATGACTGATGGAGGTCTGAAGGCTGCCCCTAACACAGGACTCGCCATGTTACAGAGCACCTCATCAGATCTGGTTGAGTTCCATCTCCAGCTGAAACCACACCCTCACTCAGCTTCTCCCCTCATCTCATTTGGCTTCCCTCGTTCCCTACTTCCTGAAAGCATACCTCCAATAAATCACTTGAACAAGAATAAAAGTCGCTGGATTTAGGAAAAACCAAGACAGAAGATGCTCAGTTCTGTTTGAACTGCAAGTCATCAAAGAATGCTATGTGAGTTTACATGTGTCCCATGTAATATTTGGAACATACTTTTACTGAAAAATTATTCGTTGAAATTTAAATTTAACAGGACATCTTGTATTATATCTGGTCACCAACTCAAGTTCAGTTCAGTTCAGTTGCTCAGTCGTGTCCGACTCTTTGCGACCCCATGAATCACAGCACGCCAGGCCTCCCTGTTCATCATCAACTCCCAGAGTGCACTCAGACTCATGTCCATTGAGTCGGTGATGCCATCCAGCCATCTCATCCTCTGTCGTCCCCTTCTCCTCCTGCCCCCAACCCCTCCCAGCATCAGGGTCTTTGCCAATGAGTCAACTCTTCGCATGAGGAAGCCAAAATATTGGAGTTTCAGCTTTAGCATCAGTCCTTCAAAAGAACACCCAGGACTGATCTCCCTTAGAATGGACTGGTTGGATCTCCTTGCAGTCCAAGGGACTCTCAAGAGTCTTCTCCAACACCACAGTTCAAAAGCATCAATTCNTGACGTACTCCTTTTCCTATTTGGAAGCAGTCTGTTGTTCCATGTCCAGTTCTAACTGTTGCTTCCTGACCTGCATATAGGTTTCTCAAGAGGCAGGTCAGGTGGTCCGGTATTCCCATCTCTTTCAGAATTTTCCACAGTTTGTTGTGCTCCACACTATGGTTTGGCATAGTTAATAAAGCAGAAATAGATGTTTTTCTGGAACTCTCTTGCTTTTTCCATGATCCAGCAGATGTTGGCATTTTGATCTCTGGTTCCTCTGCCTTTTCTAAAACCAGCTTGAACATCTGGAAATTCATGGTTCACATACTGTGGAAGCCTGGCTTGGAGAATTTTGAGCATTACTTTAGTAGCGTGTGAGATGAGTGCAATTGTGCGGTAGTTTGAGCATTCTTTGGTATTGCCTTTCTTTGGGATTGGAATGAAAACTGACCTTTTCCAGTCCTGTGGCCAACTCAAATAAGTCCTGTCACCAACTCAAGTAAGAATTCATATTTCAGACTTTGCTCCTAGGGATCCTGGCCCACAACCTCTCATCCACATCAAATACAGAAAAGTAACCAGCTGTGAAAATTAAAGAACCGTGAAGAGGGATTTCATTGGTAATTCCCTCCTCTGCTGCCCCCAGCATGTAAGGGCAGCATAGCAGGGTCCTGTGGCTACAGCTGGGAAACTGCATTCCCTTCTGATGATAATCATAGAGTGTGGAAATCAGGGCCCACATGTAGAACTCATGGGAGGAGTGTGGACCTGGGGTCACTTTTAAAAGAAATTATGCCCTAAAGGGTGACCCTGGGAAGGGAACCCCAGCAGGTTGTCAGGTGGGCATCCAGCCAAAGGCACAACAGAGCTTAGGATAGGGCTTGGAAACCCTCTAAAGGGTCTGATGGTAACAACTTAACCTGTGAGTCACAAGGTCTGTGCTGCAGTTACTGACGCTGTGGCTGCTGCACAGAAGCAGCTAAAGGCATTATATCAGTGGGTGGGCGTGGTTTTCTTCCAATAAAACTTTATTTACAAAAACAACAAGGATGGAATTTGACTTCTCTGCCATAGTTTGCCAGCCCTTCCTTGGTTTAGAACAAAAAAGAGAAATTAGAGGGAATGAACAGGGAAATCTACAGAGACCCTATGAATTTGCCCATCAGAGAGTCCCTTCCACTCTGCTGTCCTTGCTCTCTGTTCCTCCCAAACCGCAGCTTTGGGAAGGTCAGAAATGATGATGAGTAAACTGAAGGAGAGTAGGAAAAGGAAAGACTTAACTTTCAATCAAATTTGCAGGTCTGACAAAGGAACTGGGCATTTTTGATTCTTGAATTGAAACTGTGGTGTAAAGTGTCTATGGGATTTCCCATTAGCATCAAGTGACCAGAAGAGGCACACAGCCTGGTTAGTTTCCAACCAGTGACAGAGAAAGGACGCTCTCCATATTTGAAAGGGGTAGTGAGAGACAGAAATAAAGGTGATTACCCGGTATATGTCCTACTGTTGGCGGTACATCTTATATTTATATCTGTGGGTCCTAGTCTGGGATATAATCTGCAAATGTTCTCAACACTGGGGGCCCTCCGAAGAAGCCAAGAAACATGCCTCTTGAAACAGAGTCAGTTTTAAATACCACTGAGGTCTGGAGATCACAAAGCTAGGGCAGGAGAGGGCTACTTAAACTTTTCTGTTCCCTTAGTTCTCTGTCTTCCTCTCTGTTCAATCAGAAGAGTTAGGCAGAGAGAAGAATAAGAACTATGGATAAACAACAAGGTCCTTCTGTTCCAGCACAGGGGGCCATATTCAATATCCTGTGATAAACCATGATGGAAAAGAAAATAAAAGAGAGAGAGAGTGTGTATGTGTGTGTGTACATATATATATATATCTGAGTCACTTTGTGGTGTAGCAGTAAATAGTACAACATTGTAAATCAACTACCCTTCAAATAAATAAATAAATTTAGGGACTTCCCTGGTGATCCAGTGGCTGAGGCTCCAAGCTCCAAATGCAGGGTCCCAGGTTCAATTTCTGGTCAGGAAATTAGATCCCATATGCTGCAACTAAAGATCCTGCATGCAGCAGCTAAGACCAGGAACAGCCAAATAAATCAATAATATTAAAAAAGAAGAAGAAGAAGAAAGAAAGAAATTTTTAAAAAGAGCTGCTGAAGCACATGGAACTCTACTCAATGTTATGTGACAGCCTGGATGGGAGGAGAATTTGGGGGAGAATGGATACATGTATTGTTAACTGGCTATACTCCAATACAAAAGAAAAAGATTTTTTTAGAAAAAGAGGTATTGACAGGCCAGTGGGGAGCTGGGGAGCGGGGAGGAGGAGCAAACCCTGCCCAGAAGGCACAGGGGGCTGGTGGGTGGGGTTACATTTGCTTTGTTGGGAAGTGATGCTATACAGCCAGATCCCTCAATTAAGACTGTTTGGGACTTGAAATGAGTGTAGGACTTTCTGTGCCTGAGAATTAGTAGTTGGGTCGCTGCCTCACTGATCCTGCTGGGGAAGGAAGGGGCTGTTCCCACTGAGCAAGACTGGAAACACAAACACAGTTTCCATGGTTACAACACAGGACTCCCCCACATCCAACTGGCTGGGTGGACAGGACAACGGGAAGCAGAGCAGGATTTAGGGAGACCTGTGTGCTGGCTCCTGCCCCTCCCCTACCCCATTGCAGCTCCTGGGCAGGAAGGGGTTCAGGGTGCCCAGCTGGCCACCACTGGACCCCGCTGGCCCTCCTTTAATCTGGTGGCCTGCAGAAAATGGCACAAAACCGCCTATAAGTGTGATGACACCAATTAACTACCTCTTGGCATTTTCCTTGGGAATGTGCCTCAAATGGACTTCAGAGTACGTCCTAGAGCGATGCTATATTTCAGGATTCGGCTAACTTGTCCTCTAAGGGGCCAGATAGTACGCAGGTTAGGTTTGGTGAGCCCTACAATGTCTGTGGTGGCCCCCTGGGGCTGCTGTTCTAGCTTGAAAGCAGCACGGACCATCTATAAAAAAGTGAAATGCTGTGTTCCAGTGAGATTTCATTTACAAACACAGGCAGGTGTCCTGTTTGGGTTTGCCAATCCCTGCTATATGGTGCTGAATTATCCATTCTCTGTTTTTCTAAAAGAGACCTGATTTTTCATCCAGAACCACGCCCCCTACCAACTCCACTCCCAGGCCATGTGGTTCGGATGGTTTGGTCCCCACTCTTGACCCAGCAGTCGGCCTGTGAGCCAAGTTTGATCAAATATCCTGTGATCCTGTATTCACTATGATTGACTAGAGGTAAGTACCTGAGCTGGAGTCAAATTAATTTAAATGAAGGGATTCTTGCTTGGACAGCTCTGGATTTTAATCTAGAAAGAAGTAGGTCAGGAATGTTTGAAACAGCATCTATAAGGAATCTGCCTGTCTTCAGTGGGATTCCCCTTATCCCAGGATTTTCTTCCCAGGAAAACCCAAGGGGGCATATGGAAGTGACACTTGGAAGGGAGGGAGGCGGAACACAGATGTAATAGTAGGCAAAGTTCTATAACCGTGGCTCAGTTCTTGGGGAGGTAGGACAGCGCTGGGGATACTACAGAGCCCCCTGCAAAGGCGCTTGCGGTTGGGGTGAGGGGGTTGGGCATTGACACCCCTGCATCTGGACTTTACATTCCTAGGCAGGTCTGACTCTCAGGGAAGCAGCAGGCAGTGCTGCCTCCGAACCAAAATATGAGGAAGCATGGGCCCTTGGAGGTGAAAGGCACCAGGTAAAGAAACACATGTATACAATGTAATACTACTCAGCCATAAACGGAGCCATATTGTGCCATCTGCAGAGATGAGGATGGACCCGGAGGCTGTCATACAGAGTGAAGTAAGTCAGAAAGAGAAAAGTAAATATCATGTAGTAACGATATGTGGAATCTAGAAAAATGGAATTTGTTGTTGTTTAGTTGGGACGGCGGAGCCTGGTGGGCTGTTGTCTATGGGGTTACACAGAGTTGGACATGACTGAAGCGACTTAGCAGCAGCAGCAGTTGCTCAATCATGACGGACTGTTTTGCAACTTCATGCACTCTAACCCATGTAGCTACAGTCCATGGGCTCGCAAAGAGTTGGACGTGATTGAAGTGACTTATCATACACGTACTGTAGCCTGCCAGGCTTCTCTGTCCATGGGATCCTCTAGGCAAGAACACTAGAGGAGAATAGTAGAGTGGATTGCCATTCCCTTCTCCAGGAGACCTTTCCAACCCAGGTATTGAACTTGCATTTACTGCATTGGAAGGTGAATTCTTTACAGGTGAGCCACCAGGGAAGCCCTTACACTGTCAATACTGTGTATGAATAGATAACTAGTGAAATCCTTCTGTGTAGCTCAGGGAACCCTACTCAGTGCTCTGTGGTGACCTCAATGGGAAGGAAATTTTAAAAAAAGGATATATGTGTACATATCAGAGAAGGCAATGGCACCCCACTCCAGTACTCTTGCCTGGAAAATCCCATGGGCCGAGGAGCCTGGTGGGCTGCAGTCCATGGCTCGGTAAGAGTTGGAGACAACTGAGCGACTTCACTTTCACTTTTCACTTTCATGCACTGGAGAAGGAAATGGCAACCCATTCCAGTGTTCTTGCCTGGAGAATCCCAGGGGTAGGGGAGCCTTATGGGCTGCCATCTATGGGGTCACAAAGAGTCGGACACGACTGAGCGACTTCACTTTCGCTTTTCACTTTCATGCATTGGAGAAGCAAATGGCAACCCACTCCAGTGTTCTTGCCTGGAGAATCCCAGGGACGGGGGAACCTGGTGGGCTGCCGTCTATGGGGTCGCACAGGGTCGGACACGACTGAAGCGACTAAGCAGCAGCAGCAGCATGTGTACATAGAGCTGACTCACTTTGCTGTACAGCAGAAAGTAACATGACGTTGTAAGCAACTATACGCCAATAAAAATTAACTTTAAAATATGTAAGTTTTTAAAAGGCATATGAGGGCACGTGCAGAAAATCAAGTGTTTCTTCACTGCTAGAGAGAGAAGCTGACAGAGGAAGGGGCAGAGGATGAAATGGGGGAACACGAGGTCTGAGGACATTTTTTGAGCCCCCATGTTCAGTATTCCTAGAGCCCTAACACAGCCCTAGACTTTGCATCTGTATAGTAGAGGTGGGGGATCCTCTGAATTAAGGTTTCTATGACTTGTAAGTAAAGGTGTCCTAATTGGTAGAGACACACAATTGATCAGCTTCTGCCATAACACACAGTGTTAAGGTTCCTCTTAACAAAACTTAAGAGACGATAGATTGGTCTTTGGACCTCAAGTCCTGGAAATACCTTCTCTCAGCTGAGCTTTTGTGTCTCCATTTCTATTTTTCATAACAGCCCGCTTGTTCGGGGTTATTGCAGGGTATCTTTCACACTCATAAAAACTCAACTCCTGAGAACAAGGAGGCCTGAGAAGTCTGACCCCAGCTGGCAGGGAGCCCCAGGTGCATTCAAGACCTTAATAAATAATGGAGCACAAGGAAAAGGAAAAGCAAGAAATGTGGGAAATATGATATCTCAGTTTGGAGGCCCGGTGGACCAGCCCGGCTGTCGTGGGTAGAAACAGATTAAGTGTGAGAAATCACTCGTCCCTAATATGCAGGCACTCCACAGGCTCTGCTGTTGTGAGAGGCGTTCAGCCTCAGTGCGTCGCAGGCAACAAAATGCATTTTTTCACTTCAGAGGACTTAGCCAGTTGATTAACTACAAAAAGTGGGATGCTGGTGGGTAAAAGACTGGGCTTTCACTTCAGGGAATTCTGGTCGGAGCCCTCCAGGAAACGGAGTTCACGTCTCAGCTCTGGGGCTCGTGGATAATAGCGCACATCAGAAAGCCAACGTGAAGGATGTGGCAAGCGGGCGCTCGGGCAGAGAACTCTTGAAATTTCACTTCCCTTTCTCATGGCGGGGAAACCCTTGAAGACATGGCAGAATAAGTGGAGAAAACTGGAATTCCTGCATTAGATATGATTAGACAGAAATCACTTCCTATTTTTGGAGAAGTAAAGAATATGAGGTGCCTACAAAGAAGGTGACCATCCTGGAGGCATTCTTCCTCACTAACTCTGTTTATTCTTCATTTTCTTTCTTTTAAGGGAATCTGCTTGTCACTAGGATAGAAAATCAGGAAAACATTCAGAGAGTCACAAATGTCAATATACTCAGGGCTGGATTTACCAACAGGCAGACTGGGTTAAGTATAACTTGGTTATATACATTGCTACTATGAATCTCTGCAGACTTATTTTTTAAATGCTATTATTTCAAACATCTAAAAAAGGACCTCAGCTCCACCACTAAGTAGCTGTGTGACCTTAGGCAACGTTGAGATCTTTAAGCCCCAGTAGTCCTCCCTGGTAGTTCAGAGGTTAAAGCGTCTGCCCGCAATGCGGGAGACCCGGGTTCGATCCCTGGGTTGGGAAGATCCCCTGGAGAAGGAAATGGCAACCCACTCCAGTGTTCTTGCCTGGAGAATCCCATGGACAGAGGAGCCTGGTGGGCTGCAGTCCATGGGGTCAAAGAGTTGGACATGACTGAGTGACTTCACTTTCTTTCTTTCTAGTCCTATAAGATAAGATAATGGTGGTCGTGGTTTAGTCACTTAAATCATGATTGAGTCTTGTGACTTGATGGACTATAGCTAAGATAATAAAAGAAAATATTTTATAAGGATCATCCTGAGAATTGTGAAGTAATTTATGTAAAATATCTTCACATACTAAGTACCAAACAAATACTGGCTAGGATGAATTATTACTATTATAGTAAAATTACTAGGGCAGGTCTAGACAAAAATAAAAAATGTGGAGCCCAATTTCCACATTCAGCCTTCCAAGTTCATCTTTCTGAGGATCTATCTCCTGCACTGACAATGAAGAAATAACTTGAACTTGGAGGTAAAGCCTGGATCCCATGTCCACATTGCTTCTTTCCAACTGTACAAGCCCCTGATGAGTTAGGTCTCCCGGCCTGGGTTTCCTCATTTTCAGAGATGAGGTTATCCATCTGATGGGTCTGTGGTAGAGACCAAATATAGAATCTCTCTATTGTGCCTGAGAGGTGCCCAGTGGCTCCTGACCCACGGCTTAGCTGAAGTATCTTGGGTGCGCGATTGTTCTGCCTTACCCGGAGGTAAGCCTCGCCTTCCCCAGTCACAACCTCAGTTCTCCAGATCCTGCTTTACTCTCTTGTTTGAGAGAGTACCTGATTAAAGGTATTACTATCACTCGTTTATTCAAGAATGTTTTTGGTTACTTACTAGGGGCCAGGCACTGGGGTACAACGTGAATAAAGCAGACAAAAACTCCTGTCCTCTGAGAACTTACTTCCACAGGGTTTCAGCTGAGCTGTCTGTTACCAGCAGGACACAAAATAAATAGTGTGGACATTGTGAGATGGGGGTCATTGTTTCCCCCAGCTTTATGTATATATATACCTGTTTGACATGCAGACCTGTATAAGTTCAAAGTACACAGCATCGTGATATGACTTACATGTATCATGAAATGATGATCAAAGTAAGCTTAGTGAACATCCAGTGTCTCATGTAAGGACATTAGAAAGATAGAAAAAACATTTTTCCTTGTGATGAGCTCTCTCAGGATCTACTTTTTAAACAGCTTTCACTCATCACATACAGCAGCATTCGTTATATTTTCCATGTTGCACACTAGTGCACCCCTAGTGCCTATTTATCTTATAACCAGAAGCTTGTATTTTTGACAGCTTTCAGCCAATTCCCCCTCCCCCAGCCCCCACCTATGATAACCACAAATCTGATCTCTTTTTCTAGCAGTTCTCTTGTTTCTATTTGAAGATAATTGACCTACAACAGTATGTTGGTCCTGTTATATAACATAGTGATTTGGTATTTCTACACATTTCAAAGTGATCATGATAAGCCTAGCCACCAGGAAACAATTCTTAAGGGTAAAAAAATAACATGGAGAAGAGGGAGGGAGATCAGAAACATTTATGGGTGTGTGTATAAGTGTATACGTGTTTTTGTGTATCTATGTGTGTGTATATGTGTATATGTATGTGTGTGTGCATGAGTCTGTATTTATATGTGTGTATGTTTGTGTATGTGTGTGTGCAAGTAAATTTTAAAGAGGTTGCCCAGGAAAGGCTGATACAGAACTGGACTTTGAGTACAGACTTGAGAGAAGAGAGCGAGTGAAGCTTGCAGGAGATGGGTGGAGAGAGATGCCTCTCAATTCTATGATCTTGTTATAGAATACAGAATTCACAGGACAGAATTCTTACATCAAATTTAGAATTATTAGCTTTCACTCCTAGTTCAACCCCAGGGTTTATTCACCATTGCCCTTCTTCTAACATTACAGATGTAATTATAAACTAGTATCTGGGGAAACCAAAACAAACACTAACTTGGTTCTGACATGATCATATTCCACTTAGTGACAATTGAAAGGATCCTGATTTTCTTTTTCTAATTTAATTTTTATTTTATATTGGTGTATAGTTGATATTGCAATGTTGTGTTAGTTTCAGGTGTACAGCTAATGATTCAGTTATATATATATATATATATTTCAGATTCTTTCCCATATATATTATTACAGAATATTGAGAGTAGCGTTCCCTGTAAAGCATCCTGGTTTTCAATGCTTTTCCCCACCCTCTGTCATCAGTCAATATTCTTTTCTGTCAAAAATGCCCTTAGCTCTATCACACCATTTGCTGCTCTAAATGCCATGATCCAGAAGCATGAGCAGTAACAAAAGCTGACACTATGCATAGAAGGTGTGCATAGAGCTTTATGTCATTACCTCATCTCACCCTTTCAACAACTCGGTGAGATATGTTTCTCTATTAGGATCATTTTCTGGATAAGAAAACTGAGGCATAGAGAGATTAATTCACCCAAAGCTAGGCAGCTTGTAAAGCAATAGAGTAGGAATGTTGAAGCTGGTGGCATGTTTGACACCACATCAGTGGTTTTCAAATTCCAGTGTGCGGTAGAGCCCCTTGAAAAGATTGTTAAACCCAAATGGTGCAACCCAACCAAGAGACTTGGAATCAGTAGATCTGGGGCAGAACCTGGTAATCAGCATTTCTAACAGTGGTACACTGCACTCTGTTGTACTGCTTCAAGCTAGTGGGGACTTACTTCTCAGTGCTGTGACAAAAGAAAACAGTACCGTCCTTTAAAAAAATGTTTTCAAAACAGAGCTGCTATATAACCCAGCAATCCGACTCCTAGGCATACACCCAGAGAGAACCATAATTCAAAAGGATACATGCAGTGTTCACAGCAGCATTATTCACAATAGCCAACACATGAAAGCAATCTCAATGCCCATCAACAGATGAATGGATAAGGAAGATGGGGTACATGCATGCAATGTGATATCACTCAGCCATAAAAAGAATGAAATAATGACAGAGTGCCTGAAGAACTATGGACAGAGGTTCATGACACTGTACAGGAGGCAGTGATCAAAACCATCCCCAAGAAAAAGAAGTGCAAAAAGGCAAAATGGTTGTCTGAGGAGGCCGTATAAATAGCTGAGAAAAGAAGAGAAGCTGAAGGTAAAGGAGAAAAGGAAAGATATACCCTTTGAATGCAGAGTTCCAAAGAATAATAAAGAGAGATAAGAAAGCCTTTCTCAGTGATCAGTGCAAAGAAATAGAGGAAAACAATAGAATGGGAAAGACTAGAGATCTCTTGAAGAAAATTAGAGATACCAAAGACACATTTCATGCAAAGATGGGCACAATACAGGATAGAAATGGTATGGACCTAACAGAAGCAGAAGATATTAAGAGGTGGCAAGAATACACAGAACTATACAAAAAAGATCTTCATGACCCAGATAACCACGACAGTGTGATCACTCACCTAAAGCCAGACATCCTGGAATGTGAAGTCAAGTGGGCCTTAGGAGGCATCACTATGAACAAAGTTAGTGAGGTAATGGAATTCCCGTTGAGCTATTTCAAATTCTAAAGATGATGTTATTTAAGTTCTGCACTCAATATGCCAGCAAATTGGAAACTTAACAGTGGCCACAGGACTGGAAAAGGCCAGTTTTCATTACAATCTCAAAGAAGGGGCAATACCTCAGAATGTTCAAACTGCTGCACAGCTGCACTCATCTCACATGCTAGCAGAGCAATGCTCAAAATTCTCCAAGCTAGGTTTCAACAGTACGTGAACCAAGAACTTCCAGATGTTCAAGGTGGATTTAGAAAAGGCAGAGGAACCAGAGATCAAATTGCCAACATCCTTTGGGTCATCGAAAAAGCAAGAGAGTTCCAGAAAAACATCTGCTTCTGCTTTATTGACTATGACAAAGCCTTTGACTGTGTGGATCACAACAAACTGGAAAATTCTGAAAGAGATGGGAATACCAGACCACCTTACCTGCCTCCAAGGAGCAGTGGCTATGCAGGCGCAGGAGGGCCTAGAGGAGCTATCCCACATTAAAGGTCAGGAACAGATACAGTAAGGAGATACCCCTCGTCCAAGGTAAGGAGCAGCAGCTGAGCTTTGCTGGAGCAGCCGTGAAGAGATACCCCATGCCCAAGGTAAGACAAACCCAAGTAAGATGGTAGCTGTTGCAAGAGGGCATCAGAGGGCAGACACACTGAAACCATACTCACAGAAAACTAGTCAATCTAATCACAATAGGACCACAGCCTTGTCTAACTCAATGAAACCAAGCCATGCCTGCAGGGCAACCCAAGACGGGCAGGTCATGGTGGAGACCTCTGACAGAATGTGGTCCACTGGAGAAGGGAATGGCAAACCACTTCAGTATTCTTGCCTTGAGAACCCCATGAACAGTATGAAAAGACAAAATGATAGGACACTGAAAGAGGAACTCCCCAGGGCAGTAGGTGCCCAGTATGCTACTGGAGATCAGTGGAGAAATAACTCCAGAAAGAATGAAGGGATGGAGCCAAAGCAAAAACAATACCCAGCTGTGGATGTGACTGGTGATAGAAGCAAGATCCGACACTGTAAAGAGCAATATTGCATAGGAACCTGGAATGTCAGGTCCATGAATCAAGGCAAATTGGAAGTGGTCAAACAAGAGATGGCAAGGGTGAACGTCCACATTCTAGGAATCAGCAAACTAAAATGGACTGGAATGGGTGAATTTAACTCAGATGACCATTATATCTACTACTCTGGGCAGGAATCCCTCAGAAGAAATGGAGTAGCCATCACGGTCAACAAAAGAGTCCAAAATGCAGTTCCGTTCAGTTCAGTTCAGTCGCTCAGTTGTGTCTGACTCTTTGTGACCACATGAATCGCAGCACGCCAGGCCTCCCTGCCCATCACCATCTCCCGCAGTTCACTCAGACTCACGTCCATCGAGTCCGTGATGCCATCCAGCCATCTCATTCTCTGTCATCCCATTCTCCTCCTACCCTCAATCCCTCCCAGCATCAGAGTCTTTTCCAATGAGTCAACTCTTCGCATGAGGTGGCCAAAGTACTGGAGTTTCAGCTTTAGCGTCATTCTTTCCAAAGAAATCACAGGATTGATCTCCTTCAGAATGGACTGGTTGGATCTCCTTGCAGTCCAAGGGACTCTCAAGAGTCTTCTCCAACACCACAGTTCAAACGCATCAATTCTTTGGTGCTCAGCTTTCTTCACACAGTCCAACTCTCACATCCATACATGACCACAGGAAAAACCATAGCCTTGACAAGACGGACCTTACTTGGCAAAGTAATGTCTCTGCTTTTGAATATGCTGTCTAGGTTGGTCATAACTTTTCTTCCAGGGAGTAAGCGTCTTTTAATTTCATGGCTGCAAACACCATCTGCAGTGATTCTGGAGCCCAAAAAAATAAAGTCTGACACTGTTTCTACCATTTCCCCACCTATTTCCCATGAAGTGATGGGACCGGATGCCATGATCTTTGTTTTCTGAATGTTGAACTTTAAGCCAACTTTTTCACTCTCCTCTTTCACTTTCATCAAGAGGCTTTTTAGCTCCTCATCACTTTCTGCCATACTTAGACGCAATCTCAAAAACAACAGAATGATCTCTGTTTGTCTCCAAGGCAAACCATTCAATATCACAGTAATCCAAGTCTATGCCCCAACCAGTAATGCTGAAGAAACTGAAGTTGAACGGTTTTATGAAGACCTACAAGACCTTTTAGAACTAACACCCATAAAAAGATGTCCTTTTCATTATAGAGGACTGGAATGCAAAAGTAGGAAGTCAAGAAACACCTGGAGTAACAG
>SJYQ01096424.1:337884-351217 GCA_006410935.1 Redunca redunca | reverse complement strand
CATGTATGGATGTGAGAGTTGGACTGTGAAGAAAGCTGAGCGCCGAAGAACTGATGCTTTTGAACTGTGCTGTTGAAGAAGACTTTTGAGAGTCCCATGGACTGCAAGGAGACCCAACCAGTCCATTCTGAAGGAGATCAGCCCTGGGATTTCTTTGGAAGGAATGATGCTCCAGTACTTTGGCCACCTCATGCGAAGTGTTGACTCATTGGAAAAGACTCTGATGCTGGGAGGGATTGGGGGCAGGAGGAGAAGGGGACGACAGAGGATGAGATGGCTGGATGGCATCACTGACTTGATGGATGTGAGTCTGAGTGAATTCTGGGAGTTGGTGATGGACAGGGAGGCCTGGCGTGCTGCGATTCATGGGGTCGCAAAGAGTCAGACACGACTGAGTGACTGAACTGAACTTTAAGAGACCCTGAATATCTATTGGAAGAACCGATACAGAAGCAGCAGCTCCAATCCTTTGGCTCCCTGATGTGAAAAGCCAGCTCATTGGAAAAGATGCTAATGCTGGGAAAAATTGAAGGCAAAAGGTGAAGGGGGCAGCAGAGGATAAGATGGTTGGGCAGCATCATGAACTCAATGAATATGAGTCTGAGCAGACTCTGGGAGATAGTGCAGGACAGAGGAGACTGACGTGCTACAGTCAATGGGGTTGCAAGTCACTTCACTTCAGTGGCTCAGTCATGTCCAGCTCTTTATGACCCCATGAACTGCAGCACACCAGGCTTCCCTGTCCATCACCAACTCCTGGAGCTTGCTCAAACCCAAGTCCACCAAATTGGTGATGGCATCTCATCCTCTGTCGTCCCCTTCTCCTCCTGCCTTCAATCTTTCCCAGCATCAGGGTCTTTTACAATGAGTCAGTTCTTCGCATCAGGTGGCCAGAGTATTGGAGCTTCAGCTTTGGCATCAGTCCTTCTAATGAATATTCAGGACTGATTTCCTTTAGCATTGATGGGCTTGATTGCCTTGCAGTCCAGGGGACTCTCAAGAGTCTTCTCTGACACCACAGTTCAAAAGCATCAGTTCTTTGGTACTCAGTTTTCTTTATAGTCCAACTCTCATATCCATACTTGACTACTTGAAAAACCATAGCTTCACTCCTTTTCTTCCAAGGAGCAAGTGTCTTTTAATTTCGTGGCTGTAGTCACCATCTGCAATGACTTTGGACAAACAAAGTCTGTCACTGTTTGCATTGTTTTACCATCTATTTGCCATGAAGTGATAGGACCAGATGCCATGATCTTGGTTTTTTGAATGTTGAGTTTTAAGCCAACTTTTTCACTCTCCTCTTTCACTTTCCTTGGGAGACTCTTTAGTTCCTCTTGGCTTTCTTTTTGAGGTTGCAAAGATTCAGACAACTCAACAGCAGCAACAGCAACAAATCTTTAAGATGTGCTTCCCTGAAGTCTCAGAACTGATCATCCATTCCTTGACTGGGAGATACTATGTTCCCTGAAACTGGAGGGAGGCCGCCAGCTCACCAAGTGGAGTTCATGTCTGAATCATCCCCAGATTACTACTCTTCTCCCCACACACTGTGGAGCATGAAGTCTCCACACTGAAATGCTCTCTGAATCTGAAACCAAGTCATCAGGACCACGTGCTTTCAACTCCTACATTTCTTCCCAAGTCTTCAGCCAGTCTTTGAATCACATTGGCTTTCTGCAGGGAGCAATAAACAGAGAGTGGCCAAAGGTTTTGTAATATCTTCTTTAATGTCTCTGCATAATACTTCTCTTCAATCAGTGAGCTTGATACTTAATTATTCCCCTTAGGAAACCCCCTATGAATGTCTGAAATCTGAGGACAGCATTCCGGGTTTTGATACTGAGGAAGAAGGAACACAGCATCCTGGAACTGCCTGTTTCAGAAACAGCACTACAAGTGGTTTCTACGGGTTGAATTGAAAAAATGTAAATGGCAGGTCTTTCTGACTCTATAGCAAAGAGCAAAAGAATGCCATGTTTCTTTTTCTTTCTAAGAATGCATAAGCTTCTCATTTTGTTTTCCTCTGATGAAGAGGTAAGCCTAGCACTGTCTTGAGGAGGCCAGTAGACACCAAAACCAGTAACAACACCAGTCACGTGGGCTGGCACCTGTCAGGTAGCATGTCAGCTAACACCTCTGACATCCCACCTCCATCATTTCCAAAGTTTTCATTTTCCCAATACACTGGCAATTTAAAAGGTGCCAATTTTGACAACCTTCTTGCTGTTTTTAAAAGAAGGCTGGGATTGGAAAGGAGGCAAAGTTGAAAAAGATTCATCTATGACTTGTAGAGATGATCTCATTTTATTTTCACAAGATGAACTATCCAATTACAGATGGAAGTAATTTTGGTTCCGAGTTCACCATAACTGCTTTAGAAAAAGAACTCAGGACAAATGGGAAGAAAGGACCATGATGGGCTAAATTAAAAAAAAACAAGACAGTAAATCTATGAGTGTGGCCATAATGATATTTATAAGAATGACCTCTGTGATGGCGCAGAGTTTCAAGAAGAAACCACCTCTAGTGATGAGCATAAGGGGAAACAGAAGATTTTAGGCAAGACATTTAATTTCCTTGCCCCTCAGGTCCCTACAGAATGGGAAAGACTAGAGATCCCTTCAAGAAAATTAGAGATATGAAGGGAACATTTCATGCAAAGATGGGCTT
Organism: Redunca redunca; assembly: GCA_006410935.1. Lineage (NCBI taxonomy): Eukaryota > Metazoa > Chordata > Mammalia > Artiodactyla > Bovidae > Redunca > Redunca redunca. Next base: position 348,547 of record SJYQ01096424.1, on the reverse strand, counting down.
GATAAAGGAAAGAAATGGTATGGACCTAACAGAAGCAGAAGATATTAAGAAGAGATGGCAAGAATACACAGAAGAACTGTACAAAAAGGATCTTCACGACCAAGATAATCACGATGGTGTGATCACTCACCTAGAGCCAGACATTTTAGAATGTGAAGTCAAGTGGACCTTAGGAAGCATCACTACGAACAAAGCTAGTGGAGGTGATGGAATTCCAGTTGAGCTATTTCAAATCCTGAAAGATGATGGGGTGAAAGTGCTGCATTCAATATGCCAGCAAATTTGGAAAACTCAGCAGTGGCCACAGGACTGGAAAAGGTCAGTTTTCATTCCGATTCCAAAGAAAGGCAATGCCAAAGAACGCTCAAACTACCGCACAATTGCGCTCATCTCACATGCTAGTAAAGTAATGCTCAAAATTCTCCAAGCCAGGCTTCAGCAATACTTGAACCGTGAACTCCCTAATGTTCAAGCTGGTTTTAGAAAAGGCAGAGGAACCAGAGATCAAATTGCCAACATCCGCTGGATCATGGAAAAAGCAAGAGAATTCCAGAAAAACATCTATTTCTGCTTTATTGACTATGCCAAAGCCTTTCACTGTGTGGATCACAATCAACTGTGGAAAATTCTTCAAGAGATGGGAATACCAGACCACCTGACCTGCCTCTTGAGAAACTGTATGCATGTTAGGAAGCAACAGTTAGAATTGGACATGGAACAACAGACTGCTTCCAAATAGGAAAAGGAGTACGTAAAGGCTGTATATTGTCACCCTGCTTATTTAACTTCTATGCAGAGTACATCATGAGAAACGCTGGACTGGAAGAAACACAAGCTGGAATCAAGATTGCCTGGAGAAATATCAATAACCTCAGATATGCAGATGACACCACCCTTATGGCAGAAAGCCAAGAGGAACTAAAAACCCTCTTGATGAAAGTGAAAGAGGAGAGTGAAAAAGTTGGCTTAAAGCTCAACATTCAGAAGATGAAGATCATGGTATCTGGTCCCATCACTTCATGGGAAATATATGGGAAACAGTGGAAATAGTTTCAGACACTATTTTTTGGGCTCCAAAATCACTGCAGATGGTGTTTGCAGCCATGAAATTAAAAGACGCTTACTCCTTGGAAGAAAAGTTATGACCAACCTAGATAGCATATTCAAAAGCAGAGACATTACTTTACCGACTAAGGTCCGTCTAGTCAAGGCTATGGTTTTTCCAGTGGTCATGTATGGATGTGAGAGTTGGACTGTGTGAAGAAGGCTGAGCACCAAAGAATTGATGCTTTTGAACTGTGGTGTTGGAGAAGACTCCTGAGAGTCCCTTGGGCTGCAAGGAGATCCAACCAGTCCATTCTGAAGGAGATCAATCCTGGGATTTCTTGGAAGGAATGATGCTCAAGCTGGAACTCCAGTACTTTGGCCACCTCATGCGAAGAGCTGACTCATTGGAAAAGACTCTGATGCTGGGAGGGATTGGGGGCAGGAGGAGAAGGGGACGACAGAGAATGAGATGGCTGGATGGCATCACGGACTCGATGGACGTGAGTCTGAGTGAACTGCGGGAGATGGTGATGGACAGGGAGGCCTGGCATGCTGCGATTTATGGGGTCACAAAGAGTCGGACACGACTGAGCGACTGAACTGAACTGAACTGAATGCTATTTGCAGCAACATGGATGCACCTAGACTTTATCACCCTAAGTGAAGTAAGTCAGAGAGAGACAAATATCATATCATATCACTTATATGTGGAGTTTTTAAAACATGATACAAATGAACTTATTTACAAACGAGAAACAGAGTCACCGACATAGAAGACAAACCTATGGTTATCACAGGGGAAATGCAGACAGAGATTAGGAGTTTGGGATTAACATACATATGATAATATATATAAAATGGATAATCCATAAGCACCTACTGTACAGGGAACTCTACTCAACTCTCTATAAGAAACTATATGGGAAAATAATCTGAAAAAGAATAGATATATGTATAACTAAATCACTTAGCTCTATACCTAAAACTATCACAACACTGTAAAACAACTATAATATAAAGTAAAAGTTAAATTTATAAAGAACCTAGCTATCAAAGAAAATACCTGCTTTCACTGTTTGTTGACAACAAACTGGGGAGTCTGAGTGCTTAACTTAAATTCAGTTGCATCAGCATAGAGCTCCTGTTAAGCCGTTCCCAACCTAGTTTACTGAATAAAACTGCGGCACCAAGAATTTTTAAAAAGGCAGAGTGTGATTAGAGAAATATGAGAGTTTGGGGGCCCACAAAAGTGGCTACACAGAAGACAGGTCATTAAGACAGGAGTCCCCAGTAAGTCTACATCCCTTTGCCAAGTGATGCTGCTTCTACTCCCTTCAAGAACTAAGACCTATGTTTCATCCCTGGTGAATGGAGCTCTCTCGGGACTTTGACAAGTAGAACGTGGTTGATGTGCTTTCCTTCCAGTCCTGGGACCTCGCTCTTAAGAGACCTTTTTTCTTTTGCATCTGCCCTTCCCCACTTGGAACCTTGAAATCACGAGGCTCGTTGAATGGAGACTGGACCAGCAGGAGGAGGTGCAGACAAGTGTGCCGTAGGTGAAGCCCCCTGGACTTCCTGTTCACTCCGTAGGCTCTGCTTTTCCAGCCCACCACCCGCAGCTACCAAGACCCTCCAGGTAAAGGTTCCAAACCTAAGCTGGCCTGGTGGTGGAGAGCTCTATCATTCCCTGCAGGGGTTGCTGGTCCCAGCCGACTCCCAAGCCTGGGAGGTGTGTTTTCTGGTGCACCTGGGGCCACGAATCAGGGCTGTAATCTTGGCTGTCAGTATCATGTAGACTTATTCCTTTGTAAGTTCTCCTGCCTTCCTTCCAGTTAGGTCAAGAATAATTCCCAGGTGGCTCGGTGGTAAAGAATCTGCCATGGGTTTGCAGGAGACACGGGTTGATCCCTGGGTCAGGAAGATCCCCTGGAGGAAGAAATGGCAACCTTCTCCACATTCTTGCCTGGGAAATCCCATGGAAAGAGGAGCCTGGCGGGTTACGGACCATGGGGAGGCAAAAGAGCTGGACACAACAACAAACCAAGCTTTCGATGAGCACAAATAAACTAGGCTCTAGGTTGCTTCATTTTGTATGACTGTCTCTAGGTCCATCAATATCAGAAATCCAAAAAGGAAGGGATAAATGTCTGCAAATTCTCCACTTTGCTGTACAGTAGAAAATAACACAATGTTGTAAAGCAACCATGCCCCCAAGTAAAATTAATTGAAAAAAAAAAAAAACAAAAAACAGAACACAGAACAGAGCAAACAGCAAAAAACACAGTCTATGCAAAGAACTGTGGCAGCTATTTAGGACTTAATAATAGTATTTTGTTTTCATTGCATGTGTGTGTGTTTTACCTATTTATGTATGTCAGTCACTAAGTCATGTCTGACTCTTTCAGCCCATGAACTATAGCATTCCAGGCTTCCCTGTTTTAACTTCCTGGAGTCTGCTCAAACTCATGTCCATTGAGTCAGTGATGCCATCCAACCATCTCATGCTCTGCCACCCACTTCTCCTTTTGCCTTCAGTTTTTCCCAGCATCATGGTCTTTTCCAATGAGCTGGCTCTTCGCATCAGGTGGCCAAAGTATTAGAGCTTTAGCTTCAGCATCAGTTCTTCCAATGAATATAAAGAGTTGATTTCCTTCAGGATTGACTGATTTGATCTCCTTGCAGTCCAAAGGATTCTCACAAGTCTTCTCCAGCACCACAGTTCCAAAGCATCAGTTGTTTAGTGCTCAGCCGGCTTTATAGTCTAACTCTCACACCCATACATAGCTACTGGAAAAACCATAGCGTTTACTATACAGAATTTTGTCAGAAAAGTGATGTTTCTGCTTTTTAACATTCTGTCTATGTTTGTCATAGCTTTTCTTCCAAGGAGAAAGGGTAGAGTGATCATGCTTTGTCATGAGTGTTTGTCTCATGAAATTTTATTTTGAAGTAAATGGAATAATTTTGCAACTAGATTCACTTACAGAAAAAACTAACAATGAATGACAACAAGGAAGTAAACATATGTGGTAAAACAGGAAACTGTAAGGAAGATAAGATAGGGTGGGGAGGTTAAGACAGGTGCCTCTGTGTTCACATGACCTCACAGACCCCCTCCCAGAGCATGTGCCCCGAGGGTCATGGGACAACTATCCTGGCTCCCAGGTTGCCTCTCCCTTCCTCTCATCCATCTTCGTTTCAGGTTCCTTGGAGACGGGCTTTCCCAGGCTCGAACTTGGAGGAAAGTGAAGAACTGCCTCCTGTGAACTTGGCCCCTTCCCCTGCCTCCTTCTTCCCCAGTTAGCATAAGGGCCTGACTGTAGACTGGCCCCCTTGTGGAACAGTTCTCCTTAGCCTCTGAAGGCTCTTTCTCTTACAGCTGGTTCCAGGCCTTCAGCTGTGAGCTTTAAATCTTCCGCGAGGGCTTAGATTTTCATCTGATAGCGTGAGCCCCATCACAGTTTTGGAAGACTGGAGGCACTTATGGTGAAATTCCAGTTCAGGAATAGAGACAGGAAACCTACAAGAATCTCTACTGATGTATTTGAGTGTCTGAAAAGGGCATGCATCCCACAGAAATGCAGAGGAGACTGGAACATTCAATATTTAAGCAGTTGATGTTTTGTCTCGTATATGTTCCAGGCACTGTTTCACGTCCTGGGGAAGTCAACAAAACACAGGAACCCTGCTCTAGAGAAAATGACATTCTAGTAGCAGACACACACAAGAAAAAAAAAAAAAATACACAAAGTAATTTGCAGAATAATGCCAGATAGTAATATTAGCTGTGAAAAGTTAAACAACTGCTGCTGCTTGCTGCCAAGTCGCTTCAGTCGAGTCTGACTCTGTGCGACCCCATAGATGGCAGCTCACCAGTCTCCCCCGTCCCTGGGATTCTCCAGGCAAGAACACTGGAGTGGGTTGCCATTTCCTTCTCTAATGCAGGGAAGTGAAAAGTGAAAGTGAAGTCGTTCAGTCATGTCTGACTATTAGCAACCCCATGGACTGCAGCCCACCAGGCTCCTCCGTCCATGGGATTTTCCAGGCAAGAGTACAGGAGTGGGGTGCCATTGCCTTCTCCTAAGCAACTTAAGGGGATCAAATATAACTGTTTGGTGTTTGTGCATGTGTGTGTGTGTGTGTGTGTGTGCATGTGTGTGCAGTGCTGTGAGTCACAGTGCTCAGGACAGTCCTCTAGATGGAGAGACACTTGAGTAGAAACAAGGATAAAACTCTGCTGGTTGAGGCTGCAAGTCGGCAGGATTTGGGCCAACTTCACACCACAGATGTGATTGGCCTTGATGACTCGCTTGACTTGGCTACCATTTTGCACAACATCTGGATTTCAGGCTTCTCTTGAAACAATGGTCGAGGCAAGGCTGGGTCCACGGTGCCCCAGGCAGCTCCTCAGCGGAGGGAGTGCCAGCCATCAGCCTCTGAGGATCAGTGTGTGCTCTAAGTAGCCTCCCCTCTCATGCACTTGACCTGTCTAGCCGCTGCAGGTGTTTGAGTTCACTGGCCTTTGTTGTAAGATCAGCAAACAAACAAACAAAAACAGAAATCAAGGCCTTTCTGCCTCTGAATACTATCTCTGAATAGGCTCTGCTGGGTTTGAGCATATGTATTTGGAAGACTATGCATTTGGAAAAGTGATCATTCAGTCAATAAACATTCTTTTTAAATTTTTAAAATTTTTAATTGAACTATAGTTGATTTACAAAAATTGTACTAATTTCTGCTGTATAGCTGAGTGACTCAGTTACATATATATATCTCCCTTTTTCCATATCCTTTTCCCTTATGGTTTATCCCAGGAGACTGAATACAGTTCCCTGTTCTATACAGCAGGACCTTGTTTACCCATCCTAAAGGTAACAGTTTGCATCTGCCGACTCCAACCCCTTGTTCCATCGCTCTCCCTCCAGTGCCCCGCCTGGCAACCACAAATTTATTTTCTATGTCTGTGAATCTTTTCTGTTTCACAGATAGGTTCATTTGTGCTGTATTTTAGAGCCCACATATAGTGATATCATATGGTATCTGTCTTTGTTTTTCTGACTTAGTTCACTTAGTTTGATAATCTCTGGTTGCATCCATGTTGCTGCAAGTGGCATCGTTTCGTTTCTCATGGCTGAGTAGTACTCCATTGTATATATGTACTGCTTCTTTATCCACTCATCTGTCAACGGACATTTAGACGGTTTGCATGTCTTGGCTCTTGTGAATAGTGCTGCTATGAACACTGGGGTGTGTGTATCTTTTTTTGAATTATAGTTTTATCTGGGTATACGTCCAGGAATGGGATTGCTGGCTCATTCAGCACCTCTATTTCAGCCAATCAACATTCTCGACACCTAGGCTAGAGTCATTCAGAGAAGAAACGATGAGGAAAGAAATGTCCTCTGATCTCAAGGGACTCACAGTCAACTGGTAAAGACAGACATTTGAGGACAGAGTCTTAGCACTGTGGCAGAGTGCTCAGGGAGCCAAGGGCCAAGGGCAGTTAGGGAATTCCTCCCCTGGGCTAAAAGCTGAGGGAAGTCTTCTCTGCTGGGAAGTATGGTGTTTATGGGGGTAGGGAAGCTTCTAGAAGAAAAAAAAGTGTAAATAGGTCTTGGAAGTGAAAAAGATTGGGGATACCCGGTAACTGGAATTCCCCCCACTCCACCCTCATGTGTCTTACCCTGACCTTGCCCTCACTACAGTTCTGAAATTTCTTACAACGTTGCCTTTATTTAAGCTTTGCCAAAAAGGCAGCTGTTTTGGAGAAACTTCTTTTCCCTTCCCTGTCCCTGGGGTGTTCAAGACAGGAACAGGTTGGACATAGAGATTTCAGAACACTTAGTCCTATTTCTCTGATATCTTCTTCATTTTTATCTGCTATCTCTTTCTGAAATCCTTATTAATAGATTTTCAACCTCTTAGATTGAGCTTCTTAATAGCTCATTGCCTTCATATGTTCACCTTCTTATGTTTTGTGTGCACGTGTACTAAGTCCCTGCAGTCATGTCCAACTTTTTGTGACCCCATGGATGTAGCCTGCCAGGCTTCTCTGTCCATGTGATTTTCCAGGCAAGAATAGTGGAGTGGGTTGCTATTTCCTATTCCAGGGCATCTTCCCAACCCAGGGATCGAACCCGAGTCTCTTACATCCCCTGCACTGGCAGGCAGGTTCCTTACCACTAGCGCCACTTGAGAAGCCTCACGTATTGTCGGGGGTGCGGGGTTCAGTTTTCCGAGGGATATCCTAGACTTCTTCTTTTCATTATGTGTTTACTTATATTTTGTTATCATCATTTAATTGTTCAAATTCTTTGCTTTTGATTGTTCTTCTTTTATAATAGTCAGTTCTGGTTTTGCCAATTTGAGATATTCTCATATTTCTCTGAAGATATTAATTGGTATCTTTAAAGTTTTCCCTGTTATGTACATTAATTTTCTTTGGGGTGTGTTGAATAAGTGAGTGAGTGAGTGTGTTTAGAGAGCTTGCTGTATGTCTAATGATCTTGATGACCATGATTATACGTAAAGCATTAAGAATCTTTTAGAAGCACTTAAGGACCTGTGTTCATATAAAATTTTAATGCTGGAGTCCTAACCCAGGACCTCAGAATGTGACGCATCTGGAGATAGAGTCTTCAAAAATGTAAAATGAGAGCCCCCAGTTGTATGTGGCTAAGTGTCTTTAAGAGGAGATTGGGATACCCAGACCACAGGAGGACCATGTGAAGAGAGAAGGAACAGACAAGACAAGGAGAGGGATCTCAGAAGAGGCCAGCCTCCTGAGGCCTTGATCTCAGTCATCCAGAATTATAGGAAAACAACTTTCTCTTGTTTAAGCCCTCCATTCTGAGGGATGTGGTTGTGATAACGCTCGCAAACTAATACAGATACAAGGCTGTCATCGCTTTGGGGTGATCTGCTAGAGACCTGGTTCTTCCATTAATGCCGATCCCTCTCCCTCATGAAACGTTTAAAATTTACTCTTAACTTTCAAATGTATAATAGAGTATTCTTAACTATAGTTATCATGTTGTACATTTTTAGAACTTAGTTTTCTTATAGCTGGAAGTTTATGCTTTTGACCCCCTTCTCCCAGTTCACTTATTCCTCATCTTCTACCTCTGGGATCCACAAATTTGGTCTCTGTTTCTATGAGTTTTTTTTTTCACATCAGTGAGATGGTTGGATGGCATCACCGACTGAATGGACATGGGTTTGGGTGGACTCCGGGAGTTGGTGATGGACAGGGAGGCCTGGCGTGCTGTGGTTCATAGGGTCGCAAAGGGTCGGACATGACTGAGCGACTGAACTGAACTGAACTGAGATCATAAATCATACAGTATTTATCTTTCTCTATCTGACTTAAGGGTTTCCCTGGTGGTTCAGTGGCAAAGAATCCACCTGCTAATGCAGGAGACGCAGAAGATGTAGTTTTGATCCCTAGGTGGGAAAGATCCCCTGGAGAAGGAAATGGCAACCCATGCCAGTATTCTTGCCTGGAATATCCCAGGGACAGAGAAGTCCATGGGGCTGTAAAGAGTTGGACATGACTTAGCAACTAAACAGCAACAACCTGACTTAAATTACTTAGTACCATGTCTTCAAGGCTTTTATGCCTGAAAAATGTCTATATCAGATTTGAAAGATTTTTGTTTTTATTGCTCTTATACCCAGTGCAAAGTGAAGTGAGGTCCGTGAAATGGGTAAGCTGCCTATCATCTCTTTGCATTTCAGTTTCCTCATTTGCCAAATAATGGGATAAGACTGAGTAACTGGGTCCCCAATCCAAGTGGTTATTAGATTGATCTCAGTTGCTTGCTTATAACCCAGATCCCTAGGCCTCAGGGTCAAAAATTGGACCTCATAAGTCTGACATGGAAAGCCTGAGGCTAAACAATCCTTTTGTGCCCTTAACACCTGGATAGCTTAGTCTCTGAATTTTGGGTCTATTATTTGATTTCTGTTTTAACTAGAAATTATTTTATGAAGGACAAATATGGTATTTTCATAATTAGACCCATTTAAAGTCTTACATCGGAGAAGGCAATGGCACCCCACTCCAGTACTCTTGCCTGGAAAACCCCATGGACGGAGGAGCCTGGTGGGCTGCAGTCCATGGGGTCACTAAGAGTCAGACACGACTGAGCGACTTCACTTTCACTTTTCACTTTCCTGCATTGGAGAAGGAAATGGCAACCTACTCCAGTGTTCTTGCCTGGAGAATCCCAGGGACAGGGGAGCCTGGTGGGCTGCCATCTCTGGGGTCACACAGAGTTGGACACGCCTGAAGCGACTCAGCAGCAGCAGCAGCAGAGTCTTACAGTGAGCTTCAATATTGCATAGAATAGGCCATGCGTTATCAACATATGGAAGCACCTAGTTGATGGAGTAGCTGGAAGGGACTGGGTGGGGTGTTCGGAGAGGATGTTATGTGATTTGAAAAAAGTTTTTAAAATATATTTATATACGGAAAGTAAAATATCCTTTTTCATATAAGTTGAAAATTAAAGGCCATAATTTTTTTCTTGTCTGACATGATATGCAGGAAATAGTATTTGTTCCCTGCACAAGCTCAAGGCAGGAGTTAGAGGGGGAGTGGGGGATGGTGTCATGAGATTTTCAGGTTTATCCTAAAGGGTCATGGGTCTAAAAAGGTTTCAAAGCACTGCAGCACTGAGATGGATTGCTTTCTGAAGAAAAGTGAGAAAAGAAAACCATTAAGTTCAACTGTCACTCTTCCAACTAAATATTGAAACCACTTGGGAAAAAAGTTTTGAGTGAGGTTTACAGTCAGAAGCAACGTTGGTGTTTTTGAGGTTTGTGCATGGGTCGCCATTTAGCTGTTTTTAGCTGTACCACACTCTTCCTAGAGATGTGATTAAGTGCCACATTTTGAAGCTTTCGAACGTGTTAAGCTGCTTGTTACACTGGGCTGACTCATGCAAGGGTTCATTTGGATGAGTGGATTTGTGTGTTGCGTTATGGCTTAGCGGACAGAGGATTTCGGAGGTTGGAATTTCCAGTCTACTTTCTCAGCGACGTGGTGCATGAGCACTCAGTATCTGAGAACATTAAGGTCACTGCGTGTTTCATCTTCAAGTCTTTGTGGACCCTGTATTGGACTCGAGGGTGATGGGCTCCACTGTGTCACCCGTGGACGGACAAGGTTCATGTGGCTGATGGACCGACCTGGCTGACGAGGTAAGTGTCCTCCTCCCACTTCCTTCATTTTGAAGATAAATAATAGCATGTGACCATGCTTGGAAGTGTGCTTGTAACTATGAATAAGTAAGAAGCAATATTACTTATTATACTCATGGAGTAATGGAGTAATAGTGGCAGTATTCCCCCTATAAATCACTCCTCCATGTAAGAGGGAGGCTGATTTTGGAGGCCAGAGCAGAAAGTCTAACATTAAAAGCAGTGAGTGTAGAGACAAGAACACTGATTTGGGCGCTGGTTCTCCCAGCTCTGTGAACTTGATCAGGATGGTTTCAGCTTCTCAAACTTCAATTTCTTTGTTTGGAAACTGGAGATTGTAATAACTACCTGATAGAATTGTTTTCAGAACTGAAAGATATATTTTCAAGCACTAAGATCATGCCTGGCATTT
>SJYQ01096424.1:274662-322261 GCA_006410935.1 Redunca redunca | reverse complement strand
GTTGGCTTAAAGCTCAACATTCACAAAATGAAGATCATGGCATCCGGTCCCATCACTTCATGGGAAATAGATGGGGAAACAGTGGAAACAGTGGCTGACTTTATTTTTGGGGGCTCCAAAATCGCTGCAGGTGGTGACTGCAGCCATGAAATTAAAAGATGCTTACTCCTTGGAAGAAAAGTTATGACCAACCTAGATAGCATATTCAAAAGCAGAGACATTACTTTGCCAACAAAGGTCCGTCTAGTCAAGGCTATGGTTTTTCCAGTGGTCATGTATGGATGTGAGAGTTGGACTGGGAAGAAAGCTGAGCTCTGAAGAACTGATGCCTTTGAACTGTGTGTTGGAGAAGACTCTTGAGAGCCCCTCGGACTGCAAGGAGATCCAACCAGTCCATCCTAAAGGAGATCAGCCCTGGTTGTTCTGGAAGGAATGATGCTAAAGCTGAAACTCCAGTACTTTGGTCACCTCATGGGAAGAGTTGACTCATTGGAAAAGACTCTGATGCTGGGAGGGATTAGGGGAAGGCGGAGGAGGGGACGACAGAGGATAGATGGCTGGATGGCATCACCGACTCAGTGGACATGCGTTTGAGTGAACTCTGAGAGTTGGTGATGGACAGGGATGCCTGGCGTGCTGCGATTCATGGGGTCGCAAAGAGTTGGACATGACTGAGTGACTGAACTGAACTGTAGTCCAGTTTATTCAACAAATTGGTTACATGTGTTATATAATATATATGGTATAAATATATATATGTGTGTGTAGAGACTATCAGTTCAATTCAATCCATATATAATTATATCATCTATATAACAAATAGGTATACATACATATGTGTATGTATATATATTATGTATATGGATCACACTGTATCAAGAGTTTTATATCATGATTTATTCACTCAACATTTTACTATAAGATTATTTTCATGTCACTGAAATAATATCATGTATGTATATCAACAATTCATGTGAGCACCCCTAATTTTGTTGTTGCAAATTTCAATAATGAATTACCAATTTCCTACTGGAAATAGCACCATAATGAACATCCTTATGGATCTTGTCCTATATTATGATTTCCTGGTTATGAATTTGGAGTTCCCTGTCTGTCCAGTGGTTGAGATTTCATGCTTCCACTGCAGGGAACGTGGGTTCAATCCCTGGTTGGGGAAGTTCCATATCTGGTACAGTGTGGGGAAAAAAAGCTTATTAATTTTTTTAGTACTATTGATATTTTTGTCCAATTGCTTTTGAGAAAGCTTTATCATTTTTTTAAATTAGTGTAACAGTCATAACACAAATCTTAACATCTGAAGGCAAGGAGGAAAGGAGAGGTCAGAAAAGATGGGTGCCATCGGGTCTTGGGCTGTGACGGCCAGTGACCCAGGGATCCTCAGAGCCTGTGCTGTGCCCGTCCCCACAGCGTCATCGTCTGACCCTTCTCTCTTCACATTTCCCCTTCTGCTCTCTCCACTCATCAGGATGGTTCTGTGCCTCCCGACTCTCTCCTCAACCCTCACCCCAGGCTGTCCACTGCGATGTTCAATATCTTTTTGGAAATGATCCCTTTGGAGATGATTATAGCCATGGTCATGTGGCCAGAAAAACAGAGAAGCATGGATCTCGGTCCCAAGTGAACTCTTGAAGTTCAGGTACTTTTTATTTTTTAAAGAATATTATGATTTATTTGTCTATCTCAATAGTTAAGAAAAGGCTCAAGTCAGTAAACTCTCAGCATTTTGAATTCCTAAACTGTCAAAATATCAGGTCATTTAAGAGAAAAAACGGAGACATTTGATGGAGGGAAAGCATAACATCTACAAAATGAACTGAATATTTCATTTTGTGTTCAGTTGCTATGGTGTCATGTAGATAGAGTTTATAAACATATACTTGCTTCACATTTTACATATTTAGAAATTAAATCTACGTTCCTAAGAATGTCAGTATTTGAATTTCTTAACAAAAATACCCAATTTTATGTCTGAAATTTTTTCCAGCTTTATTGAGATGTGTGAAGTGACTCAGTCATGTCCGACTCTTTGCAACCCCATGGACTGTAGCCTGCCGGGCTTCTCCTTCCCTGAGATTTTCCAGGCAAGAATACCAGAGTGGGTTGCCATTTCTTTCTCCATTATTGAGATATAATTGTCAAATAAAAATCATATATATTTAAGATGTGTGTGCATGCATGCTCAGTCTCTCAATTGTGTCTGGCTTTTTGTGACCCCATGGACTATAGCCTGCCAGGCTGCTCTCTCATTGAGATTTCCCAGGCAAGAATACTGGAGTAGCTTGCCATTTCCTTCTCCAGGGGATCTTCCTGACTCAGGGATTGAACCCTTGTCCCCCTGCAGCTTGTGAACTGGCAGGTGGATTCTTTACCATTGTGCTACCCAAGAAGTTCCATATTTAAGGTGTGCTGCTGCTGCTGCTAAGCCGGTTCAGTTGTGTCCGACTCTGCACTACCCCATAGATGAGAGCCCACCAGGCTCCCCCATCCCTGGGATTCTCCAGGCAAGAACAGTGCAGTGGGTTGCCATTTCCTTCTCCAATGCAGGAAAGTGAAAAGAGAAAGTGAAGTCGGTCAGTCATGTCCAACTCTTAGTGACCCCATGGACTGCAGCCCACCAGGCTCCTCTGTCCATGGGATTTTCCAGGCAAGAGTACTGGAGTGGGGTGCCATTGCGTTCTCCAATATTTAAGGTGTACATGTGATAATTTAATACACATATACACTGTAAAAAAATGACCCCAATCAAGTAATCAACATATCTATAATCTTGCATAGTTACCCCTTTTGTTGTGTGTTTGGTGAGAACACTTAAGACATACTCTCTTTTTTTTTAATTTTTTTTTTAATACAAAGGCTTTCAATTTTTTTTTTTTTTTAACAAACATCCATGGGATTCAATAAAGGTTACTAGCTGAATGAGCTCTAACACACAGGTTCTCTGTGACTCTGACACACTCACTTCTAAACGATCAGCTAGCTGGTTAGGACTGTACACTTGGCTCTTTTCTGCTGCTGTTCCATCACTCAGTTGTGTCCAGCTCTTTGCCACCTCATGGACTGTAGCCCACAGGGCTCCTCTGTCCATGGGATTTCCTAGGCAAGATTACGGGAGTGGGTTGCCATTTTCTTCTCCAAGACATACTTTCTTAAACTTCAAGCACCCAGTACAGTTTCTGTTGTTGTTTCAACGTGCAGGTACTTCTTAACTCAGGCTCCCCCACCCTACCTGCTGGCACTGATTACTTCCCTCAGCTCCTCCTCTTCCATTTTTCCAGGAGAGCATCAAATACTACTACTGTGTCCAGTAAGCTCAAGAGGCCTAAGGTATCCAAGTATTTTTCTTGAGTCTCTTTACTTAGATCAGGGCGAGAGGGAAGCGCTCCTTGAAAGTTGTGGGGTGGAAGAGTGCAGCTGCTCGGGATGACACTCTCTGTAAGGCAGGGCATCTCCCTTTTAGCACTATCGACATCTGGGCCTGGATGAGTCCTATTGTGGGGCTGCCGCATGGGTTATGGAATGACAAGCAGCATCCCTGGCTTCTACTCACTAGCTGCTAGCATCAGCAGCTCTCAGTTGTGGCAACCAGTGATGTCTCCAACCATTGCCAAAGGTCCTTTGGGGCTAAAATTGTCTCCATCTGAGAGCCACTGACCTAAAAGCATTTTTTCTACAAACCTGCCTACTTCTTAATGACTTCTTTAGTTTTTCTTTTTTTTTTTTTATGAAGATGGGTAGTAAGCTAACGCTGGCAAAAGAGCACCCCAAATGAAACTCCTGCAAAGATGCTCTTGTACCCTGCCTTAGAATGTGGGGACATTGGCTAACCCTGAGATAGGAAGAGTCATATTAAAGACGTTGCCCCTTTAGATAAAATTATAAAAAAGACTAAGTGGTAGATAGGAAAACACACCAAAATAGTAACAGGGACTATCTTTGAGTGATGGAGTCATTAGTGATCTTTTTCTACTTAACTTTAATATTTTATACAATGGATTCATTCATGTTTAAAAATACTGAAAAAAAAACCAAACATGAATAAAAAACAAGGTCCTACTGTACAGCACATGGCACTATATTCAATATCCTGTGAGAATATTCAATATTCTCAATATCATAATGGAGAAGACTATGAAAAAGAAAGCATAGATGTATATATGTATAACTGAATCACTTCAGTGTACAACAGAAATTAACACAACATTGTAAACCAACTATACTCCAAAAAAAAAATTGGAAAAAAAAAGACCAAAAAATCTTACCAGTTTTCAAGATCCAACTCAAGTATTATCTCCTTCATGACATGTTTTCAGATTTTCAAGTGAGGAATGCTATTTTTTCCTTCTGGTTGACATTATTTAATCTTCACAGTCACCCCCATTAACTAGGGGTTTTGTGATTTTTGTTTTACAGGAAACTCAGTTTGGAGAAGTAACTAGGTTGTGTAATTGGGCTGCTACTACACAGACTGGTAAGTGACAGAAGCATCACTCAAACCTGGTCCACCTCTTCAGCCCATTTCCTGCCTCCCATGGTACCGGTCACTGAGTGCCCGGATTTTCATGGTGTCTTAGGTGAACTTAAGCAATACTGAGCTATATCTCCTTCATTTGCATAGCTTTCCCCAACTAAATGATAAACAGCTTTTATAGAATAGACTGTTGAGGTTTCAGTACCTGTCCTCTCAGAGGGCCACGAGGCCAGACTGTTGAAATAGTGGTCTGGTGAAACAAGATGGTGGCCACATCATGTAAGTTAAATATAAACATTGACTAAACCATAGTTTCCATCATAACTATTCAACATCTTTTTGTAGTGGCAATATGACAGGCAGTAAAGATTATCTGACATGTGGATACTGGCATGAAGGCATGCGTTTGAGCAGATGATCTGCTGCCTAAATATTAGCATCGTTGTATTCAAGCAAAAGGAATGATCATTAATATATACTATGGAGAAAGACTGAATATATATTAGTATATACTTATATTAGATTTCAAGACAAAATTATCATGTAAATTCAGCCAGTCCACTCTGCCAAACCATCTTAAATGCACACTCAAGATAATACTAGTGGCAGAGCCTACGATGGTTAGAAGGAAGAGGTAACAGGTGAAGAGGCACCGGCTCCCGGGGAACCTCTGCCAGATCACCAGGTTTGGGGAAACAAGAGCAAGCTGGTCCTCAACTGAAGGAGGAGATGAGGCTCTCCAGATACAACCAGGCTTGGGCTGGAGTAGCTCAGTAACTAGCAGAGTAGAGTCAACAGGCTGCAAGCTCTCAATCCCTTATGTGGGGCTGGTATAGATAGGGCCTGATATGTGTGCCATGGAAAAGGCCTGCATTTCTATTACTGTGGCCAAAGTAAAGAAAAATAATGAAAACAGCGAGGTCCTGGTAAAACTCACAGAGGCAGACTTTGCACCAATGTACCCGAAAGTGTGGTCCAACCTAAAACTATCACAACATTGTTAATCAGCTATACTCCAATAGAAAATAAGAAGTTTTAAAAACAGAATGCATACACAAGATCTCAAAGAACTTTTTTCCCCACAAAAGGAGAAAAAATCAACAACTTCCTTTATGGCACAGCATAATAAATAATGCTGATAATGACACAAATCAAAAATAAAAAGTAAAATTATCTTCAGTTTGCTATAATTAGGCAGCTGAGAAAGTATAGAATACAGTTTTTAGAGCAAAATTTAAATTGTAGAGGAAAACTGACCATGTATTTAGAAATTAGCTATGCTGAAATTTTGTTCTAAATGATTCATTCTTTTAAGACTTTCAGTTAAACGGAGTTTCACTGTTACCATAGCAATTTATCTTAATATGGAAATAGACAAACTAAAAAAAAGTGTAATCCACGGATCAACATCAGAATCAATTGGGAGCTTACTGGAAAGGCAGACTCTTGGTCCCTAACCTAGACCTAATGAGTCAGAATCTTTGGAGTTGGGACCCAGGAATTTTCATTTTAACCTTCTCCACAGGTGATTCTTATATTCAAGAGGCACTGGTTCATAGCTCTCCCATGACCCACGCCACCCTCACAACCGAAGAAGCCTTTTCTACAGTCCATTTTAAACAAAAGTTTCCAACTGTGTTTTGTCCAAGTAGACATATGGGACTGTCAAACACTTGAAATGTTGTAAGTCTGATCATGGGATTTCAAAGACTGAGTATAAAAAAGGAATAAAAAGTTACTCATTAATCATTTTTATAGGCTTCCTGGTGGCTCAGACAGTGAACAATCCTCCAGCAACATGGGCGACCTGGGTTCGATCCCTGAGTTGGGAAGATCCTCTGGAGGAGGGCATGGCAACTGACTCCAGTATGCTTGCCTGGAGAATCCCATGGACAGAGGAGCCTGACAGGTTCCATGGGATCACAAAAAGTCAGACACGACTGACAGTAGACACGTGGGGCCGTCAAGCACTTAAAAAGTTATAACTGTGAACATGGGGTTTCAAAGACTGAGTATAAAAAGGAATAAAAAATTCCTCATTAATAATTTTATACTGACTACATATTGAAATTATAATATTTCAGATCAGTTCAGTTCAGTCACTCAGTCGTGTCCAACTCTTTGCGACCCCATGAATCGCAGCATGCCAGGCCTCCCTGTCCATCACCAACTCCCGGAGTTCACTCAGACTCATGTCCATCGAGTCGGTGATGCCATCCAGCCATCTATCCTCTGTCGTCCTCTTCTCCTCCTGCCCCCAATCCCTCCCAGCATCAGGGTCTTTTCCAATGAGTCAATTCTTCACATGAGGTGGTCAAAGTATTGGAATTTCAGCCTCAGCATCAGTCCTTCCAAAGACCACCCAGGACTGATCTCCTTTAGGATGGACTGGTTGGATTTCCTTGCAGTCCAAGGGACTCTCAAGAGTCTTCTCCAACACCACAGTTCAAAAGCATCAATTCTTCAGCACTCAGCTTTCTTCACAGTCCAACTCTCACATCCATACATGACTACTGGAAAAACCATAGCCTTGACTAGACAGACCTTTGTTGGCAAAGTAATGTCTCTGCTTTTGAATATGCCATGTAGGTTGGTCATAACTTTCCTTCCAAGGAGTAAGCGTCTTTTAATTTCATGGCTGCAGTCACCATCTGCAGTGATTTTGGAGCCCCCCAAAATAAAGTCTGACACTGTTTCCACTGTTTCCCCATCTATTTGCCATGAAGTGATGGGACCAGATGCCACAATATTCGTTTTCTGAATATTGAGCTTTAAGCCAACTTTTTCACTCTCCTCTTTCACTTTCATCAAGAGGCTTTTTGGCTCCTCTTCACTTTCTGCCATAAAGGTGGTGTTATCTGCACATCTGAGGTTATTGATATTTTTCCTGGCAATCTTGATTCCAGCTTGTGTTTCTTCCAGACCAGTGATGATGTACTCTGCATATAAGTTAAATAAGCAGGGTGACAATATACAGCCTTGATGTACTCCTTTTCCTATCTGGAACCAGTCTGTTGTTCCATGTCCAGTTCTAACTGTTGCTTCCTGACCTACCTATAGGTTTATCAAGAGGCAGATATATTGGATTAAATAAAATGTATTATTAATTTCACCTCTACCTTTTACTTTATTGGGGCTACTTGGGCATTTAAAGTTACATGTGTGGCTTGTGTTATAATTCTATTGGACAGCACTTAAAGAAGGATTTCCTTCCAAATCTGCATTTTCTAGTTATAAACTAGCCAGGACTTACTTGAAATAATGACAAACATAGAAAATAGAGCCTTTGTTTCATGTTTAATGTGTACCAAACCTGTACTTAGCATCTTGCCTGGATGATTTCATTTAATCCACACCATAATTCTATGAAATTCTTAGCCCAAATTTACGGATAAGGAAACTGAAGCTCAGAAAGTTTAAATAACTTGTTCATGCTACCAGCTGATATGTGACTGACACAGAAGTCAACTCCGGTTCATCTGACCCCAAATCACATACTTTTTATTATATGATGTCCTGAAAAAACATATTTTTAATAATATCTCAAGTGTGTGCTTAGTTGCTTGGTCGTGTTTGACTCTTTGCAGTCTCACAGACTGTAGCCAGCCAGGCTCCTCTGCCTATGGAATTCTCAAGGCAAGAATACTGGAGTGGGTTGCCATTTCCTACTCCAGGGGATTTTTCCCACTTAGGGATCGAACTCAGGTCTCCTTCATCTGCATTGGAGGTGGATTCTTTACAACTAGCACCACATGGGAAGCCCTTAGTAGTATCTATATGCGTTAAAATGATGAATACACTATTTAAGCCTAAATCAAGTAGAAGAAAATTATTAGAAAAGATGGCAGAATCATCTCCACATGTGTGTGATGTGTCAATCTGTAGATGTTTATAATTTGGGAACTGTGACACAATCTTCCTCAGCTTTGCATCTGATTAATGGGTAACCTTTTCAATAATTCTTCATAATGACTCTTTTTAAGATTTGAAGTTTGTTTGAAAAAATGTATTGACGTGTAGTTGATTTATAATGTTGTGTTAATTTCTTATGTACAGCAAAATGACTCAGTTTTATATGTATATATAAAAAAGCCTCTTGATGAAAGTGAAAGAGGAGAGTGAAAAAGTTGGCTTAAAGCTCAACATTCAGAAAACAAAGATCATGGCATCTGGTCCTATCACTTCATGGCAAATAGATGGGGAAACAGTGGAAACAGTGTCAGACTTTATTTTGGGGGGCTCCAAAATCACTGCAGATGGTGATTTCAGCCATGAAACTAAAAGACAGTTACTCCTTGGAAGGAAAGTTATGACCAACCTAGATAGCATATTCAAAAGCAGAGACATTACTTTGCCAACAAAGGTCCATCTAGTCAAGGCTATGGTTTTTCCAGTGGTCATGTATGGATGTGAGAGTTGGACTGTGAAGAAAGCTGAGTGCTGAAGAATTGATGCTTTTGAACTGTGGTGTTGGAGAAGACTCCTGAGAGTCCCTTGGACTGCAAGGAGATCCAGCCAGTCCATCCTAAAGGAGATCAATCCTGGGTGTTCTTTGGAAGGACTAATGCTAAAGCTGAAACTCCAGTACTTTGGCCACCTCATGTGAAGAGTTGACTCATTGGAAAAGACTCTGATGCTGGGAGGGATTGGGGGCAGGAGAGGAAGGGGACGACAGAGGATAGATGGCTGGATGGCATCACCGACTCGATGGACATGAGTTTGAGTGAACTCCGGGAGTTGATGATGGACAGGGAGGCCTGGCATGTTGCAATTCATGGGGTAGCAAAGAGTTGGACATGACTGAGTGACTGAACTGAACTGAGTGATATATATATATGTATATAAGCAAAAATGGATATTCTGAGAGTTTGTCACCAATAATGAAACTGCGCTGATCACAGCCAATCAGTTCCAAGCTATTCACAGCCTTCATGGTCATTTGCACAAGCACTGGGGAATGTTCCCAGTGCCTTTTGGATCAAATCTCCAAAGGGAGATTTTAGAATGAAGTGGACCCTTTCCACCAGTGGCATCCTCAAGGAATCTATATGTGGACACACAATTTTATCAACTGGAACTTCTAGGATAGTGTTTGTCTTCTTCACAACGTTTGTTCTTTCCAACATCAGAACCCCAGACTTCTCAGGTTCTAAATTCATAGAAAATGGTATTTTAAAAATTGCAATACTTTGCTTATGGATTTCTTAATCCATATACATTTGTAGTACCATCACCAGTCAATAAAATGGGCTCAATCTCTCCAAAATCAACAGAGGTCACTCCAAGAATATGATCCTCCAAGTTAAGTCATGAATGTTCCTTGCTGCAGGGAAGGTTGACTGCCAAGTCATTTTTTTGGGAGGTCTAACCAGCAGTGTTGGGGTTGTGATGGGAAATGAAAAAGCCCCCACATAACTGAACCCATGCAGTCCAAACCCGCGTTGTTCAAGGGTCAATAATAGTTGTATGAACATAAAGCATTTTTGCAGCTTACACTCAGGTGACATCTTGGCTACTGTGGACTTGTATGGGCTCTTTTATTTTCACCAGTTCCTTAGGAGGCCAGATTTCAATTGCCACTTAGAGTTCCCAAAGCCTGAGTGTGTCAACCCCTCTATTTGTATAACTCACTGAGAATCTCATCTCATATAAAATGCAAGGGACTAATGCCTAATGACAGTTTTTTCCACCTGGTAAATACTAGCTTTCACTTGCTTGAAAATTTCAAGATGAAGAGGGAACAAAGACTTCCTCTTGATTGCAGAAGCTCATGGAAATGTGACTCCCCGGGTCTAGCCAGTGGTGAAAAGCATCAGCATAGCCCTAGCGTTAGACCCAAATTAAAGCCATCAGCTCAGCCTGACTGTGATGTGGCCATAACATTTCACCACATTAAATGTGTGATAGCTGTGCTCAGGCAGGTAATGGGATCTGACAGTGCTCCTCATCCCCACGGAGCTGCCACGTCCGCGTTGTGTTCTCAATCCCAGAGAATCCGTGTCCATCATGAGGCCTTATTCTGGCATAAATGTGCTGTGACAGTAATAATACACGCAGGCAAGGAAGAGTCTAAACCAGAGGAAACACGTTCATACTGAGTATGCACTGCATATCTAAGGCAGATGGATCTAAGGTGACCCTCCATGATCCCTCACTTCCTGAGCCCACTCCTTTGTCTCATCTGCTTCCTATTGGTGTGTGCTGGACCTGGGACTTGCCTCCTCCCAACAGAGTGTGTCCCAAGTGATGGGTGTCACTCCTTTGAGTAGGTTACATTATAAGGCAACAATGATAGACTGCCATTTCTGTGATGATTTTATATTATGTAAGATTCCTTCCTGAGGCTTCCCAGGTGGCACAGCGGTCAAGAATCTGCCTGCCAACACAGGAGATACAAGAGATGTCAGTTTGATCCCTGGATCAGGAAGATCCCCTGGAGAAGGAAATGGCAATGCACTCCAGTATTCTTGCCTGGAAAATTCCATAGGCAGAGGGGCCTGGTGGGCTACAGTCCATGGGGTCTCAAAGAATCAGACACGACTGAGCAGGTAAGCATACACACACACAGAATTCCTTCCTAGCAGAGATTCCCCTGGCTGACTTGATGAAGTAAACTGCCATACTGAGGAAGCCCATGTGGCAAAAAAATTTGAGAGGCCTCTAGGACCTGGGTATAGTCCCTAACTGACATCCTGCGAAGACTCAGGGTACCCTTCCATCACATAACTCCAAGGAAATGAATTCTGCCAATACCCTGAATGCACTTGGAAGCAGACATCTTCCCTAGATACAGGTGCAGTCTGGCTGATACCTTGATCACAGCCGTGTGCAACCCTGTGCTTTATAAGCGGTCCCTGGGCTTCTGGTCCATGGAAACTGTGAGATGACAAATGGATGTGGTGCTTCGGCTGCCATGTTCGTGGCCACCCGTATAGCAGCTGTGGGAAACGATACATTGTCATCAACCTTGTTTCTGTTCTACATCCTTTATCTTATTTCATCACCTCAGTTCAGTTCAGTCGCTCAATCGTGTCCGACTCTTTGTGACCCCATGAATCGCAGCACGCCAGGCCTCCCTGTCCATCATCATCTCCCGGAATTCACTCAGACTCACGTCCATCGAGTCCGTGATGCTATCCAGCCATCTCATCCTCTGTCGTCCCCTTCTCCTCCTGCCCCCAATCCCTCCCAGCATCAGAGTCTTTTCCAATGAGTCAACTCTTCGCATGAGGTGGCCAAAGTACTGGAGTTTCAGCTTTAGCATCAGTCCTTCCAAAGACCACCCAGGACTGATCTCCTTTAGAATGGACTGGCTGGATCTCCTTGCAGTCCAAGGGACTCTCAAGAGTCTTCTCCAACACCACAGTTCAAAAGCATCAATTCTTCAGCACTCAGCTTTCTTCACAGTCCAACTCTCACATCCATACATGACCACTGGAAAAACCATAGCTAGGAACTCTGGTAGGTAGGCAGGAAATAAAGTTTAAAAGTGTTTGCACTTGTCTTGAGAAAAAAGTCACACGAGTTTTCAGGGTGCTGCCCATGAATTGAGGAAAATCTGCCTTGATCGCCTCCATCTAATCCCTGAATAATCATATGTAAATTTTGAGTCAACCATCTTTAAAATGACTCGACACAAATCACGCCGAGTGGGATGTTAGCAGATGCTGCAGGGCCTTGCACGTCTCCTGCCCCCTACCCCAGCTCACCACGCCTGTTCACCTGACCACTTCATGCTGCCAACACCTGCGACTCTCTGTGCTAGCAAATACTCAGTGTACACTTGGCTTAGGGTGGCTCTGGGGAAGTGATGTCTCTGGGAGCACCCCTTGGCCAGTGGTGATGGAGTTGGTGATGGTGATGGAGTCAGAAGAGAAGCTGCCAGTCTCCTCGCTCCTCAAGCGTAGCTGTTCTCAGGAGCGCTCTACCTCATTCCTCATGAGTCCCTAGTGGGACTGAGACCCAGCTGCCCACAGTGAACCTCCTCAACACACCCTGCAGTGGTTTCCTTCCCTTTCTTGTCTTACTTCCCAGCTCCTCTCCAAATAAATGATTTGAACTAATTCCTTTTTGAGGGATCTACTTCTGTGTGAAGTCACCAAGGAGGTAGGGGCCCTTCCCATTGGATGGATATTTGGTAGAAACCCAACAGAGAGGGGCAAAAACAAGCACGTGGATTGTCTCGAAGAATACCTTAAGAGTGTTCTAGGAAAAGTGAGTGGAAAGGAGAAACGGCTCATTCTATTTGTCAAACTCAATATTTACCAGCCAAGCTCTGATGAGTATTTTGACCCCCAAATACTTTCACAGTGTGTACTTTCACAGGGGAGGCAGCATGCTGGGCGGCGGACACTGATTTTCTTTGCTGAATGGATGCCGCCCCTGCTGTGAAATCGCATGCCCACATTCTGGTTACACATCAGTCTCTTAAGTTTGGTTAGTGTGAGTCAGTTTCAAAAGCCCTAACAGCAGTCACTGTCCACTAGGCTTATTGTGGTGATCGTTTCACAATGTGCACAAATGTCAGACCATTGGGTTGTAAACCTGAAGCTGATGTAATGTGGTATGTCAGTTACATCTCCATTTTCAAAAAAGAATCAGACAACTTTGGCTGATAAAGGATACGTGTGTAATTAAAAGATCAAGAGTCATGATTTAGACAGCCACAATGGTAGCACGGCCCTTTGAATATCTTCCCTAAGAATCGTTTTCTTCGTCGGTTTTTGAAAGTTGAGACAGAGACAGTAGTGAGCACAGTGTCACCTCCAGGGTGGCCCCTGCACTTGGGCGTTCTGGGCTCGGTCTACGGCAGGCCCCGGTGTTGTGGGCAAGGATGACGGTCATGCGATGGACAGTCATCAATGCCACGGGTGCTTTTCTTGGGGGGGACTTACTCCGTGACCTTGCGGGTAGTGTCAAGGCACAGGGAGGGGGCCGCTGGCCACACCTGAGGCGTGGCCCAGTCAAGAGCTGACACAGAGCAACCCTCTCTATAAAGTGTGGAGGGGGTAGGTTGCCTCCAGAAGGCTGTCTTGGCTCCAAGCTGGTGTCTCTAGGAGGTTCCTCTGGGGCTCCAAAGTGCATGTATTCAACACACACCTAGATCCCTAAGCCCACAGCTGTGGATACCTGTCAGGAGTTCACTGGACTCTTCAGGATCAGGGCGTTCTCATGCCTGTACAGGGCCTCACACCTTCGTATACACCTTCTCTTAGTTCTTCCAGGAACCCTGTGATGGGAAGGATCAGAGGACCATAATTTTGATGAGACGAGCACCTCGTCTCACACAGCTCGCCTCTCTCAAGGCTGCTTTGCTCATATGTGGCAGAAACACGAGGAAGACCTGCCCCTCTGAAACCAACCTGGAAGGCAACTTTGAGTCAAACATAATGTAGAAAAAAAGAACCTGAAAAAGAATGTATACAAGTGAATATAAAACTGATTTACTTTGTTGTACATTTAAAACTAGTGCATCACTGTAAATCAATTTTTTAAAAAATTAGGAACATCCACACATTATGATATTTACCCTCCAAGAAACTGAAATGAAAATTAACTCAAATAAAAGCCACTATGAATTTTTTTTAAAAAGCATGTCACTGCCCCTTGAGAATCACAGAACCTTTGTCTAAATCAGACTTTCTACTCACATCATGTTCTTCAAAGCAGTACACCTGCCTCATCAAATGCAATATTCAAGCAAACATGTTTGGAAGTCCAGTTCAAAATGGAAACATTAAAATTTCACATAAGTAAAATAATGATTTACATCTAAATCTTGTGATTTAGTATCATTTGGATAATGTTTTTATGCACAAGATACTTTATGTGGATTATTGCATTTCATCATCACCACTGTCCCCAGATGTGTTTTACCTCATTTTTAAGGTGGGAAAAGAGGCTTAGAGAGTTTAAATGACTTGTCCAGGGTCACACAGCCAGAACACTGACGGAGGGGGATTTGAAATTCTCCTGACAGCCATTTTTTCTATTCTGCACATCCCCTTGATACTTAAAAATTCCCTCAAGAAAGTCTACATTTTCTTGGATCATTTTTATTCTTTGCTCCCTCCCACCTAGACCATAAATGTTTAGCATTAAACTCTCAGTTCATGTTACCAAGTACCCCTTGAAATGTTATGTGAATTGTCCCAGTGGATTGCAGACAAAGGGGGGTTGAGGCTAGACTTAGTCCAGCCTTCTTTTACCCACTAAATATCTCATTACCATTGACCAGCCGGATGTCAGCATGTCACACATTATTCTGAGAGCAGAGCAAGAGCCCCTCAGGTCAGGAGATAATCAAGAAACAGTGTTATGAGAGTTGACATCTTATGAATAATTATTTTAAAAATCTGTTCCTTTCTGTCCCTTCAACCCCAGACGGGCAAGTTGGTTCTATCGAGTTGCTCAGTCAAACCGTGATGAGAACATCACTTAACAAGGTGCTAGTTGTCCTTATTTATTTATTTTTGAAACTAAGTTTCTAAGAGGTAAGTTTACTCAAAGTTTTTATTGTGAGAGTGTGCAGTCAAAAGGCCAATAACTCTGGGTGTAAGACAAGCAGCCCCTGGACTCCCCGGCATCTCTGGAAGATGCGGGCTCCTGTATTCCTCCTGCATCACAGAGTCTGTGGGTACCACATTTCTGTTTCCCAGGTGGCTGATGATAGGAAGTTACTATAGAAGTGAACAGAACACAGTTTTAAGGTCACCATAATATTTTGGGTGCGCGTGTGCTAAGTCACTTCAGTCATATCCGACTCTGCGACCCCATGGACTGTAGCCCACCAGACTCCTCTGTCCATGGAATTCTCCAGGCAAGAATACTGCAGTGGGCTGCCCTTCCCTCCTCCAGGGGATCTAACCCGTGTCTCATCTCTTGTGTGTCCTACATTGGCAGGCAGGTTCTTTACCACTAGCACCACCTGGAAAGCCCAGTTTTGTGGGATACCTAGCTACATTTTGAGACGGAAGAGTTTGAGAGTGAGGCTGGACAACAACTTCCACAAATAGCGTCTGAGCTGCAGATGTGGGCTCATGCCGAGTGAGTGGTCCCAAGGGAGGAGGTGGGGGATGTCTTACTGTCCTTGGGGGCTGCTGCGGCTCTCCCCAAACCAGGGACCCAGCATTGTCAGTCAGCATCCTCCTCCAGCCTCCGTTTCCCCTTCTGTCCTGTGTGCGGTTGCTTGATCCATGTGATGTGGAAGTGAGGGAGCAGAAGATATGGAAACCCTCTCCCTGAAGAGGCAAGTGAGCCCCGGCCACCATTGGTGGTGAGCGGTGGGGGAGCAGAAGGGCTGCAGCCTGGCCTTGGGGTCTGTAAGCCAATGCGTGTCCTCTGCATCGTTGCAGACTGGTGCATTTATGGGATGGGCTTTCTTGGAAGAAATCGGAGAGAAGAAATTTCTTGGCCTAGGGTGACCCACTGTCTTGGTTTACCTGTGACTGAGGGGTTCCTGGGCTACAAGACAAATCTCAAGCAAACCAGAACAAAATAGTCACTGGTGCTAGGCCCCCATTTCTTATCCCCCCAGTGTTCAACCCTGGCTGCAGAATAGAATTCCTGGGAGAGCTTAAAAAGGCCGATCCCTGCGTGTCACCCCAGACCATTGAATCTGAATCTCTGGGTCTATATATATAATTATTTTTTTAATTTCTGAAAGTTATTTTGATGTTTAGTCTTGAGAGTCCCTTGGACTGCAAGGAGATCCAACCAGTCCATTCTGAAGGAGCTCAATCCTGGGATTTCTTTGGAAGAAATGATGCTGAAGCTGAAACTCCAGTACTTTGGACACCTGATGCGAAGAGTTGATTCATTGGAAAAGACTGATGCTGGGAGGGATTGGGGGCAGGAGGAGAAGGGGACGACCCAGGATGAGATGGCTGGATGGCATCACGGACTCGATGGACATGACTCTGAGTGAACTGCAAAGGCGCAGTAGAGAAGGTAGGTTTCCTAAGGATGTAACAGCTGGAGCAAGGCCTCCATTGACTAAAGCAACCCACTGTAGCGCTGGGGGGACTCTGAGGACCACCATGCTGGCTGTAGCCCCAGGACTCGTGTGGACACAGATGCTGCTCTGGAAAACCTTCCCTACATTGGCATCCAGCTCTAGCCATCACAGGGAGGAGGCAGAGCACAGGCAGAATGTTACGATGAAAAGAAATCTCTGTGGGTGGTGAGGGCCTTTAAAGTACTGGACAAAAGAAGTGCATTCTGAGAGTTTAGGGGAGTGTGACTCTTTTTTTAAAGACTTAAAGATTTTGGAAAGCTTCAAGTTAAAATCTTATAATAAAAGAATGATTACTTGTTTTAATTTTTAGTTTAAATTGGATAGGTGGCACTCGTGTTAAAGGACCCACCTGCCAATGTAGGAGACATAAAAGACGTGGGTTCAGCCCCTGGGTTGGGAAGATCCCCTGGAGAAGGGCATGGCAACCCACTCCAGTATTCTTGCCTGGAGAATCCCATGGACAGAGGAACCTGGCAGGCAGCAGTCCCTAAGGTCTCGAAGAGCTGGACATGACTGAAGCGATTAGCTTGCACACAGCGTTGATTTATTACAATGTTGTGTTAATTTCAGGGTACAGCATGGCGATCCAGTTATACATGGATACGTATTCATTCTTTTTCAGATTCTTTTCCCATTTAGTTTATTACAGAGCATTGAGTAGATTTCCCTGTGCTATACAGTAGGTCCTTATTGAAGGAATCATTTCTGAATTAAGCTTCACATGAGAGAGAGACTATCACTTGATTATGAGTCCTGACTTGCCTTGTTTTTTCTGATCCTGTGGACTTCTGTCCCATCAGCTGTCCTGTGAGAACAGGCTAACGTACTTTTGTGAGAGTGGAAAGTTGAGGATAACTTCTACCTATGTACTAAAAAACGGCACATCAGTGTTAACTGGTGCCTAGTTTATGACATGATTTGCCCACAGGCAGTTACAGTAACCAGAAATCCAAAGTAGATTTGAACAGTCTGTATATTGCTACTTTTTAAGATCATTTTTAAAATTTTACAAATAACTGTTGATTGCAGTTTTGAGCAACAGTGAAAAAACCTGCTATTCCCCAACAATTATTTTCATCTTTGTGTTTCTACATCCATCTTCATCTCAGATGAGAGTACAGTAAGTCCCCTCCATAAAAACCTTCAAGTTACAAACTTTCAAAGACACCAACATGTGTTTGCATGTCCAGTCATGTCAGGTGGCGTACACTGTCGTGTTTGTGCATCCTCTACAAGTAGTTGTGCTTTTGCGTGCTTTACTGAACCGGACTGCATAGAGAACATGTATTAGTGTATGCATGCACGCCCAATCACGTTTGATTCTTTGCAATCCCATAGACTGTATGCCACCAGTCTCCTTTGTCCATGGATTTTGCAGGCAAGAATACTGGAACTGGGTTGCCATTTCCTTCTCCAGGGGCTCTTCCTGATCGAACCCATGTCTCCTGCATCCCCCACATTGACAGGTGGATTCTTCACCAGTGAGCCACCTGGGAAGCCCGGCGTATAGTATCTTTATTTTAAGCCCAGGATGTCCTGAAGCAAGAGTAAAAGCAGCAATGATGTAGTAGTACTATTGCACTTTTCAAGGTGCTGTCCTGTAAGATTTAAAATGTTAATCTTTTGTGCTTGTTTTTTGGGCATTATTTGTGTGAAAAATCTTATAAACCTATTACATTATGGTACTATGTGGCCGATTGTGTTAGCTGGGTACCTAGGCTAACTTTGGACTTTTGAATAAGTCGGACTTATGAATGTGCTCTCAGAATGGGACTGAGTTCGTATGTAGGGGACTCACTGTATCAATAAGACGATAAGGAGAAATCAGAATGTGATACTTATTATATCTCTCTGGAGCAGGATGACTTTGTAAGCTTTGAAGTGAGAGAAAAAATTACAAAGAGGAATAATGACCAATTTGATTATGTAACATTTGAATCTCTCTGAACGTGGTCTGACCATGTGTGTCAGACATGGTCGAGGGACCCTTAGACTCTCACTCCCTTTCTGATCACATGCCTTCCTGTGCTTCAGAGGTCAAAGGGTAAACAATGATGTTCTTCAGGCCCCTTTGTGGGTGGTATATTCACGTTGCTGCTGCTGCTAAGTCGCTTCAGTCATGTCCGACTCTGTGTGACCCCATAGACGGCAGCCCACCAGGCTCCCCCGTCCCTGGGATTCTCCAGGCAAGAACACTGGAGTGGGTTGCCATTTCCTTCTCCAATATTCACATTAGATTCACTCATTAATGCATTCCTGTGGGAATTTGCAGGCAGACGTGCGTTTGACTACTTGTTTTGTTTTGTTTTTAGCCATGAGTCTTCTGAAGCAACATCTGTGTCTATCCCCCACCTTTGTGGTTGTTAGGAAACATTTGTGTTGAGAGTGATGGCTTCCAGATTCTTGGGTCACAGCTGCAGTCGCGCATTCTCCCTGATGGTAGCAGATGTCCCAGAGACCTTTAAGGACCGGTTCTGTGTTGTTGCGGGAGTCACTCGCCAAGGCCCAGGCTGGAGGCGGTCTGTACAGAACTTCCAGATTGAGACAGAGAAAGCTGGTTTGTGGTGGGAAAGAAAAGGAGCAGAGTTCTCATCACAAGGAAAAGAATGTTTCCTTTTCCTATTGTTTTATATCTGTAGTAGATGGTGGACATTCAC
This sequence comes from Redunca redunca, assembly GCA_006410935.1. Taxonomy (NCBI): domain Eukaryota; kingdom Metazoa; phylum Chordata; class Mammalia; order Artiodactyla; family Bovidae; genus Redunca; species Redunca redunca. Next base: position 303,099 of record SJYQ01096424.1, on the reverse strand, counting down.
TAAACTTATTGTGAGAATCATTTCATGATGGACACTGTCAAATCACAGGCTGCACACCTTGAACTCACACAATGCTGCGTGTCCATTACACCTCAGTGACACCGGAAGGGAAACAAACAAAACAAAGTTGCCAGAGGACTTCCTGTGATTCCTGCGCTTTGTTGCTGGACTTTGACCTGTGGTGAGCTGAAGGATTTGGGACAGTATTTGTCCAGGACAAAGGCATCTGGAATCAGAAAGACTGAGTTCAGGTAGCATCCTGACTTGGATGGTTGTCTATGTCTCATTTTACTGATCATTAAAACGACATGTTCCAGCTCCATCCTGCAATTCTCTGTTGACAGAGAGCCGCTCAAAAGGGAGCATTAAAATGCAAAGCCTGAGCAGAAGAGGAAGGAGAGGTTTTGTGCTGTGGTGGCTGAGGTGCCCTCAGACTGTAAGTTGGTGTGAAATCCTGGGTGAGGGGAGCAGAGACCAGCTCGGCTCTGCTCACACCAACAAACACGCGATAGCCAGGGGCTGCGTCACCCTGGTTAAATACCAGGGGAACTAAAGGCCATGGCCGGCAGCTGTGAAGAAATGTCACCGGGATGGTGTCTGACGGCCTGGTGAACAGTGTGAGGGAAGGGCATCAGCTCCTCAGGGAAGGTCAGCGCATTTTCAACGGTTCAACTGTGGGGTTTAGCTGGAGGCACCCACAGACACACAGGTGCCGGGAAACGTCTGCTCATTGCAGTGTGCACCAGGACAGGCGAGTCCACGCTGTCAGCTGAAGGGCAGCGTGGACCCCAGGGTCACGCCACGGCGGGGAGGGACAGCAAGGCTGGGCGAGGGCTCCGGGGGCAGAGGAGGTAGTCTGTGTTAGGACTTCTTTTCCTTCTTCTTTCTGCTTTTCCCAAGAGAGGACAGAGTCTCCTATGACTCTGCCTACTACTATTATTATAAACTTTGCTTGAAAGAGAGAGAGTGAGCTGAGCCCCTGGAGTTGGATTCCTGGGAAGGAGGGTCTGTGAGTTGTCTAAGGTAGGGGCAGCCAGGTGGGCTCAGGGCTCCGTGATTCTCTTCAACCAAAGATGCTCTCTTCTCGCTGTTTCTTACATCAAGCTTTGGTCTGAGATGTTGATTAAGAAATGACTCTGGGGGAGAGGGAGAGGGTGGGATGAGATGGGAAAATGGCACTGAAACATGTATACTATCATGTAAGAAACAAATCGCCAGTCTGTGTCTGATGCAGGATGCTTGGGGCTGGTGCATGGGGAGGACCCAGAGAGATGTTATGGGGTTGGAGGTGGGAGGGGATTCATGCCTGGGAACACATGTACACCCGTGGTGGATTCATGTCAATGTATGGCAAAACCAATACAGTATTGTAAAGTAAACTAAAGTTAAAATAAAAATTAAAAAAAAAGGAAATGATTCCATTGTTCAAAGTAAACCAATAAGGGGCTTCCCTGGTGGTTCAGTGGTTAAGAATCCACCTTGCAATGCAGGGGATGCAGGTTTGATCCCAGATCAGGGAACTAAGCTCCCGCATGCCTCAGGGCACCTAATCTCAGATGTCACAACTACTGAAGCTTGTGTGCTCCAGAGCTCTTGCTCTGCAACAGAGAGAAGCCCAAGGGCCGCAACAAAGGCCCAGCACAGCCAAAATAAAAGAAACCAATAAGCAAACTTAAGACCACCAAATCAGAAAAACTTCTCAGTAACTTTCTCACTCTCATACAAATTCCCTAAAGATTTTGTTAAAATGCAGATTCTGGGTCAGCAGTTCTGGAACAAGGCTTGAGATTCTACTTTTCCAACAAACTCCTTGATGATGTCTAGGCTGCTGACCTACGGACCACACTTTGAGAAGCAAAATGCTGGATGGATTTCTAGATGAACATCTCAAGGCACTAGTATCATTATTAGGATCATGCCTGCTCTTGTGTTTCCTTTTGTTGTTGTACCATTCAATTCACCCTTTTAAAGTGCACAATTCAGTGGTGTTAGTATATTCACAGAATTGGGGATCACCACCACCATCTAATCTTAGAACATTTCTGTCACCCCAAAAAGGAACTCGTAATGACTAATTTTATGTGTCAGCATCCGTAGGCCTTGGAATGCCCAGATATTCGGTCAAACATTATTCTGAGTGTTTCTGTGAGGGTGTTTTTGGATGAGATAAACATTTCAATTGGCCATCTGAATCAAGGGGATCATTTTCTCTAATGTGAGTGAGTTTCGTCAAATCAGCTGAAGGCCTCAGAATGAAATATCAGCTTTTCCTGCATCCTTCAGACTGGACCACGATGGGCTCTCCTGGGTCCCCAGCTGCCAGCTGCAGACGTGGGACTTGTCAGCCTCCATAATCACGCGAGCCAATTCTTTATTATAAAGACCCAACCCAGCTTTAGGTCTCCACGGTGACCCAGGCAGAGGAACAGGCGCTACTGATAGCTGTATCTGCAGCACCAAGAGTAGGCCTGGAATTTACTAAGTGTTGAGTGGATAGCTGCTCAAAGAATAGGTGAAAGAAAGGAGCGCAGAGCTAGAGGTAGTGGAGAGCAAGTTCAAGGGTGGAATCAGGCAGAGCCCAGCAGGTTTTAGTGTGTGCAGCGAGAGGGGGATTGTTATTAAGCAGGAGTAGGAAGCAGGACCATGTGACTTTCCAGTAAACACATACACCCACTTTTCATCTCATCCATTACCTGGGCCAGGTTTTAGAGCAACTGGCTTTACTCCAGAGCTGTTCCAAGGTCAAGCTGATTTATGCATCTCATGTTATTCATTAATTTTTTTAAAGGAAAAGAAAAAAAATTCTACTTGATCAATTTAATTACTTTTCTTTATCTTCCCTCCCTCACTCCCCTTCCCCTCCCACCTCTTTTCCAACTTGTTTTACTTGCAGGATATTACTGGTAATGAATCTCAGGATAAGGCAACCTTAACTTGTTTTCTCCTAAGTGTTTGAGTTCAAAATTCCTGTATCTAAAGAAATACAGTTAGAATTATTAATAAAGAAAATCTGTCTTAAAAAAAAAAAAAAGCATTGGTCATGGGAGTCTATTTCAGCTTGAAGGACCTGCCACAATGGTCTTCAGTTCAGTTCAGTTCAGTCGCTCAGTCATGTCCGACTCTTTGCGACCCCATGAATCGCAGCACGCCAGGCCTCCCTGTCCATCACCAACTCCCGGAGTTCACTCAGACTCAACTCCATCAAGTCGGCGATACCATCCAGCCATCTCATCCTCTGTTGTCCCCTTCTCCTTCTGCCCCCAATCCCTCCCAGCATCAGAGTCTTTTCCAATGAGTCAGTTCTTCACATCAAGTGACCAAAGTATTGGAGTTTCAGCTTCAGCATCAGTCCTTCCAATGAATATTCAGGATTGATCTCCTTTAGAATAGGCTGGTTGGATCTCCTTGCAGTTCAAGGGACTCACAAGAGTCTTCTCCAACACCATAGTTCAAAAGCATCAGTTCTTCGGCACTCAGCTTTCTTCACAGTCCAACTCTCACATCCATACAGTGGTCTTAGAGAATGTGAAATGACTGACATAAAAATAATTCTGAAAAACAAAGTGTTTTTCTTCTGAATTCACTTCATTTAAAACTGAAATAAATCAAAGAATGACTAAACAAATACATGGACAAAGAGAAAGAAGATTTGAGAATGTTGGAGGGTCAATCTAAGCATGTGGCATTCCACTATCAGGAGTTAGTTATAGAGAGAATAGTGGAGGACTAGAGGGTGGGAGATTGTCAAGAAAAATTATGAGAAAACCTTGAAAAAACAAAGGACAAATGCAGAAAACAATCTACAGATTGAAAGGGCCCATCACAAGGAATGAAAAAGACATACCAACATCCATGATTATAAAATCCAAAAGTACTGTTGTGAAAAAATAATGCACAAAAAGTTTCAGTCAGTTCAGTTCAGTCACTCAGTCGTGTCTTACTCTTTGCAACCTCATGAATCACAGCACGCCAGGCCTCCCTGTTCATCACCAACTCCCGGAGTTCACTCAAACTCACGTCCATAGAGTCCATGATGCCATCCAGCCATCTCATCCTCTTTCATCCCCTTCTCCTCCTGCCCCCAATCCCTCCCAGCATCAGAGTCTTTTCCAATGAGTCAACTCTTCGCATGAGGTGGCCAAAGTACTGGAGTTTCAGCTTTAGCATCATTCCTTCCAAAGAAATCCCAGGGCTGATCTCCTTTAGCATAGACTGGTTGGATCTCCTTGCAGTCCAAGGGACTCTCAAGAGTCTTCAATTCTCAAAAGCATCAATTCTTCGGCGCTCAGCCTTCTTCACAGTCCAACTCTCACATCCATACATGACCACTGGAAAAACCATAGCCTTGAGTAGACGGACCTTAGTCGGGAAAGTAATGTCTCTGCTTTTCAATATGCCATCTAGGTTGAGGAAATGGAATGAGAACCAGTGGGCTTCTTAACATCAGTACTAAAAGGTAGGAGATAATGGAACAATGCCTTCAGAATTAAGGGAAGGTGATTTTAAAACTAGAGTTCCATGGCTTGTCAAACAATCAATTAAACATGAGCCTAATATTGAGATATTTCAGACCTATAGGGCCCTCCTGTTCATTGTTTTCTGAGAAATGTTTGGAAGATGTGCTTCAGTAAAATGAGAGTAAAACAAAACGTGAAAGCATGAGATTGGGAAATACAGAATTTTGTGTAAGAAAAGAAGGGAAGCTCTGTAGTTGGCCTGGAGAGCTGGGGTAAGGAAGCCACCAGGACAGAAATGGAATGAAGATTGTTCATTCTGGTTTAGTGCTTGGAAAGCAAAAGAAAAAGTGAGATAAACATCAACTCCAGAAAAAACAAGAAGTGCACAGGAAAGAAAATACTATGTGACTCAATAGCAAACTCTATTTACAGCATGAAAATATTGTAAATATTGAGTACAATTTTAAACTAAGATATGACATGTTAAATTATATGGCATTCCTATAACAGAGCAAAGTATAACAGAAGTTAATAGATATATTTAATATTTAAAACTGAGAGACCAATAAATAGCAATGGAAGTAGGCTTTGCTGATAGGATAGTGAATAAGGACCAAATACAATAGTAAATGTTTTGACAGTGGTTTACTCTATAAGAAGTAGAACTGGAATGTGGGAGTCAGTGGGGCAGGGAACTTGGTAATTGATTTTATAATCTTTTATTTTACTAACATTTTGCATTAATTAAAGAAAAAGAAATATATGTATAGGCAGTTAACTTTAAAAGTTAAGAAGACCAAGATATCTAAAGAAAGTAGAAGGGAAATATCAATAAAGATAAAACTGGAATAAAGTAAAAGTAAAATTAAAAAAACCATTAAAAATAATAAAAAATAAAACAAAATAATAAAAGCGGACAATAAAACTGAATCATTCTTACAAAAGCGCAACGCAATAGTAAAACTTTGGGCAAGTTTGATCCAAAAGATGAGAAAACAAATAAATAAATGAGACTAGAGGTAAAAAAGAGGTCATCCCACTGAAACAGGCAATGAAAACAGAGAAGACATTTTAAGAAGATAACTTATGCATCTTGATATCAAAATGTGTCAAAATCTAAAAAAAAAAAAAAAAAAAACAAAATGTGTCAAAATCTAGATGAAATCTGCTGCTAGTCACTTCAGTCATGTCCAACTTTGTGTGACCCCATAGATGGCAGCCCACCAGTCTCCCCCGTCCCTGGGATTCTCCAGGCAAGAACACTGGAGTGGGTTGCCATTTCCTTCTCCAATGCATGAAAGTGAAAAGTGAAAGGGAATTCGCTCAGTCGTGTCTGACTCTTAGCAACCCCATGGACTGCAGCCTACCAGGCTCCTCCGCCCATGGGATTTTCCAGGCAAGAGTACTGGAGGGGGTGCCATTGTCTTCTCTGAGAGAAGACCTACATAAATGGAAAGACATACTTGGTTCCTAGGTAGGAAGAATCAATAATCTATCATCTCGCCGAATGAGTTTTACATATTAGCCACCAATCCCAAGAGATAATCCCTGGTATCCACATAGCTAAATCCCCCACCTTCTTCAAGTTTTGTTTAACTGCTCCTTTCTCAATGAGGCTTTTCCTGATCACACTCACTGTTCAAAGCTTCCACCTGTCACCCCAATCCAAAACTCAGACTCCCTTACCCAATTCCCCTAAATTCAGTTCAGTTCAGTCATTCAGTCATGTCCGACTCTTTGCAACCCCATGGACTGCAGCACTCCAGGCTTCCCTGTCCATCACCAACTCCTGGAGCCTACTCAAATTCATGTCCTTCTTGTTGGTGATGCCATTCAAGCATCTCATCCTCTGTTGTCCCCTTCTCCTCCCATCTTCAATCTTTCCCAGCATCAGGGTCTTTTCAAATGAGTCAGTACTTCACATTAGGTGGTCAAAGTATTGAAGCTTCAGCTTCTGCATCATTCCTTCCAATGAATATTCAGGACTGATTTCTAAGAGTCTTCTCCAACACCACAGTTCAAAAGCATCAATTCTTTGGCACTCAGCTCTCTTTATAGTCCAACTCTCACATCCATATATGATTACTGGAAAAACCATAGCTTTGACTAGATGGACCTTTGTTGGTAAAGGAATGTCTCTGCTTTTTAATATGCTGTCTAGGTTGGTCATAACTCTTCTTCCAAGGAGCAACCACCGTTTAATTTCATGGCTGCAGTCACCATCTGCAGTGATTTTGAGCCCCCCAAAATAAAGTCTGTCACTGTTTCCTGATCTATTTGCCACGAAGTGATGGCAATCCCCCTACTTTTCATCTTTTTTCCATAGCATGAAAGTGAATTTGCTCAGTCGTGTCCGACTCGTTGCAACCCTGTGGACTGTAGCTCCCTCCATGGGATTCTCCAGGCAAGAGTACTGGAGTGGGTTGCCATTTCCTTCTTCAAGGGATCTTCCCGACCCAGGGATCGAACCCAGGTCTCACACATTGCAGGCAGACGCTTTAACCTCTGAGCCACCAGGGAAGCCCTAAGCCTGCCCTCTAATGACCACATAATTACTCATTTATGTTTATTGTTTATTTTCAGTCATACCCTGCCACGTGTAAACGCCATGAGGGCAGGAAACATTCCTTGTGTTATTCATAAGGCCCAGGGCCTTACGTCTGACATAGGAAGTTGCTCATTAGATACTGTAAGTATTTTTCTCACATTGTCAACTGCATTTGAATCCTGCTGGAGATGAATTTGCCATATGGAAGTTAGTGTTTTGTGTGTTTTTTGTACCAAAATCTAGTTTTTTAGTCAATTCAGAATAATATAATAACAGCTTATCTTCTGGTCTAATAGGTTAGTAGTTTTTAAAATAAAACTGAATTAAAATAAAAGCCCAAAGGTATGTTTAAAACTGGAAGAGTACCTGTGCTAGAAGTATAGAGATAATTGAAAATACAGAAATTTCCCATTAGATATCAAAACATGATAGAAATGTGCAGGAATTAAATAGTGTGATAGTAGTATAAAAATAGACCAAAGAATTAATAAGGAAGAATAGAGAAACCAGCACCTAGCTCATGTACAATGGGAATTAAATATATGATATAAATGCAGAAGTAATAATTTTAATAATTTAATAGAAATTATTGCTGAGATAATTTCTTAGACACTCAGAGAAAAAATAAAGTTATATCCTTTCTTTCTTCACAAATACAAAAAAATTCCAGGTAAATTTAAAAATGAAATGTGTTCTTAAAAACTGTAAAGTATTAGGCCAAAATGTAAATAATTATTATATAATCTTGGCAAGAAAGTCATTAAATTCAGAAAAAAGGTAAAATGCAACAGATTTTTACTATGAAAAGTAAAAGAGAAACTTACTTTCATGTGGCAAATATTCCATAAAAATATTTACAATCCACTTAATATGCAGGGTAAATACCAGTACTACTTAAGGGGCTTAATATGTGAAAGCCCAACAACCCAATAGAAATGAAGTTGTCAAACTATATTACAAGATAACAGATCTGTGAGCACACTCTTTAAACCAAATTCAGCTTTGAAACCAGCCCAGGAAAAAGCCATAATGATAATCAGTTCATGATTATCAGCTGAGGAAACATATCTAAACCACAGAACATGACTCATTTGTGGAAGGGAGTCACCTTTGTTCTATAAACACAGTGCCTGGAAAGGTACTAAAGATACTTGATGATGCCAATATTTCTACTCTCGTTGAAGCCATGCTATTAATAAGATGCTCTACTCTAGTTACCCTTAGGGAAATGGAAGCCAGTTCTAGAGAAAAGTGCTAAGATTCTTAGTGCTTCCAGCTATTTAGTCTCAGAATAGTGTCCTCTCATCCTATTTCACATCAAAAACTGCTGCTCAAAATTGTGATATGTTAACAGAGCCTGGTGGGCTGCCATCTACGGGTTCGCGCAGAGGTGGACACGACTGAAGTGACTTAGCAGCAGCAGCAAGAGTGTAGTTAAAATACCACTAGAATAGGCCAGAAAAAAATCGATTCCATTTAAGAACAATTTTACTGAAGTTTAGTTGATTACAGTGCTGTGTTAGTTTCAAGTATACAGCGAAGTGATTCAATTATACATATATCCGGGCTTCCATGGTAGTCTGGTGGTAAAAAATCCGCCTGCAATGCAGAAGACCCAGGTTCAATCCCTGCGTCAGGAAGGTCTCCTGGAGAATGGAATGGCTACCTACTCCAGTATTCTTTCATGGAGAATTCCATGGGCAGAGAAGCCTGGTGGGCTATACCCATGAGGTCACAAAGAGTCAGACACGACTGAGCAAGTATCACCTTCACTGTAGATATACACATTTTCAGATTCTTTTCCATTATAGTTTGTTGTATTGAGTATAGTTCTCTTGTTGTTTACCTGTTTTATGGGACCTTGTTGTCTACCTATTTCATATATTGTACTGTATATCTGTTAATCCCAAACTCCTAATTTATCTGCCCTCTACCATTTTCTCTCCACGTTGGTAACCATAGTTTGTTTTCTAGGTTTGTGATTCTGTGTTTGTTTTGTAAATTAGTTCATTTGTATCTTTTTTTTTTTTTTTAGATTCCACATATAAGTGCTATCAGGTGATATTGTCTTTTTCTGACTTACTTCATTCAGTAGGATCATCTCTAGGTCCACCCATGTTGCTGAAAATGGCATCATTTCATTCTTTTTCATGGCTGAGTATATACCACTATATATATACACATACATACATACACATATATACCACATCTTCTTTATTCACTCCACTGTCAATGGACATTTAGGTTGCTTCCATGTCTTGGCTATTGAATTAGAGTTTTCTCCAGACACATGCCCAGGAATGGGTTTACTGTATCACACAGTAATTCTATTTTTAAAGGAACCTCCATGTTGTTCTCCATAGTGGCTAAGCCAATTTACATTCTCATTCAGAGTGTAGAAATGTTCCTCTCTCCACAGCCTCCCCAGGACAAACTCTTTGTGGACTTTTTGATGACCTTTCTGACTGGCGTTAGCTGGTATGTACCTCACTGTAGTTTTGGTTTACATTTCTCTAATAATTATTGATGGGGCTTCCCTGGTGGCAAGGTGGTAAAGAATCTGTCTGCCAATGTAGGAGACATGAGTTTGATCCCTGGGTCAGAAAGATCCCCTGGAGAAGGAAATGGCAACCCACTCTAGTACTCTTGCCTGCAAAACCTCATGGACAGAGGACCCTGGCAGACTATAGTTCATGGGGTTGCAAAAGAGTTGGACATGACTTTGTGACTGAACAACAACAATAATTAATGATATTAAGCATCTTTTCACATGCCTGTTGGCCATCTGTATGTCTTATTTGGACAAATGTCTAGCTAGATCTTCTGCCTATTTTTGATTGCATTTTTAAAAATATTAAACTGTATGAGGTGTTTGTATATTTTGGAAATTAATCCCTCATGGTACATTATTTGCAAATATTTTCTCCCAGTGTACAGGCTGTATTTTCATTTTGTTTATGGTTTCCTTTCCTTTACAAAAGCTTTAAGTTTAATTAGGTCCCATTTGATTATTTCATTTGCATTTCTGTTGCTCTAGGAGACAGATTTTAAAAAAATACTGCTGTAATTTACATTAAAGAGTGTTCTGCCCGTGTTTTCCTCTGAGATTTTTATAGTGTCTAGTTTTACACTTAAGTCTTTAATCCATTTTGAATTTGTGTGTGTGTGTGTATATGGTGTTAGAGAATATTCTAATTTCATTATTTTACATGTAGCTGTCTAGTTTTCCCAGCACCATTTATTGAGGAGATGTCTTTTCTTCACTGTGTATACAGGCAGCCTTTGTCATAGATTAATTGACCATACATGTGTGAGTTTATCTCTGGACTTTCTATGCTGTTCCACTGATCTGTGTATTTGTTTTTGTGCCAGTACTGTACTGTTTTGAATACTGTAGCTTTGTAGTATAGTCTGAAGTCAGGGAGCTTGATTCCTTCAGCTCTGTTCTGCTTTCTCAAGATTATTTTTGCTACTCAGGGTTTTTTTTTTGTTTCCATACAAATTTTTAAATGTTTTTTTCTAGGTCTATGAAAAATGCCATTGGTAATTCGATAGGGATTGCATTGAATCTGTAGATTGCCTTGGATAGTATGGCCATTTTAACAATGCTGATTCTTCTAATGCAAGCAGATAGTATATCTTTTCATCTGTTTGTGTTGTCTTTAATTTCTTTCATCAGCATCTTAGAGTTTTCAGAGTGTAGGTTTTTCCCTCCTTTGGTAGGTCTGTTCCTAGGTATTTCATTCTTTTTTGACGTAACAATGAAATTGATTCTGTTTTTAAAGCCACAATTTATTACCTATGACTTTGGAGATTAAGTTTCTGTAGCCTCCTTGATTTCCTTATCAGCAAAATGGTGGCAGAGCACTTGCTCACTCACCGAGACCCACGGGGCTGCTGTGAACTTGTGATCATTGGACACAAGTGGGAAATGGCTACACTGCAATGAAGACCACAGAGAAGAAAATACACACAAGATTTTGATATTAACAAAAACCATTGGTAAAGACTGAAATTTTGTGGTCTTTTGGAAAAGCTCAGAGAGAATAGGGAATACATTTGTTTCCCAGTTTATACACAGAAAAAAATGGAACATGAAGAATTGAGGTAAACTTTTTACCCAAAATCACGCAATATCTTGCTTTCCATTGTATGTTTTCTCTAAAATACTTAAATAGCACTTACATTCACTAAAATCACAAAACGAAACCAGTCATTACATCCTTAGTCTTGAAATCAAGACATTTTATTTGGGAGGTGTTGAGTTGTGTCCCAACCTAATGTGACTATTTTTGGAGACACAGTTTTTAAAGAGGTAATTAAATTAAAATGAAGTTATTATAATGGGCCCTAATTTAATATGACTTGTGTTCTTATAAAAGAGGATATTGAAGACAGATTGGTTCAGAGGGAAGACTCATGTGAAAACGCACGGAGAATATGACTATCTAATTCACATGCAAAATAATGAAATTTGACCCTCATCTTACATAAGACACAAAAATCAACTCTTTAATTAAATACTTAAACATAAGACCTGAAACTATAAAAATCCTAGAAGAAAAATTAGGGGAAAAGCTTCATGACATTCATCTTGGCAATGATTTCTTGGATATGACTTCAAAATCATAAACAACAAAAGCGAAAATACACAAGTTGAACTACATCAAGTTAAAAAGTTTTTACACAGCACGGGAAGCAATCAACTGAGTGAAAAGGCAACTTACATAATGGGAGAAAATATTTGAAAACAGTTTATATGATAAGGGGTTAATATCCAAACGATATGAAAAATTCTTACAACTCAACAGCAAAAAAGCAAATAAACTGATTAAAAATGGGCAAAAACACTTGAAAAAAATTTTCCATAAAGATTTAAAATAGCCAACAAACACGAAGAATAGCATTAAGTATCTGTATAGTACATAATATATAAAAAGATGCTCAATACAACACTAGTCTTCAGGGGAATATAAATCAAAACCATAACATGATGTCACCTCACACCTATGAGGACGGTTACTACCAAAAAAGTCAAAAGAAAACAAGTGTTGGTGAGGATGTGGAAAAATTGAAGTTCTCGTACACTGTTGGTGGGAATGTAAAATATTGAAGATGCTATGGAAAACTACAGATGTTCCTTAAAACATTTAAAAATGAAGTTAACAAATTATCTAGCAATTCCACTTCTGGGTGTGTGTACAAAAGAATTGAAATCACTTTCTGGAAGAGATATTTTCAGTCCCATAATCATTACAGCATTATTCACATTAGTCAAGATATGGAAATAACCTAAATGTTCACCAAAGGATGATGAACAAAGAAGCTGTGGGATAAATATGTAATAGAATATTATGCAGCCTTTAAAAGGAAATCTTGCTAAGTTTGACCACACAGATGAACCTGGAGGACATTCAACTAAGTGAAATAAACCAATCACAGAAGGACGAATACTGTATGATTCCACTTAACATGAGGTATCTAAAATAGTCAGACCTTAGAAGCCAAGAAGAAATGTGATTGCCAAGAGGAATGTGGAAAAGGAATTGGTGAGTTGCTCTTCAGTGAGTATATCGTTTCAGTTTTGGAAAGTGAACAAGCTCTAGAGGTCTGTACACAACTTGTGCCTGTCATTAAAAATACCGTATTGTGTACTTAGAAATTAAGAGGGTAGATCACATGTTAAGTGTTTTTACCACTAGAAAAGTGTTTTAAATATGAAAGAAAAACAAAAGATGGCCATCTCTATACCAAGAAGAGAAGCCTCAGAAGAAATAAATTCTACTGACACCTTGAACTTGTACTTCTTAGCTCCTGAGCTATGAGAAAACACATGTGTATTGTTTCAGCTCCCCAGTGCATGTTCCAGCAACCCTAGCAAACTAATACAGAAGGATCCTTCTTATTGTTGTAAATCTGTTTTTTAAGGGGATTCTTTACCAAGCTGCATGTACAGAGGCAATGATATCAGTCTGTTTTACAGAATTAGGGAAATTTCTCTTTCTTTGTTGAGCTCCAGATTCACACTTATAAGTCAACTTTCTGAGCCCAGGATGTTTAAATCCTGATTAAGTACATGTGATGAATAGAGAATGCATTAACCAATTGGTGGTAGTTTTGTGTATTTACATGACCTGGTTACACACACTTTCCTTAAATCATCAGCTGCATAGACCCCATTAATAAAGAAGTGACATGTGGAGAGGTGACAGTGGTACAAGTTATAAATAGACTGTCTAGGCCCTAGGGGTAGGGATGGGGAGGAAGGGAGGAGGCTGTGATAAGCCAAGCCGTGGTGATGACAGTAACCATTTCACAGCCAAGCACCACAGAACTGTGTCACATGGACAAGTTCAATGCTTTGAGAGTTTTTAACTTGGACATACACAATACAGTATTGTTAATGACAGGCACAAGTTGGGTACAGTTCTAGGTTATGGCCAGGGGAGACTATCTGTAATGGTGCTTCTCAAATGTAATGTGCCTACGAATTAGCTGAAGATCTTGTAAAATGCAGATTCTGGTTCAGACAGGCCTGGGGTAGGGCATGAGATTCTGCCCTTCTAACAAGCTCCCAGGTAAGTCAAAGCTGATGGTTTGAGGACAACACCTTAAGTAGAATTTGCACTCCTCAAAAGAAAAAGAGAAGAAAGTAGACCATAGAGGCATGAAAAGGAAATTTAGAGCCTAAAGCAACTAGAGAAAGAAGAACAAACAAACCCAAAAGTTAGTAGAAGGAAAAAAATCATAAAGGTCAGAGCAGAAATAGAGACAAAGACAATAAAAGATCGCTGAGACTAAAGGTTGATTGTTTGACAAGATAAACCAAATTGATAAACATTTAGGCAGACTCATCAAGAAAAAAAGAAAAAGTTAGAGCTTTATTATTAATTTAAAGAAATACAAATCAATAGCCAGTTGGGGAAGAATGCTGTTAGCTGACGAAATACAAATTGAAAGGACCAGAGAGCATGCTTTACCTATGCGTTTGGCAAAGCTCTGAAGATTCTGTGACACATGATGGGAGATAGTATGCAAGTCTCCCATGGGCCAATGGTTAGAATGCTAATTAAAGCAACATTAAAAGTGAGGATCTGGCCCTATCTATTAAAACTGTAAAGACCTATAATTTAGAGCCCAATCTTTTCACTTCTGGGCTTCCGTGGTAGCTCAGCTGGTAAAGAATACGCCTGCAATGTGGGAGATCCTGGTTCAGTTCCTGGGCTGGGAAGATCCCCTGGAGGAGGGCATGGCAGCCCACTCCAGTATTCTTGCTTGGAGAATCCCCATGGACAGAGAAGCCTTGCAGGCTACAGTCCATAGGGTGGCAAACAGCCAGACTTGACTGGGCACAGCACAGCACATTTTCACTTTTGCAAATGTATTCTACAAATTTACCCACATTTGTGCAAAAACATACCCTACATTTTTTTTTTTTTTGTAAAAAAGGATGTATGTGTGAATATACTTATTTTTTAAATTTTTTATTTTATATTGGACTGTAGTTGATTCACAACATTGTGTTAGTTTCGGGTGTTCAGCAGAGTGGTTCAGCTATACACATACACATATCTATTCTTTTTCAAATTCTTTTCCCATTTAGATTATTACAGAGCACTGAGCAGAGTTCCCTGTGCTATACAGTGGGTCACTGTTAATTATCGATTTTAAATATAGTAGTGTGTAATTAAATGTCAGGCTTCCCTGGTGGCTCTGAGGTTAAAGCGTCTGCCTGGAATGTGAGAGACCTGGGTTCGATCCCTGGGTCAGGAAGGAAATGGCAACCCACTCCAGTATTCTTGCCTGGAGAATCCCATGGAGGAAGGAGCCTGGTGGGCTACACTCCATGGGGTCGCAAATAATCGGACACGACTGAGCAACTTCACTATAATTAAATGTCAATACTAAACTCCCAATCTATCCTTCCACCTTCCCCTTTGATAACCATGAGTTTGTTTACTAAGTCTGTAAGTCTATTTTGGTTTTATAAATAAGTTTATTCATATCTTTTTTTTTTAAGATTCCACATATAAGCAGTATCATGTGATATTTGTCTTTCTTTTTCTGACAGAAAATCCAGTCATCATGGTTTACTCAAGAATGGTGGGTTCCAGGAACTATATTTAATATCCTGTGATAAACCATAAGGGAAAAGAACATGAAAGAGAATGTATATACACAAAACTCCTGTGAATTCCTGAAAGAAAAACAAATTTTTTTTCATCTGTGGTTCTTTATAACTCACTAGCTTAGCAAAGTACAGAAACTAAGGATATCGAGTGTTACAGCTAGATGTTTTTCAGTTCTGCATTTGAGCAAAACAGTGTATAGGGTTCTTCCCCTACCTCCCTTTCTGACACTCCCTTTAGCAAAACTACTCCTCTGGGCAGAGTGACTGTACACTTTGGCACAACTCTTTTCAGACGCCCTAGTTCTCTTTACAAAATCTTCCCAACTTTTTACAAATCCCCCCAGTTCTCTGCAGGGAAGTAATGGGATGGCCAGAATCCATAGTCCAGTGCCCAGGGCAACATCTCTAGCTTTCCTTTTATTTGCTGGAAAAAAGCTTGGAGAAAAGGGATGCCTGGTCTCTATATTCATTCTATTGACATTTCTGCCATCACACCCCACAGCACCTGTTCAATTTTCTCAAAAAAATGGGGATCCTCAGGTCATGGAGAAGTTGGCTTCTTCCATGACTGCCTGCCACGAGCTGTGTGTATTTCTATTGATCACGTTCACGTTCTATTGGCCACTCAGTCGTGTCCAACTCTTTGAGACCCCATGGACTGCAGCACACCAGGCTTCCCTGTCCATCACCAACTCCCAGAGCTTGCTCAAACTCATGTCCACTGAGTCAGTGATGCCATTCAACAACCATCTCATCCTCTGTTGTCCCCTTCTCCTTCTGCCTTCAATCTTTCCCAGTGTCAGGGTCTTTTCAAATGAGTCAGTTCTTCACATCAGGTGGCCAAAGTATTGGAGTTTCAGCTTCAGCATCAGTCCTTCCAATGAATATTCAGGACTGTTAGGATGGACTGGTTGGATCTCCTTGCAGTCCAAGGAACTCTCAAGAGTCTTCTCCAACACCACAGTTCAAAAGCATCAGTTCTTTGGGGCTCAGCTTTCTTTATAGTCCAACTCTCATATCTATACATGACTACTGGAAAAACCAAAGCTTTGACTAGATGGCTCTAATGCCACCAACTATTCTATTACAACCCTTCTCCTCCTTCATGGTGGTTTTAAAAATTATTTTTTAAAGAAATGCAACATCAGATCCAATTAGGCTTTAACCAAAGCTGGGAGAGGGCTCATCTGAGCTTTGAAATATCAGAAATATCAGTTCTAGTCCTGTCCCTCCAGGCAAGAAAAAGGGTATTTCAGCCCAGGCTGCAAACAGAGAGCTGGTCTAAATGGTAGAAAGTCAGAAAATAGAGGAGATGGGCCGAGTGCAATGAAGAGCATTTGAGGAAACCAGTGCTATTCCCAAGGAAAATGGCTAAAGTGCCAGGCTTCTCTCTAGTTTTTGCATTTCTCACGTATGCTGGCTGCAAAAAGAAATTCTGTGACTGAAGTATAATCGCCTCTTTCTTTCCAACCTCCTAAACATGGATGCTTTTTGCAGTCAACACAAGGAGATCATCCTGTCCTATCCCACTGTCCAAAATAAAGCTCAGCAGGTCTAGAAGTAACACACATCATCTAATGACTAAAGACTCAATGAGGCCTCAGCAGGATCCAGCTCAGTCTATATCCCTATAAATTGGTATTGTTGGTAGCTTTTTTCCAAACTTCAGAGAAGAAGCTAGATTTTAAAACTAATCATTATAACATTAAAAAAAATCAGTACTCTTCAGTCTTTATCTTTCCTTAGAGCTGTTGGTCATTCTTGCTTTTAACTTTTCCTTATGTCGGTGATTTCTTTTTCTCTAAATTTTTCCTTAAGAGGAGTAAGTTAACAGAAAGAACAAAGACATCAAAACAAGAGCCAGAAAATCATCTTGGACTTGGAAGGACAGTATTGATGGGAACCAAGGAGGGGGCTGGAGCATGTGGGCCCTCTGAGAAGACAGTCAATAACTTCGGCAGGGTCTGACCTGGCTTGGCTTTTGTAAATGAAATCCTCTCCCGGCTGGAGCCACAGGAAGGAGATGAATTGAGAGTGCTAGCTCATCGCAGACTGTTCTGCACTGTGCTTCTCCTCCTTCAACCTTTGAACGGGAAGGCTGCCCACTGACTTGGATGGGACGCTTGAAAACTCAAGGGCTTGAACCTACTCCAGCTTTCCAAAGCCCAAGTGTCACTTAATTCGCCTAGATAACATTTGTCTGAGAATCTCACTTGTGTCTAATGGAGTTTCAGACTCAAGGGCCCATGGAGAAAGAGTTTCAAGCTGGGTGAGATGAGTAGTCTCACATTAGTGAGATCATCAATTTAATCTCCAAGAGTGGGTGGTGGTGGTAGAGAAATAAGCATTCGTGGTTAGGGAGATGGGAACGAATGAAAGACCCCATCCTTGGCGTCAGGAGGACTGGGATTTAGAACCATCTTCTTGTTTCCTGAGGGCTTTCATTGAACACAAAATCATTTAACAACTGGACTAGACCCTAAAGTATTGGGTTGGCTAAAATGTTCATTCAGGTTTTTCCATACCATCTTACTGGAGAAACCAAACGAACATTTTAGCCAACCCAATGTCACTGAATTCATTTCTAACTTTTTAATTCTATGTTGTATCAACCCATAAGTCCAGAGACACTCAGAGAATGAAAGTGCAGTGTTATTTTTTGAGGAAAGAAATGGCTAGAAAGAGTTACTTATCTCCACATTACAGCTCTTCATCTGGCAGGTGGCCTTGAGCATTTTGAACTTGAGTCCATGGTGACAGTCTTTCTTTCACGACTTTTACTGTATGCTAGTTGGAGAAATCTTTCTAAAAATTCTTTCTTCTCTTCCTTTTTCCATCTCCTACACACAGCTGCCACTTCAATTGTTTTTTCTCACCTAATATGCCCTCGTGTGATTCCCACACAAAAGTGTGAAAATGACTTGGTCTGAACAGCTACTTACACAGCAGGTAAATTCCATCATGGTTGGATGGGAGATTTTTGTACTTGGTTTCTTCTGGAAAGTTCTATTAATAATGTCACAAACAAATGTCCTTGCAGTGTATTTTCTTATATGCTTCCAGGAGTACTGTCACTGACAAAAAGTCACAAGAAAACACAGTCTCAGTGTGTGCTATTAGAATTTGGGTTTTTCCCTAAATTTGCTTCATCATTTATAGTGGGTGTCTGGTAGAGTGAGAAAAATTCTGAGAGTAGCCCTCTAAAAAGGTTAAAATATATGCATTTGGCAAATATTTGTTGAACATTTAAGGTGTGCCAAACATTGTGAAAGGCATACAAAAAGTTATATACATAGCAGTGGCAGAACCTACTGGCTTTCCATTCCAGTAGTCCTTATAATCACTTTTGCCATACTCAACCATCAGGATGTGAGTGTGAACACAACCTCAGTCATGTTCAACTTTTTGCCACCCCTGTAGCCCCCCAGGCTCCTCTGCCCATGGGATTTCTCAGGCAAGAATACTGGAGTGAGTTGCTGCTTCCTTCTCCAGGATCTTTCCAACCCAGGGATCAAACTCTCATCTCCTGAATTTCCTGCATTGGCAGGTGGGTTCTTTACCAGTGACCCTCCCATCAGCACAATCATTAGCAAATTACATCAGCCTGTCTTCTTCAAAATAGACACAGAATATGATTCCTGAGCCACCATCATCTTTTACCTGGGTCATTGCAACAGCTTCCTAACTGGCCCCAGCACCCCCTGGGTCTTCCTACAGTCTAGACTCTATGAAGGACAGAATAATGGTTGTAATCATGTTGGCTCATGACACTATTCTTAAATCTCACCAGTGCTGTCCCATGTGACTCAGTGGAAATGTCGTGTCCTAGGATCCCCTAAAGAGCCTCTTGATGAAAGCAAAAGAGGAGAGTAAAAAATTTGACTTAAAACTCAACAGTTAGAAAACTAAGATCATGGCATCCAGTCCATCACTTCATGGAAAATAGATGGGGAAACAGGGGAAACAGTGACAAACTTTATTTTTGGGGGCTCCAAAATCACTGCAGATGGTAACTGCAGCCATGAAATCAAAAGACGCTTATTCCTTGGAAGGAAAGTTATGACCAACCTAAACAGCATATTCAAAAGCAGAGACATTACTTTGCCAACAAAGGTCCATCTAGTCAACACTATGGTTTTTCCAGTGGTCATGTATGGATGTGAAAGTTGGACTATACTACAAGCAATAAATGCTGGAGAGGGTGTGGAGAAAAGGGAAGCCTCTTACACTGTTGGTGAGAATGCAAACTAGTACAGCCACTATGGAGAACAGTGTGGAGATTCCTTAAAAAACTGGAAATAGAACTGCCTTATTACCCAGCAATCCCACTGCTGGGCATACACACCAAGGAAACCAGAATCAAAAGAGACATATGTACCCAAATGTTCATCCCAGCACTGTTTATAATAGCCAGAACATGGAAGCAACCTAGATGTCCATCAGTGGATGAATGGACAAGAAAGCTGTGGTACATATACACAATGGAGTATTACTCAGCCATTAAAAAGAATACATTTGAATCAGTTCTAAGGAGATGGATGGAACTGGAGCCAATTATACAGAGTGAAGCAAGCCAGAAAGTAAAACACCAATACAGTATACTAACGCATATATATGGAATTTAGAAAGATGGGGATGATGACCCTGTATGCANAATACAGTATACTAACGCATATATATGGAATTTAGAAAGATGGTAATGATAACCCTGTATGCGAGACAGCAAAAGAGACACAGATGTATAGAACAGACTTTTGGACTCTGTGGGAGAGGGAGAGGGTGGGATGATTTGGGAGAATGGCATTGAAACATGTATACTATCATGTAAGAAATGAATCGCTAGTCTAGGTTCAATACAGGATACAGAATACTTGGGGCTGGTGCACTGGGATGACCCAGAGAAATGATATGGGGAGGGTGGTGGGAGGGGGGTTCAGGATTGGGAACTCATGTACACCCGTGGCAGATTCATGTCAATGTATGGCAAAACCAATACAGTATTGTAAAGTAAAATAAATAAATAAATAAGAAAGTTGGACTATAAAGAAAGCTGAGCGCCAAAGAATTGATGCTTTTGAATTGTGGTGTTGGAGGAGACTCTTGAGAGTCTTTTGGACTGCAAGGAGATCCAACTAGTCCATCCTAAAGGAAATCAGTCCTGAATATTCACTGGAAGGACATGCTGAACTAAAACTCCAATACTTTGGCCACCTGATGCAAAGAGCTGACTTATTTGAAAAGACCCTGATGCTGGGAAAGACTGAAAGCCGGAAGAGAAGGGGATGACAGAGGATGAGATAGTTGGATGGCATCACCAACTCAGTGGACATGAGTTTGAGTAAACCTGGGAGCTGGTGATGGACAGGGGTCCTGGTGGACTGCAGTCCATGGGGTCACAAAGAGTCGGACACGACTGAGTGACTGAACTGAACTGTGACTTCAGTGGCTGAACTGAAGTGAGGGTCCCCACTCTCAGGGCTCTCCCTATGTGGCTGGCCCCTCTCAAGCTTTTCTGTTCCAGCCACATGGGTCCTCCAAGCATGTCAAACACCCTCCTGCCTCAGAGCCTTTGCACTGCCTCTTCTCTTTGTCTAAGGTACACAGCCCTCAGATACATCAACAACAGCTTGCCCTGAGACTTCCTTCAAGTCTCCACTGAAATGTTACTTACAGTGGAGATTTTCCCAACTACCAGTTTCCTGATTTATTTGTGTATTTACTCTCTTCATGTGAGGTCCATGAGGGTATGATCTGTGTCCATTTTGTTCATTATTCTATTCTTAGTGTCTGGAAAGTGCCTGGCACATGAACTATGCTCAATAAATAATGGTGGAACCGGGACTTTCCTGGCAGTCCAGTGGTTAAGACTCCATGCTTCCAATGCAGGGCCATGGGTTCGATCCCTGGTGGGGGAACTAGACATGGAATAGTGGGCTGGTTCAAAATTGGGAAAGGAGTACTTCAAGGCTGTATACTGTCACTCTGCTTATTCAACTTATATGCAGAGTACATAATGCAAAATGGAGAGCTGGATGAAGCACAAGTTGGAATCAAGACTGACCGGAGAAATACCAGCAACCTCAGATATGCAGATGACACAATTATGGCAGAAAGCGAAGAAGAACCCCTTGATGAAGGTGAAAGAGGAGAGTGAAAAAGCTGGCTTAAAGCTCAACATTCAGAAAACTAAGATCATGGCATCCGGTCCCATCACTTCATGGCAAATAGAGGGGGAAACAATGGAAACAGTGAGAGACTTTATTTTGGGGGGCTCCCAAATCACTGCAGATGGTGACTGTAGCCAAGAAATTAAAAGACTTGCTCCTTGGAAGAAAAGCTATGACAAACCTAGACAGTGTATTAAAAAGCAGAGACATCACTTTGCCAACAAAGTTCGTATCATCAAAGCTATGGTTTTTTCAGTAGTCATGTATGGATGTGAGAATTGGACCATAAAGAAGGCTGAGTGCCAAAGAACTGATGCTTTCAAACTGTGGTGTTGGAGAAGACTCTTGAGAGTCCCTTGGACAGCAAGGAGATCAAACCAGTCAGTCCTAAAGGAAATCACTCCTGAATATTCATTGGAAGGACTGATACTGAAGCTGAAGCTCCAGTACTTTGGCCATCTGATGTAAAGAACTGACTCACTGGAAAAGATCCTGATGCTGGGAAAGATTGAAAGCAGGAGAAGAAGGGGACGACAGAGGATAAGATGGTTGGATGGCATCACTGACTCAATGGACATGACTGAGTCAACTCCAGGAAATAGTGAAGGACAAGGAAGGCTGGTGTGCTGCAATCCATGGGATTGCAAAGAGCTGGACATGACTGGGCGGCTGAACAACAAAATCAAGGTAGGTTCTTCACCTTGCTGCTGAATTCCCAGCAGTTAGACTAGTGCAAGGCATACAGTAAGCACTCAGTGAGGATCTGTTGACTGAATGTTCAATGAATACATGAGTAAGGGTTGGATCATGTATCTTCTATATAGCAACCACCAGATTTAGAATTTCTTTTCAACTTGAGAAGTATTTTTAATTTTTCTCTAACTGCAATATCAGTTAAACTATATACACACGCACACACACACACACAAATTTTGTATATTTTTACATATTTTTAAAGTACCCAGGTCTTCCTATCTTGAAAGTGAGAATCATAGGTACTTCTTCCTGGTTCTAAGTGGTTCCAGATAAGGGTGGATTGAGTTTCTACTTTGCTCAGGAGCACAAGAGCTTAAAGAAGATTTGGAGAAGAATTTGAAGAATGGAGGAGAAGTTTGAGAAGCCAAAAGGAAGACTTAAAGATGAGCATAAAGATAACCAAATGAGCATAAAGATCACCCACAACACCATCTATTGTAACTTTTATGCAACAATGGACTCATACTGTTACAGACCCAGGTTCTTGGCCCCCTTTATCAATAGAAATTGAAAAGAGGCCAGACAAGAAATTCAGGCAAGGCTTTACTGGAGGCTCCTGCTGCAGCATGGGGCAGTGAGATCAATAGACAGGTTCCCTTGCTCGCTTACTGAGGTGGGGTGAGATTGTTCCTTTTATGGGGTGAGGGTAGGGGTGTGTCCAAGGGTTGGGCTGAAGGGGTGACTTAGGTGGTCGGCTCATCCCTTTGGCGGTATTGAGTGCAGTACCCTGCTTTTGCACCCAGCTTCTAAAAGTGGCAGTTGGTCTTTTCGGTTTTTTTCATATCTTGTCCATTTGTTGTTTGTTGTCATTTAGTCGGTAAGTCATATCTGACTCTTTTGCGACCCTATGGACTGTATCCCGCCAGGCTCTTCTGTCCATGGAATTCTCCAGGCAAGAATACTGGAGTGGGTTGTCACGTCCTTCTCCAGGGGATCTTCCCAACCCAGGGATCGAACCTGGATCTCCTGCATTGTAGGCAGATTCTTTACCATCTGAGCTACCTGGTTTAGTTCCTTCTAGTTTCTTTGTATTTTGTTGCTGAGAGACGTTTGTCCAGGTGCAAACGCTGCAGCAAAGTGACTCAGATCCCTGGTCCCAGCCTGTCTCAATGCCAGACATACGGTCCTGAAACTTCTTAAAATCACATCCTGGCTCTGTTTCCAGGTCTGCAAATACGAATCTATCTCATTCTTTTGTATGGGGGTTTTCCATCACATTATTGTAGCATAATTTATGTAGACATTCTGTTATTGATGACGTTTTAACAGTTTCCACTGTAACCTGTGGCTACAGTGCAAATGTTTTTACATATATTTTATGTACTCGTGACACTGTTACTTTAGAGGAAATTCCTTAAGTTAGATTTGTGGCTGCCAACTTTTTCCTCAAAATGTTATACTTGTAAGTCTTTTAATAACTGGGAATGCTTCTTTTTCAGAACTGTTGCCTATATTAGCTCTTAACCTTTTAAACTTGTGCTGATAAGCAAAATGCCTTTTTATTGTTTTCAAAGTTGCATGTCCACAGTCATTGTCCAGGTTTGCCCTCTTTTTCCACATCTACTGGTGGCTGCGCAGGAGGGCCTAGAGGAGCCATCCCACGTTGAAGGTCAGGAAGGGCAGCGGTGAGGAGATACCCCTCATCCAAGGTAAGGAGCAGCGGCTGCTCTTTGCTTGAGCAGCCATGAAGAGACACCCCACGCTCAAGGTAAGAGAAACCGAAGTAAGATGGTAGGTGTCACAAGAGGGCATCAGAGGGCAGACACACTGAAACCATACTCACAGAAAACTAGTCAATCTAATCACACTAGGACCACAGCCTTGTCAAACTCAATGAAACTAAGCCATGCCCATGGCGCAACCCAAGATGGGCAGGTCATGGTGGAGAGGTCTGACAGAATGTGGTCCACTGGAGAAGGGAATGGCAAACCACTTCAGTATTCTTGCCTTGAGAACCCCATGAACAGTATGAAAAGGCAAAATGATAGGATACCAAAAGAGGAACTCCCCAGGTCAGTAGGTGCCCAGTATGCTACTGGAGATCAGTAGAGAAATACCTCCAGAAAGAATGAAGGGATGGAGCCAAAGCAAAAACAATACCCAGCTGTGGATGTGACTGGTGATAGAAGCAAGGTCCGATGCTGTAAGAGCAATATTGCATACGAAACTGGAATGTCAGGTCCATGAATCAAGGCATATTGGAAGTGGTCAAACAAGAGATGGTAAGAGTGAATGTCAACATTCTAGGAATCAGTGAATTAAAATGGACTGGAATGGGTGAATTTAACTCAGATGACCATTATATCTACTACTGCGGGCAGGAATCCCTCAGAAGAAATGGAGTAGCCATCATGGTCAACAGAAGAGTCTGAAATGCAGTACTTGGATGCAGTCTCAAAAACGACAGAATGATCTCTGCGTCTCCAAGGCAAACCATTCAATATCATGGTAATCCAAGTCTATGCCTCAGCCAGTAATTCTGAAGAAGCTGAAGTTGAATGGTTCTATGAAGACCTACAAGACCTTTTAGAACTGACGCCCAACAAAGATGTCCTTTTCATTCTAGGGGACTGGAATGCAAAAGTAGGAAATCAAGAAACACCTGGAGTAACAGGCAAATTTGGCCTTGGAATGTGGAATGAAGCAGGGCGAAGACTAATAGAGTTTTGCCAAGAAAATGCACTGGTCGTAGCAAACACCTTCTTCCAACAACACAAGAGAAGACTCTACACATGGATATCACCAGATGGTCAACACCAAAATCAGATTGATTATATTCTTTGCAGCCAAAGATGGAGAAGCTCTATACAGTCAACAAAAACAAGACCAGGAGCTGACTGTGGCTCAGATCATGAACTCCTTATTACCAAATCCAGACTGAAATTGAAGAAAACAGGGAAAACCACTAGACCATTCAGGTATGACCTCAATCAAATCCCTTATGATTATACAGTAGAAGTGAGAAATAGATTTAAGGGCCTAGATCTGATAGATAGAGTGCCTGATGAACTATGGACTGTGGTTCTTGACATTGTACAGGAGACAGGGATCAAGACCATCCCCATGGAAAAGAAATGCAAAAAAGCAAAATGGCTGTCTTGGGAGGCCTTACAAATAGCTGTGAAAAGAGGAGAAGCGAACAGCAAAGGAGAAAAGGAAAGATTTAAGCATCTGAATGCAGAGTTCCAAAGAATAGCAAGGAGAGATAAGAAAGCCTTCTTCAGTGATCAATGCAAAGAAATAGAGGAAAAAAACAGAATGGGAAAGACTAGAGGTCTCTTCAAGAAAATTAGATATCAAGGGAACATTTCATGCAAAGATGGGCTTGATAAAGGACAGAAATGGTATGGACCTAACAGAAGCAGAAGATATTAAGAAGAGGTGGCAAGAATAGACAGAAGAACTGTACAAAAAAGGTCTTCAGGGCCCGGATAATCACGATGGTGTGATCACTCATCTAGAGCCAGACATCCTGGAATGTGAAGTCAAGTGTGCCTTAGAAAGCATCACTATGAACAAAGCTAGTGGAGGTGATGGAATTCCAGTTGAGCTGTTTCAAATCCTGAAAGATGAAGCTGTCAAAGTGCCACACTCAATATACCAGCAAATTTGGAAAACTCAGCAGTGGTCATAAGACTGGAAAAGGTCAGTTTTCATTCCAATCCCTAAGAAAGGCAATGCCAAAGAATGCTCAAACTACCACACAGTTGTACTCATCTCACACGCTAGTAAAGTAATGCTCAAAATTCTCCAAGCCAGGCTTCAGCAATATGTGAACCATGAACTTCCTGATGTTCAGGCTGGTTTTAGAAAAGGCAGAGGAACCAGAGATCAAATTGCCAACATCCGCTGGATCATGGAAAAAGCACGAGAGTTCCAGAAAAACATCTATTTCTGCTTTATTGACTATGCCAAAGCCTTTGACTATGTGGATCACAATAAACTGTGGAAGATTCTGAGAGAGATGGGAATACCAGACCACCTGACCTGCCTCTTGAGAAATCTGTATGCAGGTCAGGAAGCAACAGTTAGAACTGGACATGGAACAACAGACTGGTTCCAAATAGGAAAAGGAGTACATCAAGGCTGCATATTGTCACCCTGCTTATTTAACTTATATGCAGAGTACATTATGAGAAACGCTGGACTGGGAGAAACACAAGCTGGAATCAAGATTGCCAAGAGAAATATCACTAACCTCAGATATGCAGATGACACCACCCTTATGGCAGAAAGTGAAGAGGAACCAAAAAGCCTCTTGATGAAACTGAAAGAGGAGAGTGAAAAAGTTGGCTTAAAGCTCAACATTCAGGAGACAAAGATCATGGCATCTGGTCCCATCACTTCATGGGAAGTAGATGGGGAAACAGTGGAAACAGTGTCAGATTTTATTTTGGGGGGTTCCAAAATCACTTCAGATGGTGACTGCAGCCATGAAATTGAAAGACACTTACTCCTTGGAAGAAAAGTTATGACCAACCTAGATAGCATATTCAAAAGCACAGACATTCCTTTGCTGACTAAGGTCTGTTCCGTCTAGTCAAGGCTATGGTTTTTCCTGTGGTCATGTATGGATGTGAGAGTTGGACTGTGAAGAAAGCTGAGTGCTGAAGAATTGATGCTTTTGAACTGTGGTGTTGGAGAAGACTCTTGAGAGTCCCTTGGACTGCAAGGAGATCCAACCAGTCCATTCTGAAGGAGATTAGCCCTGGGATTTCTTTGGAAGGAATGATGCTAAAGCTGAAACTCCAGTACTTTGGGCACCTCATGTGAAGAGTTGACTCATTGGAAAAGACTCTGATGCTGGGAGGGATTGGGGGCAGGAGGAGAAGGGGATGACAGAGGATGAGATGGCTGGATGGCATGACCGACTCGATGGACGTGAGTCTGAGTGAACTCTGGGAGTTGGTGATGGACAGGGAGGCCTGGCGTGCTGCGATTCATGGGGTCGCAAAGAGTCGGACAAGAGTGAGCGACTGAACTGGACTGAACTAGTCCTTTGTGTGTATTTTTGTGTGAATTGCCTGTTGCATCATACAGTTTTCTATTAGATTGAATTGTTCATATTCAGTTATATAAACCCATTTTATATTTTGATTGGTAATCCTTTATTTCTAATATTTTGCAAATGGTTTATCACAGTCTGCCACTTTTATTTTTATTTATGTATTCTTTGCTTTAATAAAGCATTTAATACTTACACAGTTATATTTATTAGGTTTTGGCTTTGGAATTTTGAATTTTAAAGCTTTCCCCAAGCTTAGAAAAATAATGCCCAAACATTTTCTCTTTATACATTTCAAATTTTGTTCTTACAGTTACGTCTCTAATCCAGGTGAAATTAATTTTTGTTTATAAGCAAGCACCTATTTTCCTTATATACGGATTCCTGATTGCTTTAACACAATTTACTTGAATCCATTTTCTCCCTAGGATTTAAAATATTATCTTTAGTATATATTAACTTTCTACTCTTTCTTGAATTTCGAGAGGTTTTGCTCCTATAACTGGTTCACCTGACACTGTTAATCTTCTCATTATAACTCACTTTCCAAACTACCTTGGCTATTTTCACTGATTTATTCTCTCAAAAGGACTCTGAAATCATTTTGTCAAGTGAAAAATCAAACGCATATATGAAATGACTGGGATTTATATGGAATCATCTTAAATTTACATATTTAGTGTTTCCATTTGGCAGTATGGCATATCTCTTTATTTAGACACTACTTCATGTCTTTTAATACAATTTTAGAGTTTCTTAGGTATTCTAATATTTTTCTTGCCCTTTTGGGTACCACTTTCTACATAATATTTCTTATTACATATATTAAGAAACTAAATGTATCACAGAGTTTTTAAAAGTGCTGATTCAGTTTTGAAAATTGTGGGTTATTCTTTTAATTTTTCAGCATTGGATTTACTGATGTTTTGTGTAGAATTTTTTGTATGTATGCAATTAATTAATAACTCAGGAGCAGTTATCTTTTAGTGCTATCACTTCTTGTTTTGATGTAAGAAATTTGTTCACCTCATGGTGTCAACAACATGGAAATTACCTATTAGATATACTCTGAGCCTGGCACCCTTTCCAATGGTAGATCTTTGACAAACTTTCATTTTCCTCTTTGGATTTCAGGCTACTTGACTTTTCTTTTTCTTGAGCATTTTTCCCATTTTATTTTGGTTATATAGTCATTCACACAAACTTGATTTTCAAATTTTTGACAAAAGGGATGCAAAATGTTACTTAACATTATTGGAACCTATTTCATAATTGTAATTCTTTCCTATTTCATTCCTAATGTAGTATTTTTTGTTTATTTTCCTCAGTTATGATCTTACTTTAGTATATAAAGTATTTATCCATTATACTCA
>SJYQ01096424.1:263962-274503 GCA_006410935.1 Redunca redunca | reverse complement strand
TCCCAGCATTAGGGTCTTTTCCAGTGAGTCAACTCTTCACATGAGGTGGCCAAAGTACTGGAGTTTCAGCCTCAGCATCAGTCCTTCCAATGAATACCCAGGGCTGATCTCCTTTAGGATGGACTGGTTGGATCTCCTTGCAGTCCAAGGTACTCTCAAGAGTCTTCTCCAACACCACAGTTCAAAAGCATCAATTCTTCAGCACTCAGCTTTCTTCACAGTCCAACTCTCACATCCATACATGACCACTGGAAAAACCAAACTAGATGGACCTTTGTTGGCAAATAATGTCTCTGCTTTTGAATATGCTATCTAGGTTGGTCATAACTTTCCTTCCAAGGAGTAAGCATCTTTTAATTTCATGGCTGAAATCACCATCTGCGGTGATTTTGGAGCCCCCTAAAATAATGTCTGACACTGTTTCGACTGTTTCCCCATCGATTTCCCATGAAGTGGTGGGACCAGATGCCATGATCTTTGTTTTCTGAATGCTGAGCTTTAAGCCAACTTTTTCACTCTCCTCTTTCACTTTCATCAAGAGGCTTTTTAGTTCCTCTTCACTTTCTGCCATAAAGGTGGTGTCATCTGCATATTATGTGGGATATTGGTCTGTAATTTTCTTTTCTCCCATCAAAGTACTACTAACCAAGCCCAACCTTGCTTAGCTTCTGAGGTCAGGTGCATTCAGGACAGTGTAACTATAAACTATAATTTTCTTATCTTAGAACATCTTTGATTTGGAGTCAGAGTAATGGAAGCGTTTTTTTCCTCCTGTAATTTCTGGGATAATTTGTGTATAAATGATGTTATTTCATCTTTACAAGTTAGAATTCATTGATGAAGTCATTTGGCCTGAGTTTTCTCTGTGGGAAGTTTATTGACTACTTCAATTTGTTCTATAAACGATGGTGATGGTGATTCTGACAGTAGCCAGGCATTATGAAATTTATAAGAATATGTAAGTCCTTACTGAAGCATTATGAAATTTGTGCTCTTATTCTTCTCATCATTAGATACAGTAGCTAAGTCTTAGAGAAGTTAACGAACTTGCAGAATACACACTCCTAGTAAGTAATACAGCAAGGCTTCAGATTTATGTCTTTCCTATTCTAGAATCAGAATCCATCCACCACACATTGACTTGAGATTTTTCATTCTAGTAATTGGACTGGGAGTAGGAAGTAGAATCTCTCATTCATTCATTTATTCTTTCACCCACTCATTTCTTGCTGTCATGTAATAAGCATGTTAAATGCTCACCATGAAGCCTTATTGTGTCAAACTCTGCGTACCAGGCATGTTAACTAGAGACCCAAGAAATGAGGTGGGTACACAGGATTTGTTACTGAGGATGAGTGCAAATATCTTCTGTTTGTCTTCAGAGAGTTTTCCAGATAGATCCTCAGAAATGCTCACCTTTGACAATATTATAATATTGTTTGCAACTTTTCCTCCATCTAACTCTCCCAGAACCACTTTCTCACCCCAAAACACACAATTCAATACTTCCCCAGTGCTTAAGAGACTTTTTTTGAAAGACTTTTTCTATGTGGATCATTTTAAATGTCTTTTTTGAACTTGTTATGATACAGCTTCTGTTTTCTGTTTTGGCATTTTGGCTGCAAGACATGTGGGATCTTAGCCCCTGACCAGGAATTGAACCTGCAACCCCTGTATTGGAAGATGAAGTCTTAACCACTGGACCACCAGGGAAGTCCCAGAAACTTTTCACCTGGGTGCCAGTTCAGATTAGCACTATCACTAAGATTCCATTCCTTGACAAACACAGAAAGTACACAATCTCAGACCTTATAGGCCAGCTGCCATGTTAGGCAAATCCAAGTGTCTGATGTGGAATTTTCAAGAAGCAAATGAGATTAAGTCTGCAAAATTTCCTTAGCAATCAAAAAAATAAATCCCCTCTTCCAACACTCCCCCAGTGCTTTTTGGTTCCTCAGAACCGTCCTGAAGTGCTAAAGCTTTATAGATAACTCAATGTTTATTTTCTCGCTGGGTAGGGTGAAGACAGAATAAAATCACCACTGAGTCTACAAGGGAGTTCTCAATTCCATTTTTCTTCTACTTGAAACTCCATGTTTCTTTTCTTTGAATATTTTTCAGCTGGGTTAAAGGAGGCTAGAGTTGAAAATGTTCTTACACTTAAAAAAGTAGCTGTTGCCAGAAGGGTTTTTTCCCAGTTTGAAAAATCACGCAGCATATCGCCAAAGAAACAAATGCATCACAGGAACTGGAAGCCAAGAGCTAAAAACAAACAAAAAAACAATAGCAAAAAATTCATCCCTAACATCTGCTTAAGTGTATGTCAATGCTTGGCAGGAAACATGAGCCTGCCATCTGTCTGACCGTCTAGACCCACACCATGTGATTCATGCTCTGATCCATCCCGCGGAGAAGAGGTCCCAGGAAGAGACAGCAGTCAGCTTGTGCCCAGTGATTCCTCAGATTGTCAGGAATTCGCTTCTGAGAAGTTCAGACGTAGAGAACAAACTTAAGAATACCAAGAGGGGAGAGGAGGGAAAATCTGGAGATTGGGATTGACATATATACACTATTGATAATATGTATTAAATGGATAAGTAATGAGAACCTAGCACAGGGGACTCTGCTCAATGCTCTGTGGTGACCTAAATAGAAAGGGAATCCCCAAAAGAGGGGATATATGTATACGTATAGCTGATTCACTTTCCAGTAGAATAGAGACTAACACAACATTTGAAAGCAACTATACGCAAATAAAAAATTATTTAAAATGAAGTTTGGCTGTAAGTTTCAAAATCTGCTGTCAAATCTTCTGAATAAATTACTGCCGACTATCAGATGGTGATGTAGATAACTTTAAAATATAAAGAATCCTTACAACTATCTTTAATTTATGACTTCAAGTTACAGGTGAGAAAATTGAAGGACAAAAAGGCTAATTAATTTGACTGGAGCCAACTTCTAGGTAATGGATATTTCCTACGAGGATACTGACAAAGATACCACATTTTGAAATCACATGTTTCTTTTCTTTGAATATTTTTCAGTTGAGTTAAAGGAGGCTATAGTTGAAAATGTTCTTACATTTAAAAAAAAAAACAGTACAGACAGGAACAGCCCCCTTGCCACAGAGATGCTTCATGGTACCCTTCTCCATCGCATCCTCTTTCCTCCTGCCTGCATTCATTCCTCCTTAACCCCTGACAACAGATCAGGAGTTCTCCATGTCTGTGATTTGGTTATTTCAAAATGCTATCAAATGAAAACATTGATAGTAGCTTCTTGTGACTGGCTTTTCAGCACAATTCTCTGGATTTCATCCAGACCACTGTCTGAATTAATACTTCATCCCTATTTACTGCTGAATACTATTCCATGATACATATGTTTCATGGTTTGTTTAACCATTTATCAGTTGAAGGACGTCTGAGTTGTTTCCAGTTTCCAGTTATTATGAACAAAACGGCCATAAATACTCTTGTACAGACTTATATGTGAACACGTCTTCATTTCTCTGGATAAATGCCCAGGTGTGCAATAGCAGAGTTGTATGATCATTTGAGTTTTTTTTTAAAGAAACCACTAAATTGTTTTCCAGAGTGGCTGAACAATTTCATACCCCCACCAGCAACATATGAATCATCCGGTTTCTCCACATCCTGCCAGCATTTTGGCATTTTCATTGTTTTTTATTTTAATCATTCTGATAGGTGTGTAGCGATACTTCATTGTGGTTTGAATTTGCATTTCCCTCACGGCTAATAATGTTGAACATCTTTTCATGTGCTTATTTGCCATCTGTATATCTTTGGTGAAATGTCTCCTCATGTCTTTTTCCCAGGTTCTAATTGGATTGTTTGCTTTACTGTTTTAAATTGAGAGCAATTCATATATTTGAGATGCTAGCCTTTGTCAGAGATGTGGTTTGCAAATGTAGTCTTTCAAAATGTAGCTTTTATTTTCATTCTCTTAACAGGGTTCATTTTTCATTTTGATGAGGTCAAACTTACAAATTTTTCTTTTCGGATAATGATTTTACCTGCTCCTAGGTCCTAAAGATTTTCTCCTGTTTACATACTAAAAGTTTTCCTGATTCACTTTTAAATCCATTATGAATTTTGAGATAATTTTTTATAACGTGAGGCTTAAGTAAAGTTAGTTCTTTTGTTTGTTTGCTACACTTGTTGAAAAGGCTAAATAAACGTCATCCATTAAAATGCTCTTGCACCCATAAAAAGCCCAGTTTGGCATATTTGCATGAATTCTATTCTATTGCTGGGTTGTTTACTCTCTTCTATTGGTCAACCTATATATTCCACTGCCAAGACCAAGAGTCTTGATTACTATAGCTACACAATAAATCTTAACATTGGATATAGATTGATTCCTACCAGTTTATTTTTCTATATCAAAATTTTATAGCTACTGTATAGCTAAATTGTGTCCATGTTTCCATATAAATTTTAGGATAAGTTTGTCTATATTTATAGAAAAATCTTATTGGAATTTTCATAGGAATTATGTTAAATCTGTATGTCAGTTTGGGGAACTGACATCTTTAGTATGTTGGGTCTTTCAATCCATGAACAGTGTGTTCCCAGCTATTTTAGGTTTTTCACAAATTTCTTTCATCAGAATTTTGTAGTTTCCTTCATACAGATTCTAAACATGTTTTATCAAGTTTGTATCTAAGTGTTTAATTTCCTTTGAAGTAGTTATAAGTGATACTGTTTTAAATTTTGCCTTCTACATGTTTGCGGTTAGTAAAAATGCAATTGGTTTTTGAGTGTTGATCTTACAAATCAGTATTTTTAAGAAGCAATTTTATTTAACAAATGTTTGTTAGTACTGTGTATAAGTCACATCGAATCATGGGAGATATTAAAGTGTAATTAATTACTGCCTATATTTTGACCATGTACAAACCACACAATTTATCCATAGCAGAAGTTTAAGTGAAAAACAGGAGAAGATATAAGTTAAGTCCACAGGTCACTCAGCACACTTGAAGAGCAGATGAGAAGTTGCGCGAAGAGACAGGTAGAAACTGTTGGGTAGAAGAGATGCAAGTACCTCAGGCTGGGGATTTCAGGACACCTGGGTTCTAACTGCCCTCCAGATTTTTTCTGTGGCTCAGACAGTCCTTCCAATGACAAATGGTTCATAACACACGAATGTTTCCCCCAGCAACATATTTTAGAATCCAGTGAAATTATGTTCATGGACATGTTTTTGAAACAGAGACACTACAACCGCATTTGGCTAGAAAATGTTCTCTTGTGATTTAAATAAATAACAAAGAGCCATTTTCACTTGGAAAATGCTTTTAAATTTTAACACAAAGGTAAAATGTGTCTGATCAAGGTAGTCTTTCTACAAAGAGTCCTGTTTCTGGGGACCAGGAGTTAATTACATCCCACCATGAGGAGTGAGTGCCCTTCCATCCAGGCCAACTGGGCATCATTACAAGTGAGTAATTGCACCGCTTTTCATCAGTTGCCTAAATCATTAGAACACAAGATTATTAAACCAAGACCTACCAATTTAGCTGCTCAAGGATGGAGTCTATTAGACCATCTGCTACCTTATCAACACCAGACACAGCAAGTCCAGGCAACTTTATATCCAGCATGTAGCACCTACTGCTTCCAACTGATCCATATACTCGTTTAAGCAGTGGTTATTTAATTGCTGGAGCTAACAAGCAATCCAACAACTGCTTCTCGGCTATGAGCACAGCCTGCCAAAAGTGGACTGTGGGGTTCGGAAAGAGCCCACGCGCAACGTAAGATTATTTCCGATCATGTTGTTCAGGCTGGAGTCTACAAAGACTATTTCAGGAAGGTGTGAGTGTGACAGAGAACAGGATGGTGACCTCATCTTCTTCTCAGGGAAAGTTCTCTCACTACAGGGAGGCTTAGGTGTTTCCAAAAGGTGAATAGCAAAAAAGAAATATGGAAAATAGAAAATATATGCATTTATTTTTAACTTCTCTGAGTCCTTTCTCTCTACTTGACATCTCTTCTCTCTGTGAAGGCAGATATCATTTCTGTGTTGTTTACTATCATGCCCAGTACCTGGTAGGTGCTTAAAGAGTAGTTCATAAAGACATGGAAGCAATCTAAATGTCTGTCGACAGAGGAATAAAGAAAATGTGGTACATATATACAGTGGAATATTACTCGGCCATATAAAACAACAAAATGATGCCATTTGCAGCAACATGGCTGGACCTAGAGATTATCAAGGCAAGTCAGACAGAGAAAGACAAATATCATATGAAATCACTGATACATGAAATCTTAAAAAAGGGTACAAACAAATTTCTTTACAAAACAGAAGTAGAGTTACAGATGTGGAAAAACTTATGGTTATCAGGGAATGGGAGGGAGGAACAGGACCTTGAGATGAAGATACACATACTATTACTTACAAGATAGATAGCCAACAAGGACTTATTGTATAGCCCAGGGAGCTCTACTCAACATTCTATATGAGAAACTGATATGAAATAACCTGTTTGAGAAAAGAATCTGGAAAAGAATGAATATATGTGTACATGTAATACCATCACTTTGCTATACACCTGGAACTAACACAACATTGTAAACCAACGATGCTCCAATAAAAGTTTTCAAAAGAAAGAAATGAATGTTGCCTAAACGCACATATGGGTAAACACATGAATGTGGGGAAGAGCGGAAGAAGAATGTGCAGGTGAAGTTTGACGTGAGGAGGAAGAAAGGACTGCAGGAAGCACACGAGTCAGCACGGCCACTTCCACCTCCTCTGGGAACTTCCGAGAACCAGGAAGTCCAGCAGAAGGAATTTGGACATGCTAGCATAGATTTTGGGGCTTCCCAGGTGGTGCTAGTGGTAAAGGACCTTCCTGCCAATGCAGGTGAGGTGTAAGAGACAAGGGTTCA
Organism: Redunca redunca; assembly: GCA_006410935.1. Taxonomy (NCBI): domain Eukaryota; kingdom Metazoa; phylum Chordata; class Mammalia; order Artiodactyla; family Bovidae; genus Redunca; species Redunca redunca. The sequence continues at coordinate 267,577 of SJYQ01096424.1, read as the reverse complement.
ATCCCTGTGTCAGGAAGATCCCCTGGAGGAGGGCACTGGAAATCCACTCCAGTATTCTTGCCTGGAGACCCACGTGGACAGAAGAGCCTGCCAGGCTGCAGTCCTTATGGCTGCTGCTAAGTCGCTTCAGTCGTGTCCGACTCTGTGCAACCCCAGAGATGGCAGCCCACCAGGCTCCCCCGTCCCTGGGATTCTCCAGGCAAGAACACTGGAGTGGGTTGCCATTTCCTTCTCCAATGTATGAAAGTGAAAAGTGAAAGGGAAGTTGCCCAGTCGTGTATGACTCCTCGCGACCCCAGGGACTGCAGCCCACCAGGCTCCTCCGTCCATGGGATTTTCCAGGCAAAACTGCTAGAGTGGGGCACCGTTGCCTTCTCCCGTCCTCATGGCTGCATGGAGTCAGCATGACTGCAGTGAGTCGGCATGCAGGAATGCAGGGTTGATTTACAATGCTGCCTCAGTTTAAGTGAACAGCAATCTGGTTTAGTTATACCTACCTGCGTATCCATTCTTTAGCAGCTTCTTTTCCTATTTAGTTTATTGCAGAACATTGAGTGTAGTTCCCTGTGCTGTTCAGTAGGTCCTTGCTGATTATCTGTTTTATGCATAATGGTGTGTGTGTGTGTGTTAATCATCAAAGTTGTGTTCGAACTTCTCAAGAGCACCTGGCTAAGCGCACAGCACATACTGGCCACTGCAGCCCGAGCGGTGGGAGAACCTTGTTTGCCTGTTTCCATAGTTGAGGGATAAGGAACCTCAGTCTCTACATCACTTTCCCCTGAGCTCTTCCAAGCTCAAGGAGGTAAGTCACACTTCATAGATTCCCCTCTGATCCCCTTCAAGAGTTAAGAGGATAAAAGCGTATCCACTTTAAGAGGATGCTCCCCCCGCCATATTACTTTAGTCAGATTGAATGAAAAATGTGTTTGAGACATTCGAAAAGAGTGATGCTCTAACAGAGAGTGGGTCCTTTGGTATCAGGCAAATTGGGCTCAAATCCAGCCTCATTCCTTATAACCCTGTGACCTTGACAATTCTTGGCTTCCTTTTCTCTGAAATGGTGGTGATGAGGTGGCTGAGAGAACTAGATGTGTGTGAAACCATTTTAGAAAATGTCTGGCATTTTGGTGAGTACTCATAAGTGGAGGTGATTATCAGATTTTCCCTGAATAGGTATACCCCAGGGAACATTTTATTCCCTGACAATGAATTTACTTTTTTTTCAGTTTACTGATTTTTTATATAAATTTATTTATTTTAAAATTGGAGGCTAATTAGTTTAAAATATTGTATTGGTTTTGCCATACATGAACATGAATCTGCCACGGGTGTACACGTGTTCCCCATCCTGAGCCCCCCTTCCTCCTCCCTCCCCGTACCATCCCTCTGGGTCGTCCCAGTGCACCAGCACCAAGCATCCTGAATCCTGCATGGAACCTGGACTGGGGATTCGTTTCACATATGATATTATACGTGTTTCAATGCCATTCTCCCAAATCATCCCACCCTCGCCCATTGTGTTCCATAGTAAAACAAACTTAGAGCTCTGTAAGTATCAAAATATGCATGAGTTTTTATCAGATATCAGGACACCTCAGAACGCATCTCGGGTTTGCTTCACGAGGCTTGATGCTACTCCTGTGGGTCTGGGGGTCATGTTCACTGAACTCTTGGGGTAGTTTGGAGAAGGAGCTTGAGAAGCACTGTAAGAAAGTAACAGGTAATCCATAAAACATCAAAAACTACCAGTTGAAATGATGCATCTGATAATCTGCTAAGCTTCTTCGGTACCACCCAGAGCCAGGCACCGGATGCAAATGGACAGAACAGGAGCAAATGCGATCAGCTATGTGCCAGGCTGCCTCCCTCCTCCCAGACCCTCTTGCCACAAAAGGTTGTTCTCATTCCCTTGGGGGCCTGAGGAATCCTTTGAAGAATGGTTGACACAGTGAGTTCAATTCCTTCAATGGTACATGAGGGAGAATTTCAGCAAGTCCCTGGAGGTTTTCAAGTGAATCCCAGTCACTGGTATTCTCCTCCCAGAGACAGGGACAACTCTCAGTCCAAACACTCGGCTACCATGTTCTTAGAACTTCCAAGAGCATCAGGCTTCATACTGCCTGTAAGTTTTTCCAACAGTTAAGCTGGTGCTTAACCTTCCTCATAACTCTTCCTAGGTATATCTAAAAGTTGTACATTATTGAAACATGTTTATACTAGGAAATGTATTTGAAATAAAATGATACCCACCCCCTCATCAAGATAACAATCAACGCAAACTCTTCTTGAAAACCAATGAGTGAACATGTAGAAAGCCAGTGGCACCAAATGATCTCTGGGTATCGTTAGCTCATCTGTAGATCATAAATGGCACATAGTAGGCAACTAAGGTGTTGTGGATTTATTTATTCATTCAACAAATATTCGCTAAGAGTCTGTGATCGGCCAGGTACTGGGTGAGTTGCTAAATAGATAGATGGATGAATGGGAGGAAGTTGGATGGATTTATGATGGTTATATCAGTGGATGGATGATTTTCCAAAGTGTAAGGCAATTAACACCTGATTTAAAACCAAGCACAATGCTACCCTAGAAAAGATCAAGGGTAGAGAGTATATTCTCTTTTAAGGAAGAAGGTCAGATCTATAACCATTTGGACTAAGACTATTTCAGATGTAACTTGGGCTCTGAGTGGAGTTTCTCTGCTGTTTGCGAGCATTAATCATAGTAAGAGTTATGAGTAATTTCAAAATTGTTAGGTAAAAGCTTTTCTTTGATTTTTATCCCCAATGGACAGATTCCTTTAGGACTCCTATGGGGTAAATGATTTCATCTTCTCATGTTAAAGACTTTCCAGGGTCTAATACATCGGAGCAGAACCAGCCTGCAAAGAAGAAACTTTTGAAGTTTCTGTTATGATTTGAGTGTTTATAAAGCATGCCCAAATTTTGCTTGTGAAAAAAATCACCATTCATCTTAGTGATTTGCCTGTGCGTGTTACGCAGTGTAGTTGACCCATTAAGAATGTCAGCTTCCTGAAGACAAGGACTTCCTGGCTGTTCAGAGAAATACCTTCACAGTACCTGGAACTGTGATGACTGAATGAATCGGATAATAAATTCAAGGCCCAGGTTTAGTGAATTTAATTTAATGAATTACTGCTACTGTGACGTTTCACCTTGCTACACCATCCTTCCAGTGCACCATAACCCTTTTCATCTCGGCAGCTCTACGGTAGCCTTGATGTTCATAGCAATCCTTATTCAAAGAAAAAAAGTGAAAGCAATAGGAACAGAGAAAACGGATTTACACAAAATCGGAAGAACTGTGTCACACCAGTCTTTTCTTTCTCCTGATCACAGTAACAGAGGCTCTAATATGTTTTAAAACCAAGTTAGTCCTCACCACTTTCTCAGATTAAGTTGGATTACTTATCTTCAATATGTATAGATTTTCTTTTTCTAATCTAGAAAATTTCTAGGCAGAGATACCGTTTAGTACAAGTTCAAATGTTAGTTGGTGCTCTCTCCTTGTAATATCCCAGTATAGAATTGGGCCAAATTCCCCATTTCCCCAGCTATACGCAGAGCATTCTACGGTCATAAAGAATAGCTT
>SJYQ01096424.1:242219-263907 GCA_006410935.1 Redunca redunca | reverse complement strand
CACCGCCACCCCCCAGGTCTCATTAGTTTGGAGCCCTACCCAGGTCATCGGATAAAATCTCTGGAACTGACCAAGCCCCATAGCAACGTTTGCCATGAGCCTCTAAACCTAAACTGGCCAGTTCCCTGAACCCATATTAGGTAAAATACCCACCCTATTACCCACCTATAGCATCCTAACCAATCACCTAATCCCACCTCTCCGGTAGGAATTTTCTCTGCTTAAGGAATTGTCTGCTAGCCTGCGAAAGGGTCTGACTCTGCTTGAGCTGGTTAACAGCATCTCTTACTCTAATAAACTTTATTCTCTTCTCATCCTGCCTCATGTCTAGAAATTCTTTTCCTACTTGAGCATGCTGCTGCTGCTGCTAAGTCGCTTCAGTTGTGTCCGACTCTGTGCAACCCCATAGATGGCAGCCCACCAGGCTCCCCCATCCCTGGGATTCTCCAGGCAAGAACACTGGGTGGGTTGCCACTTCCTTCTCCAATGCAGGAAAGTGAAAAGTGAAAGTGAAGTCGCTCAGTCGTGCTCGACTCTTAGCGACCCCATGGACTGCAGCCCACCAGGCTCCTTCATCCATGGGATTTTCTAGGCAAGAGTACTGGAGTGGGGTACCATTGCATGGACCATGACAATGAGTTTCTGGCCTTGGAATTGTATAATCTTCATCCATCAGGACAATGGCTAAATAATGTGCCTGGATCCACTTCTACAGACTAAATCCTATCCTCCTAGAATTCTTCACTGACTTGCTGGATTATTTATCACATTTGACTCATTTGCTCATTAAGAGAACTTAGACATTATTTTCAAGTAATAAAAATCATCATCTTAATAACACCACCCCCATCCTCTCCCCAACACAAGAGGCTTTCCCAAAGTTTGATTCTTTTTAGTTCAGTCAAGTATCTTCCAAAGCCCTGAGTTGGCAGACTCATACCCTAGTGTCAGACCAAAGAAACACCAATTTCTGCCACCGACAGCTAACTTACTAGGATGTGTGTGGACTAGCCTGTCTGGAGATCATACTTTATTTCTACCCAGAACATTTTCCAAGACAAGGGAAAAGATGACTGATCCATCATTCAGGACCAGAAATGTCATTCTGGGGTCCAAGCAGCACACGAAAGACCCTATATATTATGTTCCCCGCAAAACGGTGTCCTTCCTGAAATGTGTATGTTGACATCCTAACCTCAAGGACCTCAGAATGAGCCTACATTTGGAGGTCTTAGGAAGGTAATTAAAGCCAAATGAGGTCATATGGCTGAGCCCTAATCCAGTGTGACCGGTGTCTTTTTAAGGAGAGACTGGAACACAGGCACAGAAGACTTAGTGAAGACAAAGAAGGAGAGAGGCCCTTGGAAGAAACCAATGCTGCTGACACATTAATCCGGGACTCTTGGCCTCTAGAATTGTATGAAAATAAATTTCTATTATTTAAGCCACCTGCCCTGTGGTATTTTGTTACAGCCGCCCCGACAAAAGAACACACTGAGAAAATCTGGGGAAGAGATGCCTGAATGAGGCAGAGGCAATGATGAAGAAAAGCTGAGGTTCTTTCAGTGCCTGAGCTGGAAGAAGTCTGTGAAATGGGACTAGAGATAGTTGCCTGTATTTTTTAAAAAATGAGGAGCACCTCTCTGGCGGTCCAGTGGTTCAGAACTGGCTGCCCATGCTGGGGACAGCTTCGGTCCCTGGTGTGGGACGAGCCTGAGTGGTGCGGGGTAACCAAGCCTGAGCGCAACCACTGCTGAAGGTGCGCCCTGGAGCCCGTGCCCAGCAACCAGAGAAAGGCTGCGTGCAGCAGCGAAGAACCAGTGCCGCGAAAAATGGACAAAATTTTTGAAAAATGAATAAGGTTTAATGAGGACGAGGGACCTTTCTTTTAGGCCCTACTTCCATTCAGGTGGAAGCTAGATTGATTTCTGTTTTGTTCCGCCAACAGCTTGCATTAGCCACTGGCCACTGCCAAGCTTGGGAGAGGGAAGAAAGCTTTATCCGTATGCAAATGAGGGCTGGGGGCAGGCTTCTAAACCAAACACCCTTGGGCCTTTAACCTGATGTAGGAATTCAGCCTCATTTCTGGCCCGCAAATCAATTCATCCAAGAGAGAAACCTTGGGGATAAACATTCACACACCATCAGGAATTCAAAACCTTACCTCCTGCAAGACTTGCTTCCAACAATTTGGAATAATAATACACCCCAACACAAAGACCCAAGGCAACAAAGCCCATCTCAGACTACTTAAGCGCCTTTAAAAAGCCCTAAGCAGATGGTCAGCCCTTCCCAAACCGAACAAGCTGCCCTGGACCTAGTGAACTGCCATGTTGGCTCCATGCTTTATCTGAGTTCCAAAATCTAACGTTCTCTAAGCAGTCCCAGTTTTAGGCAAGCCCCCTTTTCACTTTCATTTGGAGAAAGACACAAATCAGTCCTTCCCAAAATTTAGGGAAATAACTTTCAAAATCCACTAGCAACAACACGTTGAAGAGCTGAAATAGCTCGTGATTTTCTGCTCAGTAGTAACCTCTGTCTATCTGATGCCCTGAATGGACCTCTTTTAACACAACCTCTTCTCTATGACAAAATTATTTTGGGGCAATAATCATGAAATTAAATGGATCATGGCCAGAAAATAAATGCAAACAGTGAAAACTTTCCTCTTATTGAGTTTTGTATGTATACTCATGTTAATAAAAATATAATAATATAAAAATCAATGTTTTATAAAAGGAAAAGGAATGAATCAAAACTTTCCTTGGGACTTGCCTCGGGGTCAGTGGTTAAGATTCCATGCTTCCACTGCAGGGGGTCAGGGTTTGATCCCTGGTTAGAGAACTAAGATCCCGCATGCCCCACGGCATGGCCAAAAGGTAAAAACTAAAAGACAAACAAGCAAAAGAGTTTTCCAATTAAATGCAAAAAGTCCAACTTAGGGAACCATGAAATCATATCACTGAGTTAACATTGTCATCTCTTGATCACTCACTTCCTAGTCAATTAAGAAATACAAAAGAAGAAATATCAATTTTAAAGATATTCAAATTATGTAAAATATTTAATGTACGAACTACAATTTGCACTTATCAAACAAGACACTGGCTTCCTGGATGGCTCCGTGGGTAAAGAATCTACCTGCAATGCAACAGACACAGGAGATGCCAGTTCGATTCCTAGAGGAGGAAATGGCAACTCACTCCAGTATTCTTGCCTGGAGAAAACCCATGGACCAAGAAGCCTGGCTGGCTACAGTCCATGGAGTCACAAAGAGTCAGGCCCGACTTAGCCACTGAACACACACCCAAACAAGACACTGCAGCTGGAGGTCCATACCCTGGTTCACTGCTTTAAATTTTAAAATTCCAAGTGATTGCAAAGAAAGATAAAATGATGTAACTCAAATTCTGATTCTTTCTCTCAATTGTTGTTTATATCAGATTCACTATGGAGGCTGAAGACTAAACTGCGCCTTATCATACGAGCTTGAATGGCTCAGGAGCCCTAGGAACTCGCCCTTGAAACAAACACATGCAGCTGAGTCCACAGGGGTCAGAGGTCAACCATAAACTGGTCATTTTTTAATGTAGATTACCTATTTAGTAGTATGACCTGTTTACTAATAAAAATGTGCTAAAGTATTCTACAAATGAGAGAAAAACCTAGCCTTCTAAAATGATACTAAATACACACTTAGGATTCTCATTTTGAATGGTATCAGTTCAGTTCAGTTCAGTGGCTCAGTTGTGTCTGACTCTTTGTGACCCCATGAATCTCAGCACACCAGGCCTCCCTGTCCATCACCAACTCCCGGAGTTCACTCAGACTCACATCCATCGAGTCAGTGATGCCATCCAGCCATCTCATCCTCTGTTGTCCCCTTCTCCTCCTGCCCCCAATCCCTCCCAGCATCAGAGTCTTTTCCAATAAGTCAACTCTTTGCATGAAGTGGCCAAAGTACTGGAGTTTCAGCTTTAGCATCATTTCTTCCAAAGAGCACCCAGGACCGATCTCCTTTAGAATGGACTGGTTGGATCTCCTTGCAGTCAAAGGGACTCTCAGGAGTCTTCTCCAACACCACAGTTCAAAAGCATCAATTCTTCAGCGCTCAGCTTTCTTTACAGTCCAACTCACATCCATACATGATTACTGGAAAAACCATAGCCTTGACTAGATGGACCTTTGTTGGCAAACTAACGTCTCTGCTTTTGAATATGCTATCTAGGTTGGTCATAACTTTCCTTCCAAGGAGTAAGCATCTTTTAATTTCATGGCTGCAATCACCATCTACAGTGATTTTGGAGCCCAGAAAAATAAAGTCAGCCACTGTTTCCACTATTTCTCCATCTATTTGCCATGAAGTGATGGGACCAGATGCCATGATCTTTGTTTTCTGAATGTTGAGCTTTAAGCCAACTTTTTCACTCTCCTCTTTCACTTTCATCAAGAGCCTTTTTAGTTCCTCTTCACTTTCTGCCATAAGAGTAGTGTCATCTGCATATCTGAGGTTATTGATATTTCTCCCGGCAATCTTGATTACAGCTTGTGCTTCTTCCAGCCCAGTGTTTCTCATGATGTACTCTGCGTATAAGTTAAATAGGTATAGGTTTATTTTAAAACTTTTGTTAAAATAAAAATAAATAATAATTTCCTACATTCTTGTGTCACATTTTAGTCATCAAAAGTCCACTTTATTGCAATGCTCTGGTTTTGCCTTGAAGTATATATGTTGTGAGATAGTGCCTACATCAAGGTTTCAGTAAGTTATTTACATACCTTCATGCTGGGTGTTCTGTGGCACCACTTTTATCATGAGTGGAAATGTTAAGATTTCAAAGAAACTCACACAACAGAACTCCAATATCCCATACTTGACCACAGAAGCATGCTCACCCTCCCGTTCAGAGTACAGGGCAAGACAGGTTGTTCTTGTTCTCGTGTCTCTACTCTGTAGTTGGTGTCCATTCACCTGCTGCATGAAAATCCTCCTGGAATAGGACCTCGTCTATTTTCTAAGAAGCAATGTAGTTTCTTCAAGAAGTATGTTTCTAATACAAATTTGGGATAAAGCTATTTTTTAAAGATTCTTTTAGCGCTAATTTAAAGTATTCATATACAGTGATCATCTAGAACATAGACCCCAAAAAATTTTGTGGGAAGGGAGCTGTTAACTCACTGACACTAAAATTTGTTGTTACATGGTGATAGTAAAAAGTATTTTCCTTTAGGCTTTATGATTTTTAAATTCTCTACAGATCAAGCACTCCTCTCTTGCCTGAATGTGGGGAGAAGCTCTGCCACAGCTATCCCACCCACCCCGTCAAACTCTCCTGCCCTCAAAGGTGGTCCAGGAGCTCACTCTGTCCACTCACACACCATCCTCTACTCCACTCTCTGCTTCTACTGGGCCACAGAGCACTTAACCTTCACTAGAGATGCAATAATTTTCAAGGGCAGGCATCTGTCTATTCCCCCTTCTTTACATCCCTCATGGCATAAATGCCAATGGAATAAATGAAGGACTCAATTTATATATGAGAAGGCAGTGGCACCCCACTCCAGGACTCTTGCCTGGAAAATCCCATGGATGGAGAAGCCTGGTAGGCTGCAGTCCATGCTAAGGGTTGGACACAACTAAGCAACTTCCCTTTCACTTTTCACTTTCATGCATTGGAGAAGGAAATGGCAACCCACTCCAGTGTTCTTGCCTGGAGAATCCCAGGGACAGGGGAGCCTGGTGGGCTTCGGTCTATGGGGTCACACAGAGTCGGACATGACTGAAGTGACTTAGCAGCAATTTATATATATATAATTTTTCTTATATATACACGCATACCTTGGCTATTTGTTTAGAAAATTACATAAATTTTTAATATTTAAAGTCTTAGCAAAAGAAATCAGACACTAAGAATAACTACCACATGGCTTTGTTGAAATAAAGTATTAATACAAAGACAGGGATGCTATTCTAAGCTACTTCGTGTTGGGACACTTCCCATTGCCCCAGGCAAGGCAGGGAGACTGTGCTAACACCAGCTGGGAGCACAGGGAGGCCTCGGGAGGGTCTAGTGATGCTCTGTCTGTTGATCTGGATACTAGTGGGAGGCTAGGTTCTCTGTGTGAACATTCCCTAAGCTGAACATTTGTGATATTTGCATTTTTCAATAGGTACATTATACTTCCAGAAAAAAGATTTTTCTTAAAGAATCATAAACAAATTTATTATGTATTCAAGTGTAAAGATATGTTTGACCACTTACAGGAAACAGATGATCTAAACCTTCCATCAAGTTGGGCAATAGCTTTAATCTAACTTGCCAAAATCCCTAAAGCCACAAAATTTCTTATTGAGACTAGTTGTCTTCAGAACTAAAACCAGCTTTAAGAATGCTGCCCATTGATAAGTTTGGTTCCAAACTCACCTTTTATACTTTCAGACTGGGTTGACTCTAGAATGATCTCTGGTTTTCAAAGTTTTCTTCCTTCATTCTCTTCCTCTCGTGATTCATCTCATCTCTTTCTTTATACTGGCTTTCTGCTTCCAGAATACTGATGTCAGTGCCTTCTTTTTATTTATTTATTCATTTAAATTTTATTGAAGTATTAGCTACTTTATCACAATATTCAGTTAATTTCTTCTGTACAGCAAAGTGACTCAGTTATACATTTATATACATATATATGGCTTCCTTGGTGACTCAGTGGTAAGGAATCTGCCTACCAATGCAGGAGATGCAGGTTCAGACCCTGGGTGGGGAAGATCCCCTGGAGAAGGAAATGGTAACCGACTCTAGTATTCTTGCCTGGGAAAGCTCACAGACAGAGCAGTCTGGAGGGCTACAGTCCATGGGGTCACAAAGAGTCAGACTTAACATAGCAACTAAACAACAACATATATGTGTATATATATATAGTTTCATATTTTTTTCCATTGAGGCTTGAATATAGTTTCCTGTGCTATACAGTAGGACTTCATTGTTTATCCATCCTACATATAATATAATTATCCTGCTAATCCCAAACTCCCATTCCTTCCTTACCCTTCCCTCTACTACCCCTTGGCAATCACATGTTTATTCTCTGTATCTGTTAGTGCATTTTTGTTTTATAGATATGTTGATTTGTATCCTATTTTAGATTTCACATATAAGAGACATCAAATGGCACTTGTCTTTCTCTTTCTGACTTACTTCAGTTGGTGTGCTCCACTCATGTTGCTGCAAATGGCATTACTTCATTCTTTTTACGGCGGAGTGGTATTCCACTGCATGTATGCACCCCATCTTCTTTACCCACTCATCTGTCGATGGACATTCAGGTGGTCTCCACATCCTGGCTATTGTGAATAGTGCTGCAATGAACATTGCAGTGTACGTACTTCTTAAAAATATATATTTATTTTTAATGGGAGGATAATTACTTGACAATATTGTGTTGGTCTCTGCCATACATCAACATGAATCAGCCATAGGTATTCATATGTCCCCTACCTTTTGAACCTCCCTCCCATATCCCCAACTATCCCACCCCTCTAGGTTGTCACAGAACCCCAGTCTGAGTTCCCTGAGTCATATAGCAAATTCCCACTGGCTATCTATTTTATAGATGGTAATGTATATGTTTCCATACTACATTCTCAATTTGTCCCACCCTCTCCTTCCCCCTGGAGAAGGAAATGGCACCCCACTCCAGTACTCTTGCCTGGAGAATCCTGTGGACAGAGGAGCCTGGTGGGCTGTTGTCCATGGGGTCACACAGAGTCAGACATGACTGAAGCGACTTAGTACGCATGCATGCATTGGAGAAGGAAATGGCAACCCACTCCAGTGTTCTTGCCTGGAGGATCCCAGGGACAGAGGAGCCTGATGGGCTGCTGTCTGGGGTTGCACAGAGTCGGACACGACTGAAGCAACTTAGCAGCAGCAGCAGCTCCCTCCCCCATTGTATCCAAAAGTCTGCATCTCCACTGCTGCTCTGCAAAAAGGTTCGTCAGTACCATCTTTCTATATTCCATATACATGTGTTAATATACAATGTTTATTTTCCTCTTTCTGACTTACTTCACTCTGTGTAATAGGTTCTGCATTCAACCACCACATTAGAACTGACTCAAATGTGTTCTTTTATATGGCCAAGTTATATTCCACTGTATATATGTACCATAACTTCTTTATGCATTCATCTGTTGGTGGACATCTAGGTTGCTTCCATGTCCTAGCTATTGTAAATAGTGCTGCAATGAACATTGGGGCACATGTGTCTTTTTCAATGTATATCTTTTTGAATTACAGTTTTATCGGGGTATATGCCCAGGAAGGGGATTAAAGGATTATTCAGTTCAGTTCAGTTCAGTTGCTCAGTTGTGTCCGATTCTTTGCAACCCCATGAATCGCAGCACGTCAGTCCTCCCTGTCCATCACCATCTCCCAGAGTGCACTCAGACTCACGTCCATCGAGTCAGTGATGCCATCCAGCCATTTCATCCTCTGTCATCCTCTTCTCCTCCTGCCCCCAATCCCTCCCAGCATCAGGGTCTTTGCCAATGAGTTAACTCTTTGCATGAGGTGGCCAAAGTACTGGAGTTTCAGCTCCAGCAACATTCCCTCCAAAGAAATCCCAGGGCTGATCTCCTTCAGAATGGACTGGTTGGATCTCCTTGCAGTCAAAGGGACTCTCAAGAGTCTTCTCCAACACCACAGTTCAAAAGCATCAATTCTTCGGTGCTCAGCTTTCTTCACAGTCCAACTCTCATCCATACATGACTACTGGAAAAACCATAGCCTTGACAATATGGACCTTTGTTGTCAAAGTAATGTCTCTGCTTTTTAATATGCTATCTAGGTTAGTCATAATTTTCTTTCCAAGGAGTAAGCATCTTTTAATTTCATGGCTGCAATCACCATCTGGAGTGATTCTGGAGCCCCCCAAAATAAAGTCTGACACTGTTTCCACTGTTTCCCCATCTATTTGCCATGAAGTGATGGGACCAGATACCATGATCTTAGTTTTATGAATGTTGTTTTCTGGATCACTCAGCAACTCTGTTTCAGTTGACCAACATTCTTGATACATAGGATTGAAAGAAATGAGGAAAGAAATGTCTCCTGATGTCAAGGAATTCACAGTCAAGTGGAAAAGACAGATATTTGAGGACAGAATGTGAGGTGAGAACCTTCTTTTAAACATCTTAATAAGCACTGAAAAATTTCTCACCTCACTCTCCAAAGAGCACAGTTAATTTTCCTCTTCATCTCTAGACATCCCTAGAGTTCACTAGTGATGTCCTCGAGTATCTAAATCAATTGAAAGCTCTTGTCTACATCATTTCATCTCTTTTTCCATAGAGATGCTCAAACCCCTTGGCTTTCCACCAGTTTCACTCCTTTACCCAGAAAGGAGAGTGATTTATGAAGGCAGGCAGGCTGTGAGGGTCAATGCTCGTGAGCCCAGGTGTAGTGAAGAGCCACGGGGAGGATGAAAGAGAAGAGGAAGAGAGGAACTGATAAGAGTAAGTAGGTGAACCCACAGTGACTCACCGGTTTCCCCCAATCTGACACAACCGTAAGGGGAAAATATCATACCGTAAGGGATACCATAAGGGAAACATCTGGAGTTTATCAGAATATAGTGACAACAGCAGCTGCGGTTAGCATCACCAATAGCTGTTGTTTATGAAGAACTCATAAGCTGGGCTCGGGGAGAAGCATTCTATCTCAGTTTTCAGTGTTTAGTGTTCGATCACCACAAAAAGCCAGTGAGGTAGCTATGTACATCTCCACTTCACAGATGAGATAACTGAGCTAACAGGGGATCAAGCCATAATTCAAATCCAGTTTTCATCAAGTGAATAAAACATTTACATAATAATTGGCTTATCAGTATCACATTATAATAAACTATACAGTCTATAGCATTACATGATACTTTTAATATGTGGTCCATTTTCAGCAATCATAGCTCAATGTTTGTTGCAAAATTGCAATGGACATGGTGCATTGAATGTAATGTTTCTACCAATCCTTTACATGTGAATCTGGGATGCAATGCCTCAGAAAGTATGTTTCTTCCAGAACTGAAAGAGACACGTGCATCCCAATGTTCATCGCAGCACTGTTTACAATAGCCAGGACATGGAAGCAACCCAGATGTCCATTGGCAGATGAATGGATAAGAAAGCTGTGGTACATATACACAGTGGAATATTACCCAGCTACTAAAAAGAATGCATTTGAATCGGTTCTAATGAGGTGGATGAAACTGGAGATTATTATACAGAGTGAAGTAAGTCAGAAAGAAAAACACCAATACAGTATATTAACACATATATATGGAATTTAGACAGATGGTAACGATGACTCTATATGCGAGACAGCAAAAGAGACACAGATGTATAGAACAGTCTTTTGGACTCTGTGGGAGAAGGCGAGGGTGGGATGATTTGAGAGAATAGCATTGAAACATGTATATTATCATATGTGAAACAGATCGTCAGTCCAGGTTTGATGCATGAGACAGGGTGCTCAGGGCTGGTGCACTGGGATGACCCTGAGGGATGGGATGGGGAGGGAGGTGGGAAGGGGGCTAAGGATGGGGGACACATGTACACCCATGGCTGATTCACGTCGATGTATGGCAAAAACCACTACAATATTATAAAGTAATTAGCCTCCAATTAAAATAAATTAATTAATAAAAAACAAAGTGTTTCTTAATTCTTCCTAATTAAACCTTGATCGTAGCCCAGAACGAGAACTTTAAAGGGTTCAGATCTAGTGAGCATTCAGCCTACTTTCTCATTGGCCCAGTTTTGGGAATCACACTCTACCAGCCTTCCCCCACTCGGGTATAAAAGGACGGTACCCCATCCAGCCATTCTGGTGACTGTCTCTCCTGTCAGCCTAGAATGTAGAGACTTCCTTATTTTCTGAGGGTGACAGTGGCTATTTTCTTATCCAGGAGTCTCATCTAATGAACCATCTGTTTATGTCTCCATAATGAGAATATAACTTGCGTTCCTTCTTCAGATTCATTCATTGCGCAGATATTTCCTGAAAGTCATTCTAGATACCTGAGCCACATCTGTAAACAAAACAAAATCCTCACCTTTGTTATGCTTACTTTCCAACAATGAAAGAAAGACACTAAACAATGAGCACAATTACTAAGTATATGATATAGTATGTTAGAAGGTGACAAGCAATGAGAGGTGAGTAAAACAGGCTAGGGGGTTAATAACATTTAGATAGGCACATACTTCACACTTTTGTCCTTGGGAATACAGTGGGGAAAAAAATCAAAACACATAGTCAGAGTTACATGGTCAACACATAACAATATTTGTGTATGTATGGTTGAGTTTGTATAATATCATATATGAAACGAGTCGCCAGTCCAGGTTCGATGCATGATACTGGATGCTTGGGGCTGGTGCACTGAGACAACCCAGAGGGATGGTACAGGGACGGAGGGGAGTTCAGGATGGGGAACACGTGTATACCTGTGGCAGACGCATGTTGATGTATGGCAAAACCAATACAATATTGTAAAGTAATTAACCTCCAATTAAAATAAATAAATTTATATTAAAAAAGAGAGAAAATGTAGTTTAAAAAATAAACTTCCATTGGAAAAAATTGGTAAGAAATATCAACCATTTTTTTTTCCAAATAAGTCTTTGATTTTATCACATGAAGAAATTCACATGTGGAAAATTAAAGGAGATTTTGGGTTGCCACCATGGTCGGATTCAAGTCATCCTGCAAAAATAGTGTTCTATTGAATTAATCAGCTTTCATTTTTGGCTTGAGTGTTGGAATAGTCAAGGCACTATGAATGTCACGATGGACAGTTGACTCTACAAGCCATATAAGCCAATAATTCTAACAATATTCAAGTGGAGGTTTCTAAGAGTCCCGCTCAGCGACTTGCCATTACTCATCCCTTGGTTCCCAGAAGGAAATGGCTGGCAGTTCAGTGAAGCATGTTTCTGAGATGAGGACTCAATTCTATCTTCTAATTAGGTGACGGGATGCTGGCATGAACACGTGCATTTCCTGGGTATCTCTGTGGACACCAGCCTCCCTCCTCCCCAGCCACAAGCTTTCACACCCTGACACCCTCCGCCCTCGCATCCTTAATCCGTGACTCCTCCAAACCCGGAAACAATGCAGTGCTCCCTTGGAAGGAGGCATGACTGGGTGGAATGGCCACCGAGTACATTCTGATTTTTTTTAAAAACTGTCATATGGCGAGATAGTAGTAGGTTTCAACGCTGTCACCTATTCAGTTAGGCCCAGATGAACTAGAATCACCATTTCAGTGATGTCATAGCTCGAGGCAAGAACATGTCACCCTCTTTATTTCCAGCTTCCAACAAGCTGCTCAGGCAGATGCTAAATGTGGTCCTCCCCGCCACGTTCAGGAGAGTGGCCTTTGTGTGGGTTAATTGAGACCCCACTCCATTTAATAGGCTGTTGAAGTCTTATTGAAACAGAGCTAGTGCCGCAGGTTAAATACAGTGCAGTGCTCTTGCTAATCCTCTCATTAACAGGGCTGGGGAGCTTGTTGGGAGCTGTGAGTTTGCATATATTAACAGGGAGCTCTTCACTGAAGCGCTATCCATGAAATGACAAAGCCAGTTTGCAAATAGTGACATCAACAGCGACACAAAGCTAGATGCCTTAAAAAAATAAACAGCTTAATAACTGAGAAATCTTATATTCACACTTGAGAGAAGAAGAAGATAAGCTGGGAAGAGATGTCTTACTGGGTCAGACTTAAAACTGAAAGGAGGCTAATGTCAGAACATGGCAGAGATGAGTGGATGAAGCCGAACTGAGAAATTATGTTAATGAGTCCCAGAACCAAGGGCCCATTTTTAGAAGCACCTGAGATGGCACATTGTTGTTTTTATAGGGGGATAAGAAAGAAAATAAATTCCTGGCAATGGCTGAAGTAGGTAGGAGGGAAGAATGTCAGGCTGCCAGCTCTGCTAGAAAGAGAGCCAGCAGGACCACATCGGAAAGCGTGTGGCAGCAGAAACAGACTCCTGAAGATGAGGTGCCTCTGTGTGCACAGGAAAAGTGGGGGCAAAGGCAACTGTGAAAAGGAGGGTGGAGGTACAAGAGCTTCCAGCCGAAACTGTCCACCACTGGCTTGAATGTCATATGAGAAAATGGAAAGAGAATTTGTGGGGGGGCATTGATAGATGGAGACAGCATCAGAAAGGACCAAAAAGTCTTTAAATAGAATGAAGTAATACCACTTGCAGCAAACATGGATAGACCTGGAGATGATCGCACTAAGTGAAAAAGTCAGACAGAGGAAGGCAAATAATACGATACCGCTTATAGGGGGACACACATGAACAAATGATACAAATGAGCTTATTTACAAAACAGACTTCACAGACTTAGAAAATGACTTTATGGTTACCAAGGCGGAGGGTAGTGGGGAGGAATAGACTGAGAGTTTGGGATTTACATGTACACACTGCTATATGTAACTTAGACAACCGATAAGGACCTACTATATAGCACAGGGAGCTCTGTAATAACCCAAATGGGAAAAGAATTTGAAAAAGGACAGACACATGAATATGAGTAACTGAATCACTCTGCTGTACACCTGTAGCTAACATCATCAATCAACTAAACGTAAAATAATTTTCTTAGAAAAGTGTGACACAAAGACAAGCATCTTTGTCGAATGATCTGATCCGATTGGCCACCTGTGAAGCTTGGTAGGAAGATGAAGCCATGCTCCAATGGTGGCGAATAGCACATTACGGCTCTTATGGCTGAGTGGATTCTGAATATATTGGGTAAAATGATATTGACATTTTAAGTTTATATTTATTTGAGTTTACATCCTCTTGCCTAAGTAAAATAAGAATAAATAATAAAAGCGGATGAGGGATAATGATTTGTGACACTTTTCCTAGGACCTGGAGCCATGGTGCAGGGTGGTTTTGCTGTCCCCTGCCCACCTGCTCTATTTGTATGAAAAGGATAAAAACAGCTAGATTTCAAAGAAAACCCAGTGTCATTGACCTGAGGGTCCTTCATATTGAGGAAGTATGGGACTTCAGAGTTACTTTGTCATAATAAACGTGATTTGGGCCAGCAATCCAAAATATCCAAAATTCTGCTAATATGAGCTACATTTAAAGTACTATGTTGCAAAACAGATGGAGAAAACGAACTATGGTTATCGGGAGGTAAGGGGGGAGGGATAAATTGGGAAGTTGAAATTGACTTATATACATTACTGTATATAAAATAGATAAGTAATAAAGGCTACCATGTAGCACAGGGAACTCTGCTCAGCACTCTGTAATGACCTGTTTGGGAAAAGAATCTAAAAAAGAGTGGATGTATGTATATGAATAATTGATTGACTTTGCTGTACACCTGAAACTAACACAACACTGTAAATCAACTATTCTCCAATAAAAATCTAAAAGAACTAAATAAAATGCTATGTTGGATTATTTTCTCTCAATCAGACCAGCCATGTGGCCATAGGCTAATTATTATTGTCAGGACCTAAATGTCCTGTTGGTGATGTTGGTGAGTCGGTGATGGACAGGGAGGCCTGGAATGCTGCGATTCATGGGGTCACAAAGAGTCAGACACGACTGAGCAACTGAACTGAACTGAACTGAAATGTCCTGTATAATATGCATGAGTCACCGTAGAAGTCTAAGCTCCTTTCAAGTTCCCAAATCCCATGTTTGAAATATTAAAATAGAANGAAGGACAGCCCCAAAGAAAGTAATTGGTAAGTTTTTTTCTAAAAAAAAAAAAAAAAAAACGGATCACCATAGCTGGCCTATGTTGGTGGAGAGAAAATAAACAGTCTTTGGTAATTGACTCATATTTCACGTATTTAATGATCAGTTCCTAGCAGAACGGACTTAGCCTTAAACGTATCCAATAACCCTTAAAGATCCTCAGAAAAATTGGACTTTAAAAGTTTATCTCATATTATTTTAGAGGCTTTCTGATGATCTCCCATCCACAGAGGCACCAACGCTGACTATGGAAACTCTGCCCTCGCCCATCTCCAGCGTACCTGTGAACTGGGATCAGCTAATCGCTCTCATTTTGGAAACGGTTGTCAGATCTCTTCCATCTACATCTGGAAGGAATCTGAAATCAACCGTTGCTTTGATTTCCTTTTGCCACTGGCCTCCTTCCCAGTGTATCTTCTACAGAACACTCAGATTCATTTTCCTAAGGTCCTCGTTCAAACTCACCTGCTTGCACCTATAGCAAATCACCACAGCGTGGCCGATTAATCAGACTCTGCTGTGCACTCAGAGCTTCTCATAGTCTGGCTCTTGCTGACCACTCCACTCTTAGCGGCTCTTACTACAGACTTAAATGTAAGCCTTCTACTGGCCAAACTGGAGAAGCTGATGAACTTGCCTTTGCTTCTCTGTGGCCACCCGCCAACCCACCTCGATTCCAAATGCCTATTTTGCTCTGTGCTCCCGTTTAAGTTTTCTTTCTTCTTTCAGACCCATTTCAAACACCACCTTCCTCATGGAGTCATAGATGGTTTTACACCAAAACGTTGTCTCTGACTCCATTGACCACTACAACAATCTTTCTTTTGTGATGTTTGCCTTTTCTCTACCTTATTTATCAGGACAGATTTATTGGCCTTAGACCAACAAGGAGCAGAATTGTAGTCAAAGCCCCCACCCCAAGACCCTTCAGAAGCAAAACACAAGGCAGGACCCCTGGGGCATGACTGGTCATCAGCTCCCAGAGCACTCACTTGGCTGCTTGATTTTCTGTCTGCAGTTGTAGACACAAGTGGACAAGTCTGTGTGAAAACTCACAAGCAATCCTCGGGTGAGCCCCAACGCTCTCAGCACAGGCCACACAGCTTGTGCAGTAAACCCCTCTTTGGTCCATGGACTGGCAAACAAAATGAGAAGCTCCTGAGACTTGTCATAGACATCCCACTAGACTGCCACCTTTTTCATCCTTTAAGATCTTTCCTAAGATATTAGATAATAAATTTTACTAAGTGCTCCTAATAATCTCCCAGTTTAAAAACTACATTAGGGCAGGAACAGGGTCATCATTAATTTTGGTTTGCCCAAAGAGAGAAAGGTTTGCAACAAGCCTTTCTCTTTTAAAAGGGGATAAATATTTTTTAATTTAATGAAACCATTTGTCAAAAATGGTATGAGTAAAAAAATAATAATAATAAATAAATAAAATGATAATAATAAATAAATAATAATGAAGTAATAACCCTTGTGAGTTCTAAGCTTTAAAAAGAAATCTTTTTAAAATGAAGATGATGACCTGTGATTCATCCTTTGATACCTTGGAATTCCCATGATTTTTTTAACAGAGTCCTTATATGAGGGTCAGTAAACAATCTTATATTGAAAAAAAGAAAAACCAGGTTCTCAACCTGATTGGTAAGGTACCCAAGATCACCCACAACCACTTGTTGACAAACTCAGGATGAGAAGGGCTGGTGTTCCTGATCTAGTGAAAGTGTGGTTCATGGACCACACTTCATGAGGAGCTTCAGGGTCCATCCCAGACTTACAGAGTCAGAATATGCATCTTAAGAAGATCTCCGGGTGAACTGGGTCCACATTAATGTTTGAGAAGATCTGCTCACAGATCATACTGTTAGAAAAGAAGTAATGCCTTTGATGCTTTCAGGGATCAAACTGTTTGATTTAATAAAAATCTTACAGATAAATACAGTTTCATCCACCTATGGCAGTTGTAGAGGTAAATCATGACAAAACAAGCAGATAAACAAAAGTGAATGACATTGTAGGCATTCATTTTTATTTGTTCAGGACTGGTAATTATTATTTCGGGTCAAAATAAAACCTTCTACAAGCTCATGTGAAAAGTCATTGGAAACACGATGGTTCTGTTCAGTCTAAGGAATGAATGCAATTACCTGCCTCCCTTCTCTGTCTAGGAAGGAAGGTGAAGTCACTCAGTCGTGTCCGACTCTTGTGACCCCGTGGACTGTAGCCTACCAGGCTTCTCCGTCCATGGGATTCTCCAGGCAAGAATGCTGGAGTGGGTTACCATTTCCTTCTCCAGGGGATCTTTCCGACCCAGGGATCGAACCCGGGTCTCCCACATTGGAGGCAGACGCTTTAACCTCTGAGCCACCAGGGAAGCCTCCTCTGTCTAAACAGCTATTATTCTAGTAATATTAATAGTTTAGCCCAGCAAACTTCCAGTCTGTACTACAAACCTTTGTCGTGTTGTGTCCAACTCTTGACTCTTTTTGCGACCCCATGGACTGTAGCCTGCCAGGCTCCTCTGTCCATGGGATTCTCCAGGCAAGAATACTGGAGTGGGTGGCCACTTCCCCCTCCAGGCGATCTTCCTGGCCCAGGGATTGAACACAAGTCTCCCGCATTGCAGGAGGAATTTTTACCAGTAAGCCACCAGGGAAGCCCACTACAGACCTTTGGGCTACCCTACCACTTCAATTACTGAAATCAAATACCCTATATTTCAAATCTAGCTCTTTATTAAGTATGAAGACTATGAATAGTCTTTAGGAAAATCATGGTTTGCTTTGGTCTATAATCATACTGCCAGATTTATAAAGCACTATTTACACTAGTTGTTGAAAAGAACAAAATGCATGTGGACCCTTGGAGCCCATTCATTGAACTCCCCATGTGTTCCAACTGAACAGAAGCAGAGACTCCAGATTTAAATGTGTTCTCCCCTCAACTCCCTTCCCCTCATGTCTCTTCTACTTTTCTTCAGAAAACAAGATTTATCAGGGAATTTCCTTGGAGAAGCACCTTGTCATTTCACCACTCTTTAAGGCAACTGTGGAATCCAAGAGGGAAATTCTGCCTTAAGAATTCCCCAGTATCATGTTGCCCCCAGTTGAAACTGATCACATTTATCAAACACTGTAGAAGTGCTAATGTTATGCATTGTTACCCACAGTTAATGCAATCAAGGGAACACCTTCAGCACTCCAGTGTGTGTGTATGTTTGCCCAGAACTGTGCAAGGGCTGTTCTTTGAGTGGAGAGAGGAGAGATGACAGCTTAGGCTAGTGTGAGCTCCTCTCCTTGGAAAGAAAGACATTAGGATTTCTGTGTCAATTTGGTGGGATGTTAGAATTTCCTGATAAACTCTCTCAATTTTCATTGAATGTGTACATAAAAATTCAAGAAGAGAGAGAAAGAGACTAAAACAGCTTTTAAAGTGGAAAGAGACGCTATATGTTACCATGAAGGGAGAGTTTCAATTAACTATAGTTTTCATGGAGCTGATTAGATAAAAAAAAAATCCTGAGATACACACGTTTTACCTTTTGAAGCAAAACAGCAACTGGGGGCTGAAACTGTTAAAACAGAAGGCGTAGGGGCAGTGAAGGAAGTCTGCCTGACTTATTTAGCTCGAGCGTTCGGGCAGCGCCGAACTGAACTTAGGCAATAATGTGCCAATTGTTTTCTTCCTTTATCAAAAAATGGTCTTTAAAAAAGATTCTGGGCCCAGTTAATTTTACAGGAACACTTGGTCCTTAAAGTTTAAAATATGGAAATATTCTATTTATAGTAATTCATGGCATATCATGGTTAAAAAGAAATGAAATCTCATTCCATTTTTTCTCCTAAAGACACCAGCACAAAACTGGATATGAACCGCACCCAACTCCCACTGTTGCCAAGAACACTACAGATAAATCTCATGTATAAATAAGTAGGGAAAACCCTAAATATAACAGTATCAAATGATATTGAAATGATGAGAGTGGTTTTAGTTTTCAGTCTCTCCAGCAAATTACTTCACCCCAGGTATAAAGGAGATCAGTCCTGGGTGTTCATTGGAAGGACTGATGTTGAAGCTGAAACTCCAATACTTTGGCCACCTGATGCGAAGAGCTGACTCATTTGAAAAGATCCCGATGCTGGGAAAGATTGAGGGCAGGAGGAGAAGGGGACAACAGAGGATGAGATGGTTGGATGACATCACCGACTCAATGGACACGGGTTTGAGTAGACTCTGGGAGTTGGTGATGGACAGGGAGGCCTGGTGTGCTGCGGTTCATGGGGTTGCAAAGAGTCGGACACGACTGAGCAACTGAACTGAACTGAAATCCGGGGTTGTGTTCTCTAGGAAGCACACTGAAATTCTGTGTTCAACACAAAGGATGTTTACTAAGGACTGTCCTAGGAATCAGCATCTGTGGAAGGAAGAGAAAAGAACCAAGAGTGGGCAGAGGGAGAAGCTGACTAATGACACATCCTCAGCAGAGCCCACAGAGAGACCTAAGTTTGCATGAAATTGTCCAGCTTTTTAAATTCCCACCCAATCAGATTTGGACACTGTCAGGTTAACTCAGTCACCAAACTTAATAAAACACACACACACAACTGTAGGCCAATAGTAAGTATGAATACAGAATCAAGCATACTAAGAAATATCATTAAGAAAATGAAAATTTTCTAAGAAAATTTACGAAGAAAATTCTTAAAGAGATGGGAATACCAGACCACCTTACCTGCCTCCTGAGAAACCTGTATGCAGGTCAAGAGGCAACACTTACAACCAGACATGGAACAACAGACTGGTTCCAAACTGGGAAAAGAGTACATCAAGGCTGTATATTGTCACTCTGCTTATTTAACTTTCATGCAGAGTACATCATGCAAAATGCTGGATGAAGCACAAGCTGGAATCCAGATTGCTGGGAGAAATATCAATAACCTCAGATACACAGATGACACCACCCTTATGGCAGAAAACAAAGAAGAACTAAAGAGCCTCTTGATGTGAAAGAGGAGAGTGAAAAAAGCTGGCTTAAAACTCAACATTCAAACGCATATCGTGGCATCCAGTACCATCACTTCATGGCAAATAGATGGTGAAACAATGGAAACAGTGACAGACTTTATATTCTTGGGCCCCAAAATCGCTGCATATGGTGACTGAAGCTATGAAATTAAAAGAGGCTCACTCCTTGGAAGAAAAGCTATGAGCAACCTAGACAGCATATTAAAAAGCAGAGACATTACTTTGCCAACAAAGGTCCATCTAGTCAAAGCTATGGTTTTTCCAGTAGTTGTGTATGGATGTGAGAGGTGGACTGTGAAGAAAGCTGAGTGCCAAAGAACTGATGCTTTTGAACATCACACTTGAGAGTCCCTTGGACTGCAAGGAGATCAAACCAGTCAATCCTAAAGGAAATCAGTCCTGAACATTCATTGGAAGGACTGATGGTGAAGCTGAAGTTCCAATACTTTGGCCACCTGATGTGAAGAACTGACTCATTTGAAAAAGACCCTGATGCTGGAAAAGACTAAAGGCAGGAGGAGAAGGGACCATAGAGGATGAGATGGTTGGATGGCATCACTGACTCAATGGACAAGAGTCTGAGCAAGTTCTGGGAGTTAGTGATGGACAGGGAAGCCTGGCATGCTGCAGTCCATGGGGCAGCAAAGAGTCAGACACGAATGAGCGACTGAACTGAACTGAAGCAATAGCATGAAAAAAAGGCATTAAAATTGTATATAAAAAGATTAACCTACTATAACCAAATAGGGGACATCTCAGGAATGCCAAGATGGCTCAATATTAGAAAGAATTGGTCAACATAACCTGCGGGATGACATCAATATTCAAATAAGAAAGTATATATGGTTAATCTTAACAGAGTGGAATGGTAGGCTGAATAACGACCCCTTGAAAACTATGAGCATGTACTTTATATGGTAAAAGCAACTTTGCAGGTGTGGTTAAGTTCAGAATCTTGAGATGAGAAGATTACCCTGAATAATTCAGGTGGGCCCAAGGTCAACACAGGCCCTTATGAGAAGGAGATGGTAGACATAGACACAGGTCATGTAACAAAGGAGGCAGATACTGGAGTGACGTCTTTTGAAGAGGATGAAAGGGCCACAAAATGAGGAATCCAGCCTTCAAAAGCTGGAAAGACAAGGAGAAGGATGCGCCCTGAAGCCTCTAGAAGAAGCAAGCCCTGGCAACCCCTTGACTCTGGCTTAGTGAGGCTGATTTGAGACTCAGACCTCTAGACAATTAGAAAATAAATTGCCTTAAGCCACCAAATTTGTGGTAATTTAGCACAGCAGCAACCAGAAACTAACATAAAGGGGGAAAGATGACCCAGGATTTGAACTGGGGTCTCTTACTTTGCAGGTGGATTCTTTACCAGCTGAGCTACAAGGGAAGCCAGAAAAGACAACAAAATTTCACATTCAATGTTAATTTTTTTAAGCTCTTAGAGAGGACACTGTTTTAGCATGACAAAAGTTAAAGTTAGTTGAAAGTTAAGTCCCTCAGTCGTGTCCGGACTCTTTGCAACCCCATGGACTGTAGCCCACCAGGCTCCTCCATCCATGGGATTCTCCAGGCAAGAATACTGGAGTGGGTTGCCATTTCCTTCTCCAGAGGATCTTCCTGACCTGGGGGTCGAACCCAGGTCTCCCGCAGTAGAGGCAAATGCTTTAACCTCTGACTTTAAAGAACAGCATAGCACAGTGTCACCATTGTTTTTTTAGACAATGTTTTGGAAGTTTCATAAAATACAAGAAATTAAAGAGGCACATTTTAATATTAATTGAAAAGGGGAAATGTGACTCTTTTCCTAAATAAATAATATGAAAATAATAAAATAAATAATACAAAATAATAAAG
>SJYQ01096424.1:222621-232784 GCA_006410935.1 Redunca redunca | reverse complement strand
CATGGAATATTACTCAGTTATTTTTAAAAAGAAATTTTATCATTTGCTACAAGAATGACTGTTAAGTGAAATAAGTCACACAGAGAAACACAAATACTGTGTTATTTCACTTATATGTGGAATCTAAAAAATAAAACAAAAAAACCCAAACATAACACAACAAAACAGACTTATAGATACGGAGAATAGTCAGGTGGTTGCCAGAAAGGAGGGGTTGGGAAGCAAGAGAATAGGTGAAGGGGATTAAGAGGACAAATCTTCAGTTATGTAATGAATAAGTCACTGTCATGTAAAGTATAGCATTAGGAGTGTTGTCAATAATATTGTAATAACTATATGAGAATAAATGGTTCCTGGGCTTATCATGGTGATCATTCAATAATGTATGAAAATCATTATGTGGCAAGTAACATAATACTGTATGTCAATTATATTTCAATTTTAAAAAGAATAGAAAATGAATAAAAATAAAATACACTTTAATTGTATGCTGTCTATAAGAAGCTCACTTCAAATATAATGATACAGGCAGGTTGAAAGTAAAAGAAAAAGAGATGTAATGCAAATATTAATAAAAAGAAAGGAGGAATTGCTATGTTAAGTGAAAAATGTAGACTTCAGAGCAAAGAAAATTACCAGAAGCAGAGAGGGACAGCATATAATGAAAAATGATTGATACCCCAAAAAGCACAGCAGACCTAAAGGTTCCAAACAACGAGACTCCAAGATTTATGAGTCAAAACTTGCAAAACTGAAAGAGGAAAAGACAAGTCCACAATTACAATAGGAAATTTCAGCACTCCTCTTTCATTAATGGAGAAAAGATTCTAAACAGAAAATGAGCAAGAGAAAGCTCAACAGTACCTGCAACCAACAGAATCGAACAACATTTATAGAATGCTTCACCCCAAAACAGCCAAATACACATTTTTAAGTGCCCATTAAACAGACACCAAGATAGACCATATTCTGCTCCATAAAATAAATTTCAACGAGTTTAAAAGAATACAGACTACATCCTCTAATCCCAATGAAGTCAAACTAGAAATCAATAATTGAAAGATAAGAAAACCTCCAATACTTAGAAGTTAAACAGTGTACTTCTAAATAATCCATGGGCCAAATTCTCAAGAGTAATTTTAAAAAATGCATTGAACTGAATGAAAATTAAAATATAACATGTCTGTGTGACAGAGTTAAAGCAAGTTTGCAAAGTGAGAAGCAAATTTATGTCACCAAATACACGCATTGGAAAATAGTGCAAGCCTTACATTAGTAAGCTAAATTTCCATCTCGAGAACTATGAAAAGAAGAGCCAAATAAACCCAAGGCAAGCGGGATGAAGAAAAAATGTTAAGAGCAGAACTCAATGAAATTGACAACAGAAATACAGTAGAGAAAAATCAACACAACAAAGAGCTGGTAGGGGATTTATGTTTGGGAACGCTTGTACACTCGTGGTGAATTCATGTCAATGTTTGGCAAAACCAATACAGTAATGTAAAGTAAACTAAAGTTAAAATAAAAATTTTAAAAGTAAAAAAAAAAAAAAANNNAAAAAAAAAAAAAAAAAAAAAAAAAAAAAAAACAAAGAGCTGGTTCTTTGAAATTCTAAAGTTGACAAGCCTCCAGCAAGACTGACAAAATAGAAAGGGAAGCACTGGGCTTCCCTGGCCGTCCAGTGGCTAGGACTCCACGCTCCCAGTGCAGGGGGCCCAGGTTCCACCCCTAGTTGGGGAACTAGATCCCACATATCACAGCTAAGAACTCACAGGCCACAACTAATGGTCCTGCACGCTGCAACTAAGACCCACTGTGGCCAAATAAGTAAGTCCAAAAGATTTTTAAAAAGAGAGAGACACAAGTAACCAGCATCAAAAATGAACTAATCTTCAGATATCAAAAAGGGAATACTGAAAACAATAACCTCCACACATGTATATTTGACAAGTTAGATAAAGTGGACCAGTTCCTCAAAATATACAAATTCAATACCACAATTCACCCAATATGAAATAGATTGTTCAAATAATCCTATTTAAGGAATTTGACTTCATAACTGTAGAACACCCCCGAAGGAAGTCTTCCAGCACAAGTGGCTTCACTGGAAATTCTATTACACACTTAAAAAATAAGCAGTCATTCCATACAATCTTCTCCGGAAAGTTGAAGAGAAGGGAACACTTTCCCCAATTTACTTTATGAAGCTAGTTCTTCAGTTCAGGTCAGTTCAGTCGCTCAGTCGTGTCCGACTCTTTGCGACCCCATGAAGCTAGTTCTACTCATATATTAAAAGCAGAAAAGACAGAACAAGAAGGAAAAGATAGTCTTAAGTGTTGGTAAATGAAATTCAGCAATAAATAAAAAGAATTACATCATCAACAAGAGTAATTTATTGCAGGGAGCAAAAACTGGTTCAATATTTAACAACTGATCGATGTAACTCACTATATTAACAGGCTCAGAGAAACAAATCACATAACTGTATTGATCAGTGCAGAAAAAAAGTGTTTGACAACAGCCAATATCCATTCATGATTATTTTAAGAAAAACAAAAAAGAAAGAAAGGAAAGGAATAGAGAGGAACTTTCTCAACAAAAAATATTTACAGAAATCCTATAGCTAACATTAAACTTGGTGATAAAATGTTTTTCTCCTTAGATCAGGAACAAGGCAAGAATATCTGCTCCCATCATTCATATTCAGCAAAGTGCTGGAATTTCTAACTGATGCAAAAAGAAAATGAAGAAAAATTAAAATATAAGTTTATTTGGGTTTTTCCATAAGATGATATGGAAAAAACCCAAGTGTATTTTTTGGCCAACCCAATACATACAAAACAGACAGAACTGATAGAAAGAAACATAACTGTCCCTATTTGTGGGTGACGTGATTGTCTATGTAGGAAATTTCAAAGACTCTACCAAGAAACCCTAGAACTATTAAGTGAGTTTATCAATGTCAGAGGATACAATACAAACATATAAAAATCAACTATATTTCTAATTATTAGAAATAAATACATGGACATTAAAACTAAAAGTAACTACTTAAAATTGTTCAAAAAATGAAATACTTAGGTGCAAGTCTAACAGAATATGTATAGAACTTCTATGTTGAAAACTGTTCAACACTAATGAAAGAAATTTTTCAAAATTTGAATGAATAAAGAGATATACTATATTCATGATTAGAAGTGTCAACATGCTAAAGATATCAGTTCTCCTCAAACTAAAATTCCTATCAATATCTTAGAAATATTTCTTTTGTAGATATATACATGATTATTATAAAATTTCTATGAAAAAGGAAGCAAACTAGGGGAGCTTAATACAATTTTGAAAATGAAGAATAAAGTGGGTGGAAGGAATTTGAAGACTTATTCTATTCAAGTCTATAATCAAGGCTGTATGGCTCTGGTAGAGGAATAGACACATAGATCAGTGGAACAGGCTAAAGAACCCAGAGATAAACTCAACAAATATGTCCTAATGACTTCTGAACAAGGTGTAAACACAGCTATTTGGAGGAAGAATGGTCTTTCTGACAAACAACGTCAGAACAATTGGACATCCATAGCCATAGATAGAGAGACAAGTAGGTAGGTAGATAGATACTGGATAAATAAGCAAATACATTTTTAAAAATAAAAAGAACTTCATCCTAAACTTCACACCTTAAACAAAAATTATCCAAAGTGGATACTTGATGTAAATATAGTTACAAAAAAGAAATATGAGAAAATCTTCAAGAGTTAGGGCAGGCAAAGAATATTCGCCCCGAGTGCTGAGTCGCTCAGTCAGGTCTGACTCTTTGCAACCTCAAGGACTATAGCTCACCAGGCTCCTCTGCCCCTGGGATCTTCCAGGAAAGAATACTGGAGTGGGTTGCCATTTCTATTTCCTTCTCCAGGGGATCTTCCAGACCCAGGGATTGAACTCCCATCTCCCACATCTTCTATGTTGCTAGACAGATTCTTTACCACTGAGCCACCAGAAGAATATTTAGACGACACCAAAAAAGTGTGAGTCATGAATGAAAAAATACATTGTACTTCATAAAAATTTAAAACATACATTTGGGGGAAACCTAGATAGAGACCATATCTAATCATTTAATCTTATAATCCCAACATTTAACTAGTGCTATGCAAATAAGTAAATTCCGTGTGCTAAACAGCATGTTCGTATTAGTTATCTATTTTATGCATAGCACCAACAGTGTATGGGGCTTCCCAGGAGGCACTAGCGGTATGTGTCAATCCCAGTACCCCCAAACCTCCCAGTACTCTCTTTCTTCCTTGGTGTCCATATATTTATGCAAAGTACTTTCTTAAACAATCTGTTGTATGTGATGTGATTCAATTCAGCGTTCATTGACCATCTCCTGGGAAGCCCTGTGCTAGGTACTGAAGCACTGGGTCTTAGAGAACATGGGGGAGAAAGAGAGTGCAGGGTTGGGAAAACCAGCAGCTGCCTTTTAGATAATAAAGATTGCCCTCTGAGAAACAAACCAGAGCAAGTTTTCTAGAATCAAGCATTCTAAAACTTCAGCATTTGGGGCTAGGTAAGAGTATGTCAGTCATCTCCACTAGGTTTTGGTTCTATGTCCGTGTGCCTGCTCAGTCGCTCAGTTGCATCCTACTTTTTGCAACTCCATGGACTGTAGCCCAGCAGGCTCCTCTGTCCACGGGATTTTCCAGGCAAGAATACTGGAGCAAGTTGCCATTTCCTCCTTTGATTCTATAAACCAGCTATAAAGCTGTAAATCAGGATTGGCAGGTGCTCCTCATGCCTGTAACTTCTACCCATATCGTGTAGGAGACAGACATCACTAATCGATCTCAGCGCCATACCGCTCAGTGCCTAGAAATGGCCTTGAAATGCGTCTCAAACCAGTGCTGTAGGCACTGCTTAACAGTTTATCGGAGGCAATCTTAGCGCGGAAAAGACATCAGGATTTAGGGTCTGTGGGTGATCCTACCAAGCCTGTAGGTGAAGAGCTCAGGCGACTGCTTCTCAGGGCTCTGGGGTTCAGGGTGAAAAAGGAGGCTTCAGATGTAACTCTACAACTGGGTCACCCGCCTTCAGAGGACTGGCGCTCACACAGAGTATTTTTCCTAGTCCTCAATAGACACGTCAGCATCTCCCTACCTGCTGGCTCTGGCAGAGAGAAAGGGAGAGACAGGGATGAAGGGCTGCCACGGAGTCCAGGTGCCCTTAATGCGGTCCAGCCTGGCCCCCGCAGGGTGGCTCTGCTTGCCCGCAGATATCCTTTTGAGCGTTCAATTAAAAGGGACATTTGCTGACGTCCGTAGGTGGTGCGCGTGGTCCTGGCGGCTTCAACGTTCTGGCATCCAGCATCGATGTTTATAAGATTTGGGAGATATTTTGTGTTTGTTTAAAGGCAAACATGAATGTTTACAGGACTTGGGCGATTTTGTGTTTATTTAAAGCCTCAGAAATGATAGGATCATTTTCTTTAACAATCTAGATAACATTTTGCAAAAGTTTGAGTGCAATGGTCACAGGTGTGTCAGCATTAAACCTGGAGACTCAGTACTAAGAACAAAGAATAACCTTCACAAATCTCCCAGCATAAAGGATTCAAAGTGACACGGAGAGGAGGAATCTTTTTTTTTTTTTTTCAGTCTTTGAATAGTGTTTTGAGAAAGCTTAGCAGTACCGGAGGTCCAGATTTGGATTTCAGTATCCTCATCCATAAAACAAGACTAATGATAGGGACTCAGAGGAGTGTTGAAACAATGACTGTAGTAAGTGAATTCTTTCATGAGCTTGGAGTGGAGGAAGGCCTTCTGTAAGCATTCAAAATCCAGAGACCATAAAAAAATGAATACACTTAAATATATTTTAAAATAAGCAAATCAAATCCTAAGAAAACCTGGAAATGATATCTGTGTCTAATATCACAAAAACTCATCTCCTTAACATACAAAGAGCTCCTAGAAGTGAGAAGAAAATGGCCAAAAGGTCTATAAAATAGACTGTTTATAGAAAAAAAGGAATACAAATAGCTGTCACATATATATGCATATACATATAGGTAGAGATAAATGTATATCTATATAGAGACAGGGAAAGAGGCTCAATTTCATTCATATAAGAGACAAAGTGAAAATATAGTGAAATAACTTTCTTCACCTATCAGACTGGCAAAAGTCCAAAAGTTTACCACCGCTTTGCTGGCAAGGTGGTGGAGAAATGAGCACTCTTGTACATTGCTGGTGGGAGTGCAAAATGGTGCAACCCCTGCAGAGGACAGTTTGGCAACTGTCATCAAAATTACAGATTCGTTTACCCTTTGACCCAGAAATCCCACTTCTGGGAATTTATCCTACAGATATACCTCAAATATATTGTGCAATTAATATACACCAATATGCAGCGTTCATTACTAGCAAAAGATTCGAAATGATCCATCAGTCCATCTACAGAAAATTGATGATAGTAAACCAGGGGGGATGTGTACCATGGAATATTATGTGGCTATAAAACAGAGGAGGGTGCTCTCTGTGTAGTGATGTGGAAAAGTCTCCATGAAAAAAAGTCGGATACAGCACACAAATGGGTAAGAAAGGGGAAGAAAATATATTTACATTTGTTTTTCCTTTTCAGAATTTCTGTCAGTTTTAACATCATCTGCATTATTTATTTTCTTTTCTCTGTTTGACCTCCTTAATTCACTTGAACTGATATTTGCTTAGTTTTCAAAAATAAATATTTGTTGCATCCAAAAGAAACTAATAGAAACCAGAGTCCTGGGACTTCCCTGGGAGCCCAGTGGTTAAGACTTCGCCTTCCAATGCAGGGGTGCAGGTTAGATCTCTGGTCAGGGAGCTGAGATTTCACATGCTTTGCAGCCGAAAAACCAAAACATAAAGAAAAACTTAAGAAATATTATAACAAATTCAATAAAGACTTTAAAAATGGTCCACATCAAAAAAATTTTTAACAAACAAATGAACAAAAAGAAACAGGAGTCCTTATGGGTAACCAAGTTAGAAATGTAACAGGTAGAAGCAATGCTTTCTGACATTTCCCTTTTTATATTATTTTGACCTTTCACCATGTAAACTTGCTACCTTTTTAAACATAAAAAATTAGAAAAAGACAAGAATTGATCTGATGAACATAAACACTTAGCCCGTATTCCAGATCCATCTACGTATAAATGTTAGTGGTTTATATCATTTAAAAGGTCTTGTGGTTTCTGAATTAGACTCTGCAGATTTCTAAAGCTGTTTCTCATTGCGTGACCTTCACAGCACAGCATCAAATGATGTAGGGGGTGTATCAACAAGGAAGATTCCTAGGCCCAACCCAATGCTCGCCTGCACAATCAGAATATCTAGAGATGACATCTAGAAAGAGGGAGTTTTTAAACTCTCCAGGTGATT
Organism: Redunca redunca; assembly: GCA_006410935.1. Lineage (NCBI taxonomy): Eukaryota > Metazoa > Chordata > Mammalia > Artiodactyla > Bovidae > Redunca > Redunca redunca. The sequence goes on along the minus strand of SJYQ01096424.1, from coordinate 225,366 downwards.
CTTACGAACTTTGAAAGTTGAGCACTACTTCAGTCTACTCCAGGTGAGGATGGTGTGAAGGTAGGTGGCAAGCGTGTAGGGATCCATTGAGACTGTGGCTTTTGACAGCAAAGGTGAGCTGCCAAGTTCTGAATGCACATCTTGCCTTGAGCTCCCAGCATGCCCATCCCATGCTCACTGCCCCTTGATCGAGTGGTCAGGACCTCCAGTGTAACACATCTGAACTTGAGCTTGGGAGGACTGCACTGTGAGCAGTCTCCTTCACCCCCTGTTCTCTTCCACTTCCCCCAGCTCAGTAAACAACACCATAACCTACTCTACTGGCCAAGCTAAACACCTGGGCCTTGTCTCTGATTCTTACCTTAGTCCTCTTCCCGTATCTAACCCATCAGCAAGCTCTGGCCTCAGCAGGGGTTGGACCAGCTTACACTCCCACCAGTCTTATTTCTTTACTGCTTTGTCATCAGAAATTGAAATTGGGCATTTTTTTTAATATGTATAAGAGCTATTTGTATTTCTTTCCTTTTTTTTTTTCTATAAGCAATCTACTCATAAACTTTCCATTGCTGGTTTTTTCCCACTCAGTCTTAGGGGTTTTTTAAAATATGTTTTCGATGTTTTTCCATCATACTCAGGATAAAACCCTGCGTGCCTCGTCGTGATCAGCTGAGGTCTGGGTGCCCTTGCCCCTTCTTCCCTGTCCTATTCACCCCCTGCCGCTCTTTCTTACCCACTGTGTGTGTTCACTCACACAGCCCTCCTTTAGTTCTTTTTCAGGTCTCTTCCTGAAATGTTCTTTCTCCAGAAACTCCCAGGCTTATCCCTTTGTGTAGCTGAGGACTCAGCTCAAATCTCACCTCCTGAGAGAGACCCTCCCTGACCACAGCAACCCAAAGTAGCCTCCAGTCCACCCCAGGCCTCGGTGGCCACTCTGTCACCTTTGTTTACATCCAGAAAAGCATGAGAATATTGAAGGAGAGGACACGGACAGAAAAAGGGACCCAGGGACAAGCTTGGCCTGTTCCACAGTCTTCATCTGGAGCCTGGTCTCCACTGCTAGGCTCCCCTGATAGCTCAGCTGGTAAAGAATCCACCTGCAATGCAGGAAACCCTTGTTCAGTCCCTGGGTGGGGAAGATCCCTTGGAGGAGGGCGTGGCAGCCCACTCCAGTATTCTTACCCGGAGAATCCCATGGACAGAGGAGCCTGGAAGGCTACATACAGTCCATGGGGTTGCAAAGAGTCAGACACAACTGAACAACTTTCACTCAATCCACTACTGGGGCCCAGGCCCTTAACTGAAAGAGCAAGCCGGGGTGGGGGTGCTGGGAACATGGCTGGAAGGGAGTGGAATGCATGTCTTCTTTTGAGCATAAGCATAGCCTTGAGCAGTCGGGACCTAGTATGCGGGGGTCATCCACGTGTGATCTCTTGCTCTGTGATCCTTGCACCATCTCTGCACTGTAATTAACCAAGGAATCTGGAGTTTAACAGAGAAGCAAGTCTTGCTTTGGTCGGCCAAGGAAACGATTTTAGCTTGACCCTGGCCCCTTGGTTTTCCAGCAGAGGACACATGGCAGTCTCTTTGAGATGAGACCAGCATCTTGTCCTTTTGTTAAGTTCCTATTTAATAAAGCTGCCAGATTCCCAGAAGATAAAAAATCCATTCTCTCCCTCCTGTTCACATAAGTGCATCTTCACGTCGTCACAGGCTTCTGCAGATTTTAATAAGGTCCCCTGTGTGGGTCTCTTCAAATATGGGCAAAAGAGTCAGAGTGAGAAAATGTCACATCGAATCAAGGGTGCTATAAGTGCAGAGCCTGTGGCAGGCAGACGGCTCCTGGGCAGCTTGAACCAAGTCATAGTCTTTGCCTGTTGGTAACCAAAACGGAAGGTCTCATTTGGGGCCTTCCTTTTGGCCATTTCAATTAAATACTTGAATTTTTTTTCTTATTTTTTAAAATTAATTAATTTATTTTAATTGGAGAATAATTACTTTACAATATTGTGATGGTTTTTGCCATACCTCAACATGAATCAGCCACAGGTAAACACTTAGAATTTTTTTTTAAGGGGAAGCTATATTTGAAATGGCCAACAGCATAGCCTACTGATGGTGAGAGACCTTCAGAACTTTTATTTCCTGGGGGAGGGGAAGTGCTTTAGAGACCAATTCCAGTTAAACACAAACACCTAGACACACAGACACAACCACCCCTAGCTCCCAAACAGTTTATGGATCCACATGTCTGCTTGCGTTACTGTAACCGAGATCTGCAGTCCGGATTCCTCTAGTCCTTCCGTGTAAAGCAACACCACATGCTTTTGTGAGTGTCTGAACCCTTCCTGGTCTCTTTGGAGGGTTTGTTGTAGGGTAGCAGTGCTCCCCCGGGGTCTCAGACAGTGAGGAATCTGCCTTCAATGTGGGAGACCCAGGTTCAATCCCTGGGTCGGGAAGATCCTCTGGAGAGGGGAATGGCAATCCACTCCAGTATTCTTGCCCAGAGAATTCCTTGGGGTCGCGAAGAGTCACACATGACTGAGCAACTCACACACACACACCACACATAGCAGCTCTTAAACAGCGAGATTTTGCCCATAGAGGATATTTGGAAATGCCTAGACATATTTTGCTGTCACAGCTGGGGAGAGAAGGGTGATACCGGCATTCAGTGAATAGAGGCCAGAAATGCTGCTAAACTTCCCACAAAGCACAGGACCGCCCCCCAACCCCCCACGCCCCCAC
>SJYQ01096424.1:188652-217564 GCA_006410935.1 Redunca redunca | reverse complement strand
TCAGAAGTCCCCACCCACCCTCCCTCCCTCCTTCCCTCCCTCCTTCCCAAAGTGACGCTGCAGCGACTCTGGCAGAAGGGCAGGGATGCGGACACGGCCGGAGAGCTTGGGGGCTCTTCCCCGGGTGGGCTGACCGCCGCAGGGCGGCTCCCAGCTCTGCTGCGCGAGACCGGTCCCCGTAACTCACTCTCCTTAGAAGTAAGTTTCAGCACCTAGCAAGTGACATTTAACTCTGCCTCTTTTGAAAGGGCACTTAGAGGCCATTGCCACTCATTCCCCAAGCTCTTTCTGGATTTGAACTCGTGTGAGAGCAAAGGGGAAGCCCCGCGGCATTCTCCTTGCCCGCCGCCCACACACAGAAACGCGGCTCAGTGTGGGAGGCTCCTTCGACAGCCCCGTACTTGAAATCGCAAAGTCCAAGGTATCCAGTGCCCAGAGAATGAAAGCGCAGTAACAGTCCATCACGGGGACAGGACCTGGTGTTTAGAGCACTGGCAACATGCCCGGCAGCAAGCACTGGACGCGGATGAGACCATGTCATCCTCATCACAACCGGACGATGTCCAGGAAACTCAGGCACAAAAAGGTGAAGTGACCGAGATCACCCCGCTGCTAAACGGAGAAACCGGGCCGTCTGGCTCCCGAGCTTTTGTTCTCAAATACATTCTTACAAACACTGTGTCAGTGTGCGTATGTGTCCAGAATGTAGAGAGGTGGGTTTTGGTGGGGAGGGCTTGGAGGTGCCATGAGGGCAAGAAGAAGGAGCAAGGGAGGAAAGGCATCTTAGGAAATGTGGCAGGAGGCGTGATGGGCCATCTCCCCGACAGTCTAAAGGGGCCTTTAAGCCAGAGTCTCCACAGTATGCTGCTGGCAGGATGTATAACAATTTCTCACGCCTTCCCAGTGACAATTTGAGGAGACCAACTCAATAAACATCATTCACCAATTACTGGAGTTTCTAAGGAATTTCCTTGGAAAAGGTGTGAATTGCAGTAAAAAGTAAGTCCTAACCTTTCCAGCTCCCCAAGCTCACTTTCTGCAGATCTGCTCCAAGAGGGGGCACGGGTGGCAGGTGAGGGTGATGAGAAAGGGGGGAGGGTGGAAGGGTGACAAAACCCCAGACCCAGAAAAATCTCTCCATCTCACACTGTCTTATAAAAATGAACAGAGCCATCCTGCTTTGATGTTTCTCCCCAAATGGATACCTCCCGTCGCCAAGGCTACAGAGACAGAAAACAAAGGCATCTGTCTGGTCATTCAGACACAAGCCCTGTTTCGGAAAGTGGCTCGTCCTGGCACCTTGTTAGGGAATTTGAGGTGTGCCATGCAAGAGAGACTTACCCGGTGGCTCAGATGGTAAAGCGTCTGCCTACAATGCGGGAGACCTGGGTTTGATCCCTGAGTTGGGAAGATCTCCTGGAGAAGGAAATGGCAAGTCACTGCAGTATTCTTGCCTGGAAAATCCCATGGACAAAGGAGCCTGGTAGGCTGCAGTCCATGGGGTCTCGAAGAGTCAGACACGACTGAGCGACACTTACTTTGCTTTATGCAAGAGCAGTGTGTGGCTGTGTGAGACCGCCACTCTATGGGTCCAGTGCCATCTCTTGCAGAGAAGGCAATGGCTCCCCACTCCAGTACTCCTGCCTGGAAAATCCCATGGACAGAGGAGCCTGATAAGCTGCAGTCCATGGGGTCGTGAAAAGTCAGACAGGACTGAGCGACACTTACTTTGCTTTATGCAAGAGCAGTGTGTGGCTGTGTGAGACCGCCACGCTATGGGTCCAGTGCCGCCTCTTGCCTTTGTCCCTCCTGCATGGAACAGCCACTAACCACAAGTGAAATCTTCTGTGGGTAGAAGTAAAAAGATGAAAATAGAGCCTGTTATATTTTATTTTTACTAACAGCTTCAGGAAACATTCCTGTTAGATGACCCCAGACATCATCTGGTGCCATTCTCCCTTCACTCAAAACACAGGTATGAGCCTGAGAAGGAGGCTCATACATCCAACACCACATGTGACCGGAAGCTCTGATCCCACTCTGAATCTGACTCAATCTTTCACCCTGACCACATCGTATACAGATCCCCATTGGTGTAGACAGGAATACATCATCCAACAGGGCAGAGGTGGTTCATAAAGACAAAAATCATATGATATCACTTATAAGTAGAATCTAAAAAGACAAATGATACAAATGAACTTATTTACAAAACAGAAACAGACTCACAGGCTTAGAAAACAAACATATGGTTACCAAAAAGGAAAGGGGGGAAAGGATAAATTAGGAGGTGGGGATTAACATATACACACTAATATATATGAAATAGATAACCAACAAGGACCTGCTGTATACCACAGGGAACTCTGCTCAATTGAAAAGGAATAGATATCTGTATATGTATTACTGAATCATTTTGCTGGATACTTGAAACTAACACACCACTGTTAATCAACTATACCACGGGATAAACTAAAAATTAAAAAAAGAAGCTTCCTGTGAATCAATGTATTAACTTTGGATAAGCATTCTTCACTGCAGTGTCCTTCTAAAGAGATCTAAACCAAAAGTCATTTGAAAAATGTGTGGCTCTCTTGGCCAATATTCAATGGTGGTAAAAATCCTATGTTCTCATAGGACAGCCCTAAAGATAGCTTCAAAGTTCTATTGAAGCAGTTGCTCAACTGCATTGACTCTTAGGGTCTCCGAATGAGGACAACTGAGATAAAAGACACAGACACAGAAGCCAAGGGCGGATGGCTGATGGCTGATGTGACCACGGGCTCCACAGGGCAGAAAGCTTGCCTATTTCACTTCCACAGTGAGCCCAGCATTAACAGAAAACATGGTCAAGGGTGGGCACTCAACACATTTTGGTTAAATAAATTAGCCAAAGGGTGATGGGAGCGGGGTTCCCTGTGCATTTCTGTCTGCTCCAGCCACCACGTTTCCCCAGTCACCCAAGGGCAATGTGCTCTGATGGCCCATGGCAAGTCTCACGCTCCCAGATCAGACCGTAAACAGCATCTTCTTAAAGAATGGGACCTTTCTTTTTTTTAAAGATTTTTTTTATGCGGGCCATTTTTTAAAAAGTCTTTATTGAACTTGTTACAGTATTGCACCTGTCTTATGTTTTCGGTTTTTGGGCCATGAGGCAAGTGGGATGGTAGCTCCCCTACCAGAGACCAAACCCGCACCCCATGCACTGGAAGGTGGAGTCTTAACCACTGGACCATCAGGCAAGTCCCTGGGGCCATTCTGCAACAGAGTACTTTTTTTCTTTTGAAGAGAGTGGCATTTAAGAGAGCACCATTGGTGCTTTAACAGTGTGAAGGAGCTCCCTGCCCACTGATGGGAAAAGAAGAGCTGACTCCCGGAATGGCCTTCCCCTACCCCACTTTGTCAGTGCGGGAGCCCCACAGTACCCCTGGATGATACCTCCTCCTTCTCAGGGTTGCCCTCTTGAATTCTCAGGTTCCTGGTCTCTGCAGTATCAGTAATTCTGGTGAAACGTGTTAAGTGAGGAAAGGTGTCATTTCTGGATCACAAATTTGGGAGTGTTTGGGAAGACAGGAACAGAAATGATTTACTGATAGAAACATCAAGGCATTCATTGACAATGTCAAGTCTTGTGGTGAATGAGCGGGTGTCTAAGGCAGTCAAGCCTTCTCAGTGGAAATTCCACAAGGGCTGAGCAAGTGCTGCACTCAGAGACAATTAACCGAAGACAGCTGGTCGTTACGGCAGTTGATCTTCCCCCATCCATCCCCCTATAGTCAGCGCATGGCCATGGTTTGGGGGTCAGGTTAAAGCTACAAACACTGTCTCTAAATGAGTCAGGGGTCTGCTTTGAGCATGAAAAGTGAGCAGTGGTGCAGGAAGCAACAGCCATGCAACTATGAGTTTGGGTGTAAAATAGGCATCTCTTCCACTGAAGTGTGAAACATTACACTCCTACATGTGCCCGCCACGAGCAAAGGGACCATGCTCTCCCTCTACCTTCCAGGAGAAGCTGGGAGCCTCTCACTCACTGTCTATTGAAGAGAATCTTCCCAGGGAAAGCAGAGCCTCATGCAGACCTAAAACCACATATTTGCTGAGAAAAACTCATACTAGCTGTTTATGCTAATGAGTCCAGCCTCCAATCTATCCAATTAAACAGTCAAACTGGAATCACTAAAGTTTTGAGAGAAAGAAGTCATAAATTAAAAATTTCACCTCTGGGACCAAAACAATTCTAAGGAGAAAGGAGAAAATAAAAGTGTGTCAAACACCTGCTCGAAGGGTGTTAAGTATTGATTTATTCTGAGCAGTAGGAAAATACATGTCAATACATTAAAAATACGTGGCTATACATGAGGTAACCAGAAATAAGATGTACAGCTCCCAAAATCCTGGCGGCAATGCACAACACAAAATCAGAAAGGGATCAAAGAATATCCAGCCAGTCTAGTGACAGGAGCGAGATCACAGCAAACAGAGATGAGAATCAGACTGAGCAATACGTCTTCACAGGAAAAGCAAAGGATTCAAACTTCCCCATAGAAAGACAAAAGCTTTCAGGTTAGGTTTTAAAAGAAAAAAGCTGCATTCATGTGGTTTCTAAGGGAAATACTTTAAAGCTGATTTGAAGATTGAAAATATTTATGAACATATGTCAAGCAGGAGCTGGAGAGGCAATTCATAAGGAAGAACTACAGTCTATACGAGAAGACACTCAACCTTTAATAAGAATGAGATGAATTTAAATGCCCATGAGACACCATTTCCCACCTGTAATAAGATGGGCAAAAATCTTAGCAGTTGAGAAATGCTAGCGCTGGGGAGGATGCAGGCAAACAAGCATTGCAGATGAAACTATAAACTGGCCAGGGTTTTCCTAGAAATGGAGGGGGCTGCATGGAGAGAGAACAGGAATACCTGGTCCCACTGACTCACCTCCAGGATAAAGTCTGGACCACAGGTACCCAGGTGACAAGTTTAGTCAATCAGTCACATCATCACGAAGGGTGCCAATCTAGACCCATCTCTGAGCCTTCCTTATTTTGTTCTCTTGTGCACGTTTCTTTGCTAGAGTGGGCTTTGATGCCTACATCCACCTTACTGTTCTTGTAAGATGAAGTGAACTAGTATGTGTACAATGTTTTGCAGAATATAAAAAAAGCCTCACAATGTGTGACACAATCATTTTGATAAGAATTAAATGCATTGACATGCACCCACAAGAAGCTTAGAAAAAATAAAATGGGTATAAGATTAGACAAAATCTGGACTTCCCTGGTGCTCCAGTGGTTAAAACTCCATGCTCCCACTGCAGGGCCACGGGTTCAATCCCTAGTCAGAGAAGTAAGATCCCCGCCTGCCCCATGGCCAAAAGAATAAATAAATAAATAAAACACTAGACAAAAATGTGGCTCACTGCACCTGAATGTTTTTATTCTGCCTCAAAAGTTACAGGGAACTTGAAAAGAAGTACATTCACCATCCTTGGGTGGGTCCAGATTACACAGCCGGGGCTTCGGCTTGTTTTCCTTATAGGAAGGCAGCAAGAAGTGCCCCAGCTCCGCCACAGCTGCGCCTGTCTAAAGCTCTCACAATCACTGGGCTTCTCAGCCCACTTAGGAGAAACCAAGGGAAGTGCTTTTAGCAGCTGGGTCCCAAACCCAGGCCACAGGGCCCAGTGTGGCTTGTCAACCCCGAAGTGGGAGGCAGGGACTTGGGGTTTTGGTTACACCCTCCACAGTCTGCCTTTTACTGTCAGAGCTGCTGCTGCTGTTGAGGGTGACATCTGAGCAGACTCCTGACACGAGGGACAGAGAGACTTCTGCCATCCAGGAATGACACGGTTTCTCTGAGGTTTTCTCTAAGGCCCTTGATGGCGTCCCCAAAAGTCAGCACTTACACAGAAAATTTCCACTAACCCGAGACATTCTATATGCGTGCCATCATTCTAGAAACCAAACAGTTTCCTCTAAAAAATGTTATCAGGCAGAGGTCAATGTACTTTAGGAGTAGTTAAGATATTAGGTTGGAACTGGGTCAATGTCTTACCAGGTCTGCAAACTTGTATAAGTTACTTCAGTTCTTTGTGCCTCAGACTCTTTTTTTCCTCTTAGCAACTCTCAAATATGCAATAAAATATTATTAATTAGAATCCCCATGCTGTGTATTATGCCCCCAGGGCTTATTTCAGTTATAAAGCTGAAAACTTCTACTTCTTGACCCCGTGACCCATTTTACCCACCCCTTACCTCTGGCAACCACCAATCTGTTCTATATTTGTGTTTATTTGACTTTTTGTTTGTTCTCCTTGTTTTATGTTCCATATATAAGTGAGATCATATGCTATCTGTCCGATTTATTTCACTAAGTATAAGGTCCATTTGTTTTGTTTCAAATGGCAAGCTTACATTCTTTTTTATGACTGAGTATATGTGTGTGTGTGTGTGTGTGTTTATCTATAGATAGATAGATAAATCACATCTCTATCCATCCATTCATCAGTAGACATATAACTTGTTTCTATATCTAGGCTGTAGTGAATAATGCTGCAGTGAACGTGGGGGTGCATACATATATATTTTCAAATTAGTATTTTCACGTTCTTTGAATCAGTACATAGAAGTGGAATTGCTAGATCATTCAGCAGTTCTGTTTTTAATTTTTTTAGGAACCTCCATACTCTTTTCTGTTAGTGGTTACACCAATTTGAATTCCCATCAATGTACACAAGAGTTTCCGTTTCTTCACATTCTTAACATTTGTTATTTCCTGTCCTTTTGCTGCTAGCCATTCTAACAGGTGTGGCTTTGATTTGCACTTTCCTGACGATAAGTGATGTTCATGTACCTGTTGACCATCTGTATGTCTCCTTTGGAAACTGTCGATTCAGGTCCTCTACTCTTTTTTTTTCGTTGGATTGTTTGGGGTTTTGATATTGCGTTGTATGAATTCTTTGCATATTTTGAGTATTAACCCCTGAACAGGTACGTAATTTGTACACATATTCTCCCACTCAGTAGGCCGCCTTTCCATTTTGTTGATGATTTCCTTTGCTCTGCAGAAGTTTTTTATTTTTCTGTAGTCTGACTTATTTTTGCTTTTGTTGCCTTTGCTTGGTGAGTCAGACACGAACGTTATCACCAAACCAATGTCAAGGAGCTTATTGCCTATATTTTTCTGTTTTGTGGTTCCAGGTCTTACATTCAGGTCTTTAACCCATTTTGAGCTAATTTTTGTGTATGGTATAAGATAGTCGTCTAATTTCATTCTTTGGCATGTGGCTGTCAGTTTTCCCAACACCACTTACTAAATTCTTTTATTACTTCTTTGTATTAACAGTGGGATAATAATAGCAGCTTCCCATAGGCTTGTTATGAGAATCAAATGAGACAGTGCAGGGAAGCCCTGCACGCAGTCCTGGTGAGTGGCGAGTGCTTGGTAAAGAGGAGCGTTGGTTTTCCTTATTGTCTCATTCATACTCTGTTATCCTTTCCCTTCCATTCAGGCAGAGTCACCATTTCGTGAGCACACTGGTTAGCAAATGTCAGCACTGGGCAGGATAACATTTGGCCACCCAGGAGGGAGAGACCAGATGGCCGAGGTTGCATTTACAGACGCACACCAGGAAGAACTGGACTAGTAACAGTCCTGCGTCAACTGGGGGGCGGGGGGGACAGTTTGAAAATGCACTAAGTCAGGAACAAGAGGACAAGCTTACTACCTGTCACTAGATGTTGGATTAACTGAGGGGGCATAACTGGGAATTAGATCCAAACTGGACTCAAGCTCAATTCCCATGGCTTCTTCAAACTAATCTAGAAGTAAGAGAACAACGCCTCCCTTTCTGACAAGTCAGTTCAAGTTCAGGTCCACAACCCCAAAGTTCTAGAAACATGTCTATGACTAAAACCTTCCTATCCCTTCCTGACCCGTTCCCTACATTCCTTTCTCCAGGGAAATCTTCCTAACCCAGGTATCAAACATGGGTCTCCTGCACTGTGGGTAGATTCTGTACTGGCTGAGCCACCAGGGAAGCCCTTACTACTTTTCCCATCTCCTCCTGACCTGTTCACTACTTCTTTTCCCTTGATTCAGAATTCCACTGTGACCTGGGCTGTAGAAACTGGAGAGATCATCCCTTCCAACCTAACAACAGCAAAAGCTGAATACATCACAGAATCATAACTTTTCTTGTACTCTTCAAGTTACTGAGCTCACAGGGCAAAGAAGTAGCCTGAGATCCAAGGAAAGAGAGGCATCCCCAAGGAAATGTTGGGGAAGAGCGTTGGTTCACTTTTAGACACTGGATGAATGAAGACACTGGATGAATGAAGACACTGGATATCACACATGCAGCTGTAAAGAATTCAACTAAAGTTCTTAACAAATTGCTAAAGGTTAAGGGCAACCATGGGCTTCCCTGGTGGCTCAGAAGTTAAAGCGTCTGCCCACAATGCAGGAGACCTGGGTTCAATCCCTGGGTCGGGTAGATTCCCCTGGAGAAGGAAATGGCAACCCACTCCAGTATTCTTGCCTGGAGAATCCCATGGACGGAGGAACCTGATGGGCTACAGTCCACGGGGTGCCAAGGAGTCGGATACAACTGAGCGACTTCACTTTCACTTTCAAGGGCAACCATGGAGAAGGTAATGGCAACCCACTCCAGTGTTCTTGCCTGGGGAATCCCAGGGACAGGAGAGCCTGGTGGGCTGCAGTCTATGGGGTCGCACAGAGTCGGACACGACTGAAGCGACTTAGCAGCAGCAAGGGCAACCGTGTAGGATCCTCAGACATCTGAGGATTTCCCCTCACTCAAAGAGTTTCTCCATAACTGCTCTCCCAGGTGTTCATATGAAAGTCTGGGGAAGAGGGGCAGTGGCTGCTAAAGAAAAGGGACCTATCTGTATCCTTCTACCCCACAAAACATAAGCCTTGAGATGTTACAGGAGATGCAGCAAGCCTGTCACTTTGATGGCACAGGAGACAACCCACTGCATCTCGGGAAGAAAGTAAAGAAGAAGAAAACCTTTCATCCCTGGGGAAGGGCAGGAAATCATTTGGGGTCTGAGTTCCTGTACAAATAACATCAAAGGCCTTCTGTTTTTGGGAGGGGTGCAAAACTCTTCAGCACAAGACTGGCATGAAGAGAAGGTGCAGGATCTTGGAGGATGCCTCCCATACAAGGCTCAGGCAACCAGGATCTCTGGAACCGAGGCTAGAGCAGAAGAGTAGGGGACCACGCCACCCTCATCCCAAGCCAGGCACCGAGACCATACTGTGGGGCAGGATCCCAGAGAAGGCTCAAAGTTGAGGGGGGGAGCAAAACGTTAAGAAAAACCTTTCAATCCCATAGCTACCACCCCAAGCATAGGACAGTGCCTGAGCAATTTGAAGCCAGTGTTTAGGAAGATGACCATTGCAATGACAAAACCTAGACTCAGACCAAGTTTGGTCAACCCAGCTCCCATTTAAATGGCTGGGTACCCAAAAATGGCCTATTTGCAGGATCAAAAATACTGAGTATATTTTGTCCTACACACAGTGTCTGTAACACAATAAAAAGTGATGAGGTGTACACAAAAACAAGAAGGAAAAAAACACAAAGCAATTAGCAGAAAAAGACCTAGGCATGGCCCAGGTACTGGAACTCTCAGGCTGGGAATTTAAAATAACTGTCATATACATGGGGCTTCCAGGCGGCACCGGTGGTAAAGAACCCGTTTGCCAGTGCAGGAGACATAGACACAGTTCGATCCCCGGGTTGGGAAGATCCCCTGGGATTTTCCAGTACTGGCAGATGGCAACCCACTCCAGTATTCTTGCCTGGAGAATCCCATGGACACAGGAGCCTGGTGGTTATCATCCATAGTGTCTGCAAAGAGTCAGATACAACTGAAATGACTTGCTACACAGCACACATCATATACATGGTCAGATTTCCAGTGGAAAAGAGGCACAACAGTCATGAATAAGTGGGGAATAGACACTGTGAGGATAAGTCAAATGGAAATGCTAGAAATACAATCATGAAAAGAGAGATGAAGAATGTCTTTGACAGGCTCAATAGCAAATATGATAGGGCCAAGAAAATAAATAATGAACATGAAAAGAGAGCAACAGAAATGATCAAAACTGAAACACCAGAGGAAAAGAGCAAGGAAAAAAGAACAATGCATTTAAGAACTGTGAGACACTCAAATATTCTAACATACAAGTAACTGGTATCCTAGAAGAAGAGACTTCAAGTCAAAAGAAAAAGTAGAAAAGGCAGTAGACACGATTTTTTTTTAAATAATGAAAGGCATAAACCACAGATCCAAGGATATCAGAGAACCCCACGCCAGTTCACTACCCTCACTCATAAACTCAGACTATAGTCTGTATGATTCCATTTAAATGATACTGAAAGAGAAAAGATAAGATACAGAGACAGAAAATTAATCAGTGGTTTCTCGAGGGCTGGGAGTGTGGGGAGTGGTATTTTACTTGGTTACAGTTTGGGGCAATAATGAAAAACATATGCTTATAAACATATCCTTCTCCAAAATCACTGCAGATGGTGACTGCAGCCATGAAATTAAAAGACGCTTACTCCTTGGAAGAAAATTTATGACCAACCTAGATAGTGTATTCAAAAGCAGAGACATTACTTTGGTGACTAAGGTCCATCTAGTCAAGGCTATGGTTTTTGCAGTAGTCATGTACGGATGTGAGAGTTGGACTGTGAAGAAAGCTGAGCACCGAAGAATTGATGCGTTTGAACTGTGGGTTGGAGAAGACTCTTGAGAGTCCCTTGGACTGCAAGGAGATCCAACCAGTCCATTCTAAAGGATATCAGCCCTGGGATTTCTTTGGAAGGAATGATGCTAAAGCTGAAACTCCAGTACTTTGGCCACCTCATGTGAAGAGTTGATTCACTGGAAAAGACTCTGATGCTGGAAGGGACTGGGGGCAGGAGGAGAAGGGGACGACAGAGAATGAGACGGCTGGATGGCATCACTGACTCAATGGACGTGAGTCTGAGTGAACTCTGGGAGTTGGTGATGGACAGGGAGGCCTGGCGTGCTGCGATTCATGGGGTCACAAAGAGTCAGACACAACTGAGCAACTGAACTGAACTGAACTATAACATATATGCTTATAAATATATACTTACATATTTTTCTGTTTGTGGGAGTTACATGTGCATTTTACGTTATAAGAAAGTTCCTATGTATGGAATGAGATGAATTTGGGGGTGGTGGAAAGAAACGTCGCTCAGTTGTGTCCGACTCTTTGCGACCCCATGGACTGTAACCTACCAGGCTCCTCTGTCCATGGGATTTTCCAGGCAATAGTACTGGAGTGGATTGCCATTTCCCTCTCCAGCAGATCTTCCTAACCCAGGGATCGAACCCAGGTCTCCCACATTGTAGACAGACGCTTTACTGTCTGAGCCACCAGGGAAGTCACCAGGGGTGATGGACATGTTCTATATTTTGACAGTGATCAGTTACATGACTGTGTTGAAACTGCTAGAAATGTATATTTAAAAGGATAAATTTTACTTTATAAAAATGATTGTTGTTGTTCAGTCACTAAGTTGTGTCTGACTCTCTGTGACCCCACGGACTGTAGCATGCCAGGCTTCCCTGTCCACTATATCCCAGAGTTTGCTCAGATTCATATCCATTGAGTTGGTGATGTCATCCAACCATCTCACCCTCTGCTGTCCCCTTCTTTTGCCTTCCAACTTTCCCAGCATCAAGGTCTTTTCCAGTGAGTCACCTCTTTGCATCAGTTGGCCAAAGTATTGGAGCTTCAGCTTCACCATCAGTCCTTCCAGGGAATATTCAGGATTGATTTCTTTTAGTACTGACTGATTTGATCTTCTTGCTGTCTAAGGGACTCTAAAGAGTCTTCTCCAACACCACAGTTCAAAAGCATCAGTTCTTTCACACTCAGCCTTCTTTATGGTCCAACTCTCACATCCATACACGACTACTGGAAAAACCATAGCTTTGACAAGACGGACCTTTGTGGGCAAAGTAATGTCTCTACTTTTTAATATGCTGTCTAGGTTGGTCATAGCTTTTCTTCCAAGGAGCAAGTGAAGGTGAAAATCGCTCAGTCGTGTCTGACTCTTTGTGGCCCCATGGACTATACAGTCCATGGAATTCTCCAGGCCAGAATACTGGAGTGGGGAGCCTTTCCCTTCTCCAGGGGATCGTCCCAACCCAGAGATCGAACCCAGGTCTCCTGGATTGCAGGCAGATTCTTACCAGCTGAGCCACAAGGGAAGCCCAAGAACCAAGGAGCAAGTGTCTTTTAATTTCATGGCTTCAGTTACCATCTGCAGTGGTTTTGGAGCCCAAGAAAAGAATATCTGCCACTACTTCCAATTTTTCCCCTTCTGTTTGCCATGAAGTGATGGGACAAGATGCCATAGTCTTAGTTTTTTGAATGTTGAGTTTAAGCCAACTTTTTCACTCTCTTCTTTCACCCTCATCAAGAGGTTCTGGGTTGCCATTTCCTTCTCCAGGGGATCTTCCTGACCCAGGGATTGAACTGGGATCTCCTGATTTCAGGCAGTCTCCTGCATTGCAGGCAGCTTCTTTACCACCTGAGCCACCAGGGAAGCCCTATATAAATAATTCCTGACTTTAAAAAGAAAAGCTTGGTGATGGTGCTAGGTCAGTCCATCATCTCTAAATAATTAATGTTCAAACTGAATTTCATACTCCTATGTTACCCAATGGGTCAGATGTAAAAATTGACCCAAGACAACACCAGACTTAATGATCCCACTTCCTTGTAATGAAAATGGAGACAAACTGGTCTTCATGATGGAATAATTATATATATAGTATCAACAAGCTGTGAATAGTGGGGAGTGAATGAGACACTGAGTCTTAACATCTGGTCTTAGATGATGGGCCCCACGAGAGAAAAGATGGACGAAACCAACTGCATCAAAATTTTGCTGCTTCTGCTGAGCAGTCTTTATAAAGTCATACAATGGTGCATTAATGGAAATCCTGGTTTCATAGGGTATCCCCCGGCAGTAAAACTTCAATTTATGTTTTTGGAACATTTTTCTCATAGTTGATTTCTTCACACCAGTCTAGGCAGGAAGTCCCTTGTGGCAAGAATTCTAAATTCAGATTAAGTCAGAAAGTTTGGCGACTTATTCTCTGCAGAATTTCAGAACTGAGGCTTCCTTTATTATGTACTAAACAATAACCTCTCTAATGTCTATAAGTAAGCTTCTTTCAAAGATCTACATATCTTATATTTATTTTTCTCGTTAATCTCTAAACTACCTGTTTCAAATTAGGGGGGAAATGAATACATTACCATTTATCACATGTAAAAGTTAAACCAGTAACAAGGTGGGCTCTCAACTGTTTCTCAAACCTAATTAAAGAAAAGACCCCATTTAGAAGAAGAGATGACGGAGGCTAGGATTTTATTGAAAACCCTCTTGTAAAAAAGATAAGCATCACTCTAGGAGTCAACCCTTTCTCACCAGAAGCCATTTGTTTATGAACAGTCTCATTATTTTTATCTTCTAAAAAGAATGTGGCCATCACATTTATGTCAAATACCAAGAGGCTGTCTTTTGGTTTTGAAGGGTGTCTGAGTTACTTAAGAATCACAGAATTTTGTGCTTGAGGAAGACTCTCTCTGGTGTTGAAAGATGTCTGAGTCACTTAGGAGACACAGAAGGATGGCTCCCTGCCAGCTCGTGGGTTATCTAACATCTGAGCAGCCCAAAGTTCATGTTGGCTGTTTGCCTTAATCACCGTAATTTGACTAACAAGCCCGAAGCGACAGCTCAACCTCAGGATAGCACTAAGGCCGCAAACTGAACAGAGACAAGAAAACGGGCAGTGGGGAGGCAGAAAGCCCCTGCTGCCTTCCAGGGCAGCTGAGAACCTCCGAAGTGTCAGGAGATCACTATGGGATGCCAGGTGGGAGGGCATCCCCGCTTCCTGCTCACCTCGCCTGGACTTCCTCTTTCTGCAGGTCTTATTCAGCCTCCCTCTGACCTGGGCTGTGGCTCTGTGTGTGGCCCTACCATGCCTGGACTTTGAGGTACCTTGGCCTCCTTTGTCATGCAGATCAAAAATTCAGCCTGGGCACTTTTGAGTTCAAATAGTCAGAGTTGGTCACTTTCTGCTCAAAATAATAATCCTTTACCTCCAGGGATTAGCTAAAGACAGACTTTTTTAGTATTCTGGCAAAATAAGAATGAACACTTAATTTACAAGGAAACTGTGCCCCTCACAGCAGCAGCTCCCATGCACAGTCATCCAAAGGCATACAAGACATGACCTCACTGAGCACAGATGACTGCTTTCTGTAGGATCTGAAGTCAAGGAATTGATTAGCCTGCTTCCTAGGCAGGACCCTTAACTCTCCCAGAGTTCATGTTGTCTCTTCCATTCTGCTTGAAGTACTCTATCTGGTCAAGTATTACAGCTATATTTTCAATAAAGCTTCTTTACTTCTTTATAGTAAGCAACTCAACCTACTGGTTAAGTCATGACACACCTCTGTGCAATCAAGTACTCTTCCAAAAATGCTCCTCCATTCTCTGAACTGGGTTTCACATAATACTCTTTTCTGAGAACCCTTTTTAGCAAACTTAGACCAGAAGCAGCCCCCCTTAGAAACCACTTGTATATTTGTGCGTTTTGAGACTCTTCACAAGCAAAAATGCTGTGCATGGTTTCCTAAACTTATTTGACAAAATAACCCTTTTAATGCAATGCTGTTCCATATAATACAGTTTGGGAATTTCTGTCAACATCATAAATTAATTTCCCTTCCCAGTAACCAGAAAGACTACTTCTTGTTTGCAAAATTCAACACTGTGTTTCCCATTCTCTAGTCAGAATCCTACCTCCTCTCTGAGGTCATTTGCTAAACAGGCACCATTCACACAGTCTGAGTCCAGTTCCTCTTGCCTGAGCATACCATCATCTGCAACTCCTCAGGTGCTAAAAAGGATTCCTCTCTTTACATAAGAGAGGACTTTCAGGATTGGATTCATTACACTTATGATGATTTCACACATATAACACCAGGAAGAGGGCCCTCTCGCATTCTTCCACATTCAGCCATAGCCCGGGATGTGATGCTATCGCTGCCTCTCCCCCACCCCACCCCCAGCCAGAGTCAGCTCGCTTCCTTCTGCTCCACTTTAATCAGCTACAATTTTTAAATCTGTGTGTTAGAGAGCAGCCATAACACATACTCCATGACTGATTCCCGATGTTTAATAAGAGAGAAACAGATACATCCATGTTTCTTTCAAGCCATGTAGGTCTTCTTGTTCACAATTAAAACCTGATACAAAAGGAAAACAGTTATAAACCTGCCTGATTATATCCTAACATTTGATTTCTGAAAACAAGGAAATACAGTGATATTCAATTTCTTTCAATTGCTAATTAAACTTTATTTCAGGTTTCATAAGTAAAAATAAAGAAGATTTTGAGAAATATTCGTTTTGAATAGTTTGTCATTTTTTTCTTAAAGTGTGGGTTCTTAGCATTTGGAAGAAAACAAAGATTGCCAAAGGGTGGGAAGAGGCGTCTCTTGTTTTCATATAGATTTCAAAGCTTGAGTCATCCATGTCATTTTCAGACCCAACTGTCCAAAGCTGACTCAAAGGGTGGGGTAAAGTGGGGGTTAAGCTGAGTTTTAAAATCAATCCAGCACCCTGTGACATTACCACAGAAGCTCTTCATTCATTGTCACCTCATATGTCTGTTCTGGTGCCTTCCCAGGGCTCCCCAGATAAAAGTAAGCTAGGCTCTGTTCATTTCCCACAAGCGTCCTCTCTTCTTAGAGATCATGGGGTTTCCCTGGTAGCTCAGCTGGTAAAGAATCTGCCTGCAGTGCAGGAGACCCTGGTTCAATTCCTGGGTCAGGAAGATCCCCTGGAGAAGGGATAGGCTATGCACTCCAGTATTCTTGGGCTTCCCTGATTGTGCAGATTGTTAAACAATCTGTCTGCAATGAGGAAAACCTGGGTCTGATCCCTGGGTTGGGACCATCCCCTGGAGGAGGGTATGGACAGAACAAATCCAAATACTTGGACTTGTCTAGCTTAAGACCCAAATATTCTGAAGTCCTCAGTACCAGTGATCCCTGACTTAGGATGGTTTAAGATTTTTCAACTTTACAAAGATATGAGAGTGATTCTCATCCAGTAGAAATTGTACTTTGAATCTGAACTGTGATCTTTTCCCAGGCTAGAGAGATGAGATACATACTCCTACGATGCTGGGTGGCCGCAGCCTCCAGCCAGCAAGTGACTGTCAGGGCGAACCATCAGCATACTTATGGCCATTCTGTACCCGGATACCCACTCTGTTTTTCACTTTCAGTGCAGTAATCAATAAATTATATGAGACAGTCAGCACTTTATTATAAATAGGCTTTGTGATAAATGATCTTGCCCAACCATAGGCTAATGTATGTGTTCTGAGCACATTAAAGGCAGGCAGGGCTAAGCCGTGATGGTTGTGAGCATTAAATGCATTTTCTACTTAGAATAACCCATCATAAGTTGAGGAAGATTTGCAGAGAACAGTAATCAGCCTATTAAAAGATGGTTGTTGTTAGTCCCTCAGTCGTGTCCAACTCGTTGTGACCTCATGGACTGTAGCCTGCCAGGTTTCTCTGTCCGTGGGATTCTCCAGGCAAGAATACTGGAGTGGATTGCCATTTCCTTCTCCAATCAAAAGATGACTGTTCTTTATTCTTAGATTTCGTAGCATCCCTGTGAGGAATAAGTGGGTTAGTATACACACCACAATTTGAAAAGGGCCGAGCACAGAGGAAGTGCTCTTTCTCACCCAGTGTAGGTAATAAATGTCAGCTGTCAGTGCTGCCACTACTTTTTTCCATGATTGTTCATAATAGCTTTATTTGTAACAGTCAAAACTGGAAGAAATCCAAATGTCCATCAGCAGGAGAATGGACAAACTGGGGCCTATCCGTACAATGGGACACCTGTCAGCAACAGAAAGGAACGCAGTATTGACACACAGAACAGCGGGGATGGATCACAACTTAATGATGCTGAATGAAAGAAATCAGACAATAGAGGATGCAAGGCTTGATTCCATGTATATAAAATTCTAGGGAACGCAATCTCACCTGTAGTAACAGGAAGCGGTTCTGTAGTGGCCTAGAGTTGGCGGGGGGGGAGTGGGGGAGGAGGGAACGTTAGGTCATGACGGGTGTGTTCACTCCTGGTCGTCAGGGTGGCTTCATGTGTGTGTACAAATGTCAAACCTTTAATTTTGTGCTTACTACTACCACTATTACTACTTC
Organism: Redunca redunca; assembly: GCA_006410935.1. Classification (NCBI taxonomy): domain Eukaryota; kingdom Metazoa; phylum Chordata; class Mammalia; order Artiodactyla; family Bovidae; genus Redunca; species Redunca redunca. Next base: position 200,230 of record SJYQ01096424.1, on the reverse strand, counting down.
TAGTACTTCTATTACTGCTACTGCTATCCGCGTTCCATTCAAACTCAGAGTATTTCCTTGAAAATTACACTTCAGAACAAGTCAAGTGCTTTAGATCCCTGCTTCTCAACATGTGGTCTATGTGGTCTGAGACCACAGAAGTATCAGCAGGGAGCCTGTTAGAAATACAGGTTCTCAGGCCCCTCCCCGGATTTACACAATCACAACCTGTATTCCAGCAAGATCAATGGTTGATTCTTACATGAATTTTTGTTTGAGAAGCGCTCAATGAACAGAACATTTTGGTCAGTGGGTATTTCGGTCAGTGGGACTTGTCATACGTACCACATCTCTTCAAAGGTTGCAACCTAGAATCTAACAAGATAAACGTGCTCTTTGAAACTATTAGGGACAAACTGGAGACAACCAAGTTCTGCCTCATGTTCTGTTCTCTCAGGATGCTAAGAAGGGAGAACTCAGAGAAGCAAGGGATGTATACCACCTACTACCCATTGGCTATTGCATCCTGTATGTTTCATCCACACCTCATATGTCATGTTCAAAATCAAACTTAAGGGCTCTACCTTAAGTTGCCTTCCCCAGTTGTAGACACTGGGATGAGCATTCCTGTGGGCATGATTTATTGAGAAGGGCTCCCAGAAAAATCTAGTGGGAGAGAAGAGAATTTGGACCAGGAAGAGAGGGAAGTTAAGCAAGGAAGCAATGTCAAGAAAGAGAATGAATCATTTTGGTTCAGGCCCTTGGGGCACTCTGTAGACTACGGTAACTCCTTGCGATGAAGAGCATGTCCATGGACCAGCAGCATCCATCACCAGGAGCTTGTTAGAACTGCAGAAATTCAGACCCTCACAGCAGCCCTACTGGGTTTCCCTAGCGGCTCAGCAGTAAAGAATTCACCTACAGTGCAGGAGCCACAAGAGATGGGGGTTCAATCCCTGGATTGAGAAGATCCCCCAGAAGAAGGCATGACAATCCACTCCAGTATTCTTGCCTGGAGAATCCCATGGACAAGAGGACCCTGGGTGAGCTACGGTCCATAGGGTTGCAAAGAGCTGGACATGACTAAAGCTACTTAGCACGCACGCACACACACCCTACTGAACCAGAGTCTGAACGTCACATGATCTCTCAAGTGACTCCTAAGTAAACTAAACTTTGAGAAACACATCAAAGGTCACACATCAAAGTTGTCCCAGTTAGGTGCAAGGATGGAGAAATACCTGTGTTCCCTGAGGTATTAACCCTTGAGTAAGGGCTGCTCTTGGTTTCCTTAATCCTCTTAATAAATTCCCAGCCGTTTTCTTTCTCTGTGAATGCAGGTGAAGGCGTTTCAGTAGCTGAGATTGGCTGTTGGCAAAGACACACAGGTTCCAGGTGCTCCCAAGTGTTCCCAAGGGTTGGCTGAGTGTGAAAATACACCGGGGCTGGTAAAGAAGTCCCAGGGGGTTATGGGCAAAGAACTAGCCATGCCAGCCTCAGCCTCCAGACAGCCAGCAGCCTCGTCCCGCTTCCCCATCCAGCCCCTCCTTTGGTCCCAGAGTGTTCACCCCACCGTGTGCAGAGCTCTGACGTCAGTTTCCCTCACTTGTCGAGACCAAGTGCATATCCCTTGCTCTCAGGTCCTCTTCTGCAAAGGCTGTCAGATCCGTTCTTCGTTCTCCATTGCTTTGCCATGGTCCAAGTTCAGAGTCTTACCATCTCCACCCCTGGATACTCCTGGATCTCCAACCCCACCCCACTGCTGGAAATACTAGCCGTGTCTCCCATCTGAATGTATCATTCCAGGTGCAACAGCTAAAAGTCTCTGCTCCTCCATCTTTCTGGGTGAAATGCTGTCTGCCTTCCATTCCCAAGAGCAGACTTCTCTTCAGTCCCCGAGGGAAGCATTTGCCTTTCTATAGTCAGTCATTTATGGACCTGTCTATCCAGAAAGACTCTGAGCCACTTGAAGATAATGATTGTTTGCACTTCCTGTGCTTAGCACGTATTAGATACTCAACAAATATCTATTAAATAAGAAAACTGTCCACTCTGAGGTACTTTCAAATACTTTAGCATATGCAGAGTTCAGTAAATCTACATTTATGCTGAATAAATGGAAGGATGCAAATACTACACTAAATGAAAGAAGAGAAGGGTGAGAGAAATTATACAGGAACCTTGCATACTTACCAAAGAGAAAACCTTATTCATCCACCACGTAGCCAATTCTCTCAGCTGTTTTGAAAAAAAATGTATTTGGAATCTTGAACGCAAAGAATCCCCTCAAGAATTAGTCACGTGCATCTGATAAAACACATAACAGCGAAGGCCAAACACTCTTATTTCAGCTATTAATCACCAGTGTTCATATTCACTTCAGGCTTGAAACTGTCGTTTCTCAAAATGCAAGCCTTGAGAAGAGATGCTGTTTGCTTATACTAGCATCATTTCAGAATAAGTGCAACATTTGTAACCCAAGTAATTAGCATCTGCTCTGTTCTTTCAAAAATGTATCTCACTCTCTCTAGCTAGTCCTCTCTGTCTCTTCCTCTCTTTCTCTGCCTCTCTCTTTCTCTGGTTTAATTAATGCTAATTCATACTGCCCTACAAGAATTTGCAAGCTGTACTGAGAAATAATGCAGCGTTAGTTTTGTAATTTAGTGCACAGAGCACATTTGTGCAAAAGCTCTGTAAACTGGGCCCGTGGTCAAAGGAGCAATTAGCACTTTGTTAGTATGCAATGATGTACTAATCTGTGCAGTCCCCAAAAGCAGTTGTCTGTTCCATTTTGCCCTCATGTGCAAATTCTTTGCAGTGTATATAGCACCGCTCCAAAAATAACACACTGCATGCCTGCTGCTGTAAATTGGGTTCATGATGATGAAGACATATCAATTAGAAAATATTTGTTGGGGACAAATACACGTGAGTACAGTTTCCAGCAAAAACGGGAAGTGGGTGCGAGAGACTTGAAGGGCAGCGTGCATTCTTATTCTTCCCTCGAATTTCACTACAAGAGCTGTCTTCATCCGCAAAGACTAGAGGAAGGACATTTGGTGGGAAAATAAGACCTCACACAAAAATAGTTAACCTGAAATCACACTGATAGCAACTTCGTTAACACTGTAGACTGATTTGCATTTAAACAGACACCATCAGTTCCTTTGTTTAAGCAGCACCGGAGAACCATGTAACAGTTTGTGCATTCTTCGGGCTTCTCACGGGTTTAGTGAAGAACATGACCGGGTCAGGTCACGATACAAGTAAAATCACGACTCACATTTTTACAGTGATTTGCAGGTACACAGACTGCTTGCGTCTCCACATCTGTATGCGGGAAGACACGCCGTCACCACTGGTTCCGTGTTCCCGTCTCCCCATTTACTGAAGGGGACGGCGATTATGGTGCACCTGTCACAGAGGGGTTTGTGAGAATTAAAGTAAAGCACTTAGAGCAGTGCCTGATTACAAATGGCGCTATGGAAGAATTAGTGCTTGTTATTATTCTTTAGCATAAATGAATGATCAAGCTAGCATTTATTCTCAGATAATAAAATTTCAAAGGATTCAAAAGTATCTAGTTAATGTAATTGATCCTTCTCAAGGGTCAATTTCTCAGGTGGTTTTGTATATACAATATATCAACTATTTTTGAGGATAAATGAGAGCTGAAGGGAAAATTAATGCTATTAACTTGAGGAAAAGCTATGGTAAGGAGTCAGTGAATATTTGCCATCATCAAAGAAGAATATAGCAAGCTGGTAATAAGCTGAAGTGTGATTTTGATTTGACTTAGAGAAACAGTCTTCATGGCAGAGAGAAGGGGTTCTTAAGACAGATCACAGAACTCACCACAAGCCAGCACACTTCCTGGTATCAGTGGCCCTGTACGGTAACTGCAACTCCTGCTATCAAGAAGCGTAGCCTACTTCCCATCTAGTGCCTCTAGGACGCCCTTGGGACTTGCTGTGTCACGACAGAATGTACAGTCACATCCTCCCCACCCCCCGCCCCGCTTTATTCTCTGGGAATACACTCCTCGACCCACATGGAGCCTGAAACTACAGATAGTACTGAGCCCTACACACTCTGTGTTTTTCCTATACGTACACACCTATGGCAAAGTTTATCTTACAAACTAGGTACTAGAAGAGACTAGCAACAATAGCTAATAAGAAGAGAACAATTATAACAACACTGTGTAATAAAAGTTATCTGAATGTGGTTTCTCTCTCAAGATATCTCACTGCTCTGCGCCCATCCTTCTCCTGATGATGCGAGATGATAAAACGCCCGTGTGATGAGATGGATGAGGTGGATGAGCTAGGCGTGGTGACCTAGCATTGGGCTACTGTGGACCTTCTAATGGTACATCAGAAGGAGGACCATCTGCTTTGGCTGATCCTGGATCACAGGGCCATGGGGGTCCCTGGCAGACAGGAGTGGGACAGTGTGAGGTTTCGTCATATTACTTATAATGGTGTGTGATTTAAACTTATGAATTGCTGCTATGTTTTAAATGGATAACCAACAAGGATCTACTGTATAACACAGGAAATTCTGCTCAATGCCATGTGGCAGCCAGGATGGGAAGGGAGTTTGGGGGAGAATAATTACATGTATATGTATGGCTGAGTGCCTTTACTGTCCACTTGAAACTATCACAACATTGTTAATCAACCATTTGAATAATCAAATGGTTAATCAACTATTGTTATTGTTTAGTCACTATGCTGTGTCTGACTCTTTGCTACCCCACGGATTGTAGCCCACCAGGTCCCTCTGTCCACAGGATTTGCAAGGCAAGAATATAGGAGGAGGTTGCTATTTCCTTTGCAAGGGGATCTTCCTGACCCGGGGATCAAACCCACGTCTCCTACCTTGGCAGGTGGGTTCTTTACCATTGAGCCAAAGTTTTAAAATTACATATATATATATAATGGTGTGTTATATCTGCAGAAAAAAAAAAAAAACAAAGAAATAAACTTTCAGTTCAGTCGCTCAGTCAGTTTGACTCTTTGTGACCCCATGGACTGCAGCACACCAGGCCTCCCTGTCCATCACCAACACTCAGAGTTTACTCAAACTCATGTCCATTGAGTCAGTGATGCCATCCAACCATCTCATCCTCTGTTGTCCCCTTCTCCTCCTGCCCTCAATCTTTCCCAGCATCAGGGTCTTTTCAAATGAGTTAGTTCTTTGCATCAGGTGGCCAAAATATTGGAGCTTCAGCTTCAGCATCAGTCCTTCCAATGAATATTCAGGACTGGTTTCCTTTAGGATGGACTGGTTAGATCTGTTTGCAGTGCAAGGGACTCTCAAGAGTCTCCTCCAACACCACAGTTCAAAAGCATCAGTTCTTCAGTGCTCAGCTTTCCTTATAGTCCAACTCTCAGATCCATACATGACCACTGGAAAAAGAATAGCCTTGACTAGATGGACCTTTGTTGGCAAGGTAATGTCTCTACTTTTTATTATGCTGTCTAGGTTGGTCATAACTTTCCTTCCAAGGAGCAAGTGTCTTTTAATTACATGGCTGCAATCAGCATCTGCAGTGATTTTGGAGCCCCTCAAAATAAAGTCTGTCACTGTTTCCATTGTTGCCCCATCTATTTGCCATGAAGTGATGGGACCAGATGCCATGATCTTCATTTTCTGAATGTTGAGTTTTAATCCAGCTTTTTCACTCTCCTCTTTCACTTTCATCAACAGGGTCTTTAGTTCTTCACTTTCTGCCATAAGGATGGTGTCATCTGTATATCTGAGGTTATTAATATTTCTCCCGGCAATCTTGATTCCAGCTTGTGCTTTATCCAGCCCAGGATTTCTCATGATGTAGTCTACATATAAGTTAAATAAGCAGGGTGACAATATACAGCCTTGACGTACTCCTTTTCCTATTTGGAACCAGTCTGTTGTTCCATGTCCAGTTCTAACTGTTGCTTCTTGACCTGCATACAGATTTCTCAAGAGGCAGGTAAACTGGTCTGGTATTTCCATCTCTTTCACAATTTTCCACAGTTTATTGTGATTCACACAGTCAAAGGCTCTGGCATAGTCAATAAAGCAGAAATAGATGTCTTTCAGGAATTCTCTTGCTTTTTTGATAATCCACTGGTTGTTGGCAATTTGATCTCTGGTTCCTCTGCCTTTTCTAAAACCAGCTTGAACATTTGGTAGTTAATGGTTCACATACTGTTGAAGCCTGGCTTGGAGAATTTTGAGCATTACTTTACTAGTGTGTGAGATGAGTGCAATTGTACGGTAGTTTGAGCATTCTTTGGCATTGCTTTTCTTTGGGATTGGAATGAAAACTGACCTTTTCCAGTCCCGTGACCACTGCTGAGTTTTCCAAGTTTGCTGGCATATTGAGTGCAGCATTTCATAGCATCATCTTTTAGCTCAACTGGAATTCTATCACCTCCACTAGCTTCATACATAGTGATGCTTCCCAAGGCCCACTTGACTTCACATTTCAGGATGTCTGGCTCTAGATGAGTGATCACACCATCGTGATCATCTGGGTCACGAAGATCTATTTTGTATAGTTCTGTGTATTCTTGCCACCTCTTCTTAATATCTTTTGTTTCTGTTAGGTTGATACCATTTCTGTCCTTTATTGAGCCCATCTTTGCATGAAATGTTCCCTTGGTATCTCTGATTTTCTTGAAGAGACCTCTAGTCTTTCCCATTCTACTGTTTTACTCTTTTTCTGGAATTTTTCATGAAATATTTTTGGACCATAGTGGGTAACGGAAACTTCAGAAAGTGAAACTGCTTATGATGGAAGTGACAATGCATCAGTTCTGAGTCCAAGCCATGAGACACTACAGCTTCTGCCCTGCTCTTTGAGAGCTGCCCAGCTGGGCAAAGCTAGCCCACTGGAGGGTGGGAGAGAGGGTGTCCCCATTACCCAGGGGCAGCCAGTTCTCTCACTGGCACCTGAGTCCTGAAAAATAACCCAGTTGAGCCCAGGCCAAATTGAGTACACATAGAAACATTTTCTAAAATCAATATTGTCATTTCCAACTGCTGGACTTGGGATGGTTTGCTGCACATGAAGCTGATTGGCCCTGAGAGACCATGGCACCTCTTCCTTTAAAAATCCCAGAAGACAGTATAGATACTTCCCATTGGGAACTACTTAGAAAAAAATCCTATATGAGATAGAGGAATGAAATGGGAGTCTTTAGAGATGTTGTATCACACACATTTTTCTCTGAATTTGTTAGACGGAGCTTTAAACTCCAGCTAAAGGATTATTTTCTGTTCAGAAGTAAACAGCATAATCTTTTCATCATTCAAGAAACCTTACTGTGCACATACTATGTGCTTGATGCTAAGAGAATGAAATTATTCCTCAGCAAAAATAAAAATTGTGACAAGTATAAATTTGCCCACCTTTTTTACTAGATGATATTCAAAATCAAGTTTTTTTTTAAGTTAATAGATTATATTTCCATAGTAATCAGGTCAGCTTTATGACAACATTACTAAAAAAAGTATTATGAACATGTTTTAATAGCATGTACAAGTCATTTATGTATTATTAAGTGTAATAATGATAGCTTATGGTGAATGGTACTAGATTCATGGTCCCCAAAGGAGAAAGTGTCACTCCAGGACCAAAGATGCAGTCTGTCACTGATAGCTTTGTGAAGTGAAGTTTTATTAAAGTGAAAGGGGTAGAGGAAGCTTCCAGTGAAAGATAGGCGCTGGAAGGGGGTGGGAGAGTACCCCTCCCCCCAGTTCAGGCAAGGCAGTAAATACTCTTCTGTTAGCTGCTGAGGCCTTTCTCCCACAACACATATCCTGAGATAACACTGACACAAGATTGGTCAGGGAGCACGGGATCCGGTCAGCACATCTCTGGGCGAGAAATATTGCTGCCACTTTCATCAGGGTGTAGGTTTTGGAGAAAACAGATTCCCAAACAAAATATATTGTTTCAATAGTAATCATTAACATAGAGCCTAAGGAAATCATTTTTATGAGTAATATATATTGTCTTGCTATGTAATTATCAGCTCCAGGCTTAAAGAAAGCTAGTTCCAGGTGAACTAGACTGTTGCCATAGCAACACGGGGCTTAAGAAAGAAACATGTCCTACATGACTAAAGTGAAAGAATGTATGGAGAAAAGTATTTGCCTCCTCCTTCTTCTTGGGAGCCCCTGGACTCCCTATCAACCTGATTAAGTGTAAGTCTCTCAATAATACCTACTTGTAAACAGTTGAAAACCTAGAATCAGGCATTTAAGCAGATGTCAGGCTATCATTTGATTTTCCCCAATGAACTTGGTAGATCAGATCTACCCTGTACCGTGCCGTTATACTCAAGTTTTGCCAAAAAGTGTATGTACCAAAGAATACTTCCTGTCTTATGAATTCTGAGCAATCTCCTTCTCGTTCTCTTTGGCATTTGGTAACCATATTGGTAATTTTATTACAATCCTCATTCTCAAGTAGTTCTTCCTCCTCTACACTCATCCTGCCTGTACCTGTCAGCTCTGGAGGGGCACTGCCCTCTCTCCTCCACCCTCAGCAGGGCTGCCCTTCCAGCGGTGAGTGGCCCTGTGCTTGTCCAGTTCCACGTGGTTAGCATGGTGTTCCTTGTGGTCACAGGACACATTCTCAGCCTTTCTAACTGCCTGCAGCGACACCAAAAGCACAGGCTTTTCTCACTCCTTCACTCATTCTTTCCCTTGTTCATTCACTCCACAGATGACTGTGGTCCGGGCACTATGCTGGGCATGGAAAACACAATTGTGAGCTGACTGTCAGCTTAACCCATCCTTGTGGAGCCCAGAGTCTAGTGCGAGAGACAGGTCTTACACAGAAACAAGTGTAGAGATTGCCCCTGTGACATATACCACCTGCTACGTGGATACTCTATACAGCTGAGGTCAGGAAGAGCTTTCTCCGGGAAAGGTCCCTTGAGTGAGATATGAAACCTATAGAAACATCAGCTGAGAGGAGGAAGAGGAGGCAAAGAGGAACAGGCAGAGGGGCCTGCAAGTGCAAAAGCCCCGTGGCAGGGAGAGGCGCAGAGAGGACATGGGAAGAAGGGCAGTCAGGGTGAAATATGGGTGGGATGAGGGAGCACACGGGCAGGCCTTGGTGAGCTTACCTCTATGCCAGATGCAGAGGAAGTCAATAAAGGACTCAGCAAATATTGACACGGACAGGGTGGCATGTGTTGTTCTGCTGTGTTTTTTTTACTGAAGTTCAGTTTGTTTACAATATTGTGTGAATTTCTTTTGTACAGCAAAGTGACTCAACTACACATGTATATATTCTTTTTCATATTCTTATTCATTATAGTTTGTCACAGGCTACTGAATATAGTTCCCTGTGCTCTACAGCAGGAGCCTGTTGTCTATCCACCCTACATATAATAACATCTGCTAACTCCAAGCTCCCAAACCTTCCCACTCTCCTCCACTTGGCTGCCATGAGTCTCTTCTTTATGTCTATGAATCTGTTTTTGTTTCATGGACTTACTGACTTGTATGATATTTTAGATTGCAGTGTGACATTTTGAAAAGATCACTTTGGCTGCAGTGGATGTTAACATGCACTGACCTTCTGTTCTATAAGCTGTACCCCCAAAAGAAGCCACCCCCGAGCCACAGTTGAGTCTTTAGGCTGAGGCATGAGAAGGAGCAGCAGATGGAAGATGCCAAAGAAGACAAAAGCCAGGGTAGAGAAGAGAGTACTCAGTGTTCTGCCCACCAGCTATAGAAACCCCAGCAGTCCACTCTGGCTGGCTTGTTTAACATGTAGATTTAAGACCCTCTCCTACAACTTCTAAGTCAGCATCTGAGGAATCTGCCTTACTCTTCTGAGTCATCCAAGACAAAAATGTTATATAACAGAGAAGTTGGAAAACGAGGCTGAAACTATTCAGGCTAAGCTAGGGTGTGTCCCTATGCCTGAAGTTATTCTGTGTCTGGCTGCCAGAACTCTCAGTTCAGTTCAGTCGCTCAGTCATGACTTTTAGCGACCCCATGGACTGCAGTACACCAGGCTTCCCTGTCCATCACCATCTCCCAGAGCACGCTCAAACTCGTGTCTGTCAAGTTGATGCCATCCAACCATCTTATCCTCTGTCATCCCTTTCTCCACCTGCCTTCAATCTTTCCCAGAATCAGGGACTTTTCCAATGAGTCAGTCCTTCATATCAGGTGGCCAAAGTATTGAAGCTTCACCTTCAGCATCAGTCCTTCCAATGAATATTCAGGACTGATTTTCTTTAGGATGGATCTCCTTGCAGTCCAAGGGACTCTCAAGAGTCTTCTCCAACACCATAGTTCAAAAGGATCAATTCTTCACACTCAGCTTTCTTTATAGTCCAACTCTCACTTCCATAGATAACTACTGGATAAACAAGAGCTTTGACTAGATGGACTTTTGTCAGCAAAGTAATGTCTCTGCTTTTTAATCTTCTCTCTTGGTTGGTGATAGCTTTTCTTTCAAGGAGCAAGAGTCTTTTAATTTCATGGCTTCAGTCACCATCTGCAGTGATTTTACAGCCCAAGAAAATAGTCTCTGTTTGACTGTTTCCCCATCTAGTGATGGGATCATGAAGTGATGGGACCATGATCTCAGTTTTTTGAATGCTGAGTTTCAATCCAACTTTTTCATTCCCCTCTTTCACTTTCATCAAGAGGCTCTTTAGTTCTTCTTCGCTTTCTGCCATAAGGGTGCTGTCATCTTCATATCTGAGGTTCTTGATATTTCTCCCCGCAATCTTGATTCCAGCTTGTGCTTCATCCAGCCCAGCGTTTCTCATGATGTACTCTGCATAGATGTTAAATAAGCACAGTGACAGTATACAGCCTCGATGTACTCCTTTCCCAATTTGGAACCAGTCTGTTGTTCCATGTCCAGTTCTAACTGTTGCTTCTTGACCTGCATACAGATTTCTCAGGAGGCAGGTAAGGTGGTCTGGTATTCCCATCTCTTTCAGAATTTTCTACAGTTTGTTTTGATCCACACAGTCAAAGGCTTTGGAGTAGTCAATAAAGCAGAAGTAGATGTTTTTTTGATAATCCAATGAATGTTGGCAATTTGATCTCTGGTTCCTCTGCCTTTTCTAAATCCAGCTTGAACATCCTTTCTAAATCCAGCTTGAACATCTGAAATTTCATGGTTCATGTACTGTTGAAGCCTGGCTTGGAGAATTTTGAGCATTACTTTACTAGCGTGTGAGATGAGTGCAATTGTGCAGTAGTTTGCGCAATCTTTGGCGTTGCCTTTCTTTGGAATTGGAATGAAAACTGACCTTTTTCAGTCCTAGGGCCACTGCTGAGTTTTCCAAGTTTGCTGGCATATTGAGTGCAGCACTTTCACAGCATCATCTTTTAGGATTTGAAATAGCTCAACCTCCAATAGCTTTGTGCATAGTGATGCTTCCTAATGCCCACTTGACTTTTCATTCCAGGATGTTTGACTCTAGGTGAGTGATTATAATTCTTCTGTGTATTCTTGCCACCTTTTCTTAATATCTTATGTTTCTGTTAGGCCCATACCATTTCTGTCCTTTATTGTGCCCATCTTTACATGAAATGTTCCATTGGTATCTCTAATTTCCTT
>SJYQ01096424.1:129513-188640 GCA_006410935.1 Redunca redunca | reverse complement strand
AAGCCTGGCTTGGAGAATTTTGAGCATTACTTTACTAGCGTGTGAGATGAGTGCAATTGTGCGGTAGTTTGCGCAATCTTTGGCATTGCCTTTCTTTGGAATTGGAATGAAAACTGACCTTTTTCAGTCCTAGGGCCACTGCTGAGTTTCCCAAGTTTGCTGGCATATTTAGTGCAGCACTTTCACAGCATCATCTTTTAGGATTTGAAATAGCTCAGCCTCCACTAGCTTTGTGCATAGTGATGCTTCCTAATGCCCACTTGATTTTCATTCCAGGATGTTTGGCTCTAAGTGAGTGATTATAATTCTTCTGTGTATTCTTGCCACCTTTTCTTAGTANGTTCTGTGTATTTTTGCCACCTTTTCTTAGTATCTTCTGTTTCTGTTAGGCCCATACCATTTCTGTCCTTTATTGTGCCCATCTTTACATGAAATGTTCCCTTGGTATCTCTAATTTCCTTGAAGAGATCTCTAGTCTTTCCCATTCTATTGTTTTCCTTTATTTCTTTGCACTGATCACTGAGGAAGGATCAGAGCCCAGAGCCCTTCCAGCGATGAATGTTCAATTCCAAGCTGCACTTCTGTGTGGAAGCCCCCTCTCCAGGCTCACTGTGCCAGCAGGCATCTTACCTTCATCCCCCTCTGATTGCTCATCATACTTTAAATCAAAGGTTGGCAAATTAGAATTCCTGTGCCAAATCTAGCCATCCCTTGGGTTTCATATAGCCCCAAAGCTAAAACACCGTAAGGCTATTGTGTAACATAATAAAATCATATGAAATTCAAATTTATCATCCACAAATGAAGTTTTATTGAAACACACGTGTATGTATTTATTTATTATTCACTGCTGATTTTATTTAACACATACTTCACCAAGGCAGAGCTGAATAGTTGTGATAGAGAACATAAGGAACACAAAAACCTAAAATATTTCCATTTTTTTAAAAGAAAACTCATGCCTTCAGTTAACCTCTTAGCCTCTTTGGTCAAATTACTAATAAATTACAAAGCTCCTATGAGGCAAATAATTAACTTCTAATGCAAATAATTGCCCCATAATTTAAATCCATCATAAGCTTGACTTTTTATATTGAATTTTCTTACAATTAGACATACCTTTACCGTATGCCCATGATTAACTTACTGCTAGTCGATTCAGAGGAGAAGGCAATGGCACCCCACTGCAGTACCCTTGCCTGGAAAATCCTATGGACAGAGGAGCCTGGTAGGCTGCAGTCCATGGGGTTGCTAAGAGTCAGATACAACTGAGCAACTTCACTTTCACTTTTCACTTTCATGCATTTGGAGAAGGAAATGGCAACCCACTCCAGTGTTCTTGCCTGGAGAATCCCAGGGACGCGGGGGGGCGGGGGGGCTGGTGGGCTGCCATCTATGGGGTCGCACAGAGTCGGACACGACTGAAGTGACTTAGCAGTCGATTCAGAAAATGATTTTGCAAAGCCTGTAATAGGGTTCTTGGTTCGCTGTACTGCACATACTTCTCTAGAAGCAATAAAACAAAGCCAAAATGGTAGTCTCTACTGAAATTCTAATTGATTTATCCAAAACATAATTAATTATCTTTGGCTTAAAATATACTCTGGGTTAATATGGTACATTTGAATGATAACATTTTATGAATATGCAAAATGCCTTTGAAAACAGTAAAAATCAGATAATTCACACCAATGACAAGGAGGCCCAGTACTGATTAGCACATTTCTTGGGAGCGAAGTTTAATTGGAAAAAAAAAATGATGAAAGTTTACGGAATCACCCTGTAAACTGTGCCCAGAGAGACACACACTGTTGACAAGACTCTTTCAGTAAAGATACCATAACACGTTTGGTAAACAGGATGTGAGTTACACTAGCCGGAGACCTCATTACAGCTCTTGGCTATGAAATCTTGGTGGAAAAGTGGGGCGAGACTGCTGGGTTTTCTGTGAGAAGTATTGAATTTGCGGATTATTAAGGAGGTGAGAAGCAGTAAACAAGTGGGGTTAGCCGGCACAGCACTTTTCAAATCTCATTCTGTTGCTGATGCTTTGACTGCTGGAGACATTCCTTCTTGATTCAAATAAGCCCAGGAAATCATCTTTTAAAATATGATTATTATCTTGTTTGGTTTGGTTTTGATTTTTTCTATACCAGGTGCCACTCCCACAGCAGTAAAATATTTCAAAAGAGAGGCACTGGACTCTAGTAGAGAAAAAACAAAACGGCTGCTAATAAACAGTCTTGGATGTCACCTTCTCAGTCTTTCCCAACTCTTAATAGGCCCACAAGAGAACAGAAAAATTTAAAACCCAGGGAGCAAGGAAATTAAAATCATTTCCTCTACCATGAGCTAAAACTGAGCAATCTGATAGAGAAAACAAAATCCTTTTTCCTACCTCTACTCCTTAACTCATACCTTTTATTTTTCCATATCAATTATTGGTTTACTCCTTGATCGTTCATTCAGTAAGTACTTTCTGGACACCTGAGAAGCACATGTTTTACATTTCTGGCAGTTCTACCGGAAAGCTGTGAGTAGTGTCTTCTGCATTAGTCAGGGTGGGAGAGATGCTATAACAAAGAAGTTCTCACTGCATGAACACAATCAAGACCAGTTTCTCATTTGTGCACATTTTCAGTGTAGAAATCGGCTCACAGGCTCTTCCTCCTGATTGCTCCATCATACTCAGGGTTTCAGGGCCTCCACTGTACACTTCATCAGACCAGCAGCTGGAGGAAAAGGAGCCAAGGACCCTGTGAGCAGGGTTCCAGGAGCCAAGCATTTAAGGAACACATGTCACTGGGCTCTGTTCTACAGTAGAGCCCAGTCTCTTGGTCACGGGTAACAGTAATGAGAAATGTGGTCTAAATCTCTTCCTAGGGGATGAAAGAAGGGGCTTGGGCAAGAGCTAGCAAGGCCTGGCTGTCCCTGCCTTCAGAAAGCTTGCTCTCTCCCCCCACACTAGCCGGGAACCACCAGTGCTGCCATGGACTGACACCCCAGGGCCTAAAACCGTCCAGCCTCCAGACCACTGTGGGCAGGAAAAGGAAAGCTTAACTTGATTTAGACATGAGACTAATTGAGAAATTGCTCTCTGCCATCATTTTATTCTTATTAAAATAAGTAAAATATTGTAATCTTGTGGAATCTTCTCAACCACTTTGAAATGAGGTCTTGACAAACTGAGATTCAGAGAGGTTAAAATCCTCCTAGAGTGACTGGGATTCCATCTCACAACCCTGAACCCCCATTCTAGTGCTGTTTCACTGCACCACTGGTCCCCAAGCCTGAGTCTTATGGGCCCCACTCTCATGTCTCCTACCATGCTCTCATGCTAGTTATTGTTTAAAACATCCATTCATCAAAACTTAGGCTCCAATATCCTATGATAAACCATAATGGAAAAGAATATTTTTTTAAAAGAATGTGTATATGTATATATATATATATATATGTATATATATATATATATAAATGTGTAACTGGATCACTTTGCTATACAGCAGTAATTAATGCAACATTGGAAATCAACTTTACTTTAAAACAACAACAAAAAAATCATAGTCTCAGCCAAAGCAATATTTTCTGTGAGCTAAGATGCGGGATACGGCATAGACTTGGGTTACCATAATGTTCAATGGCTTGCCTTGGAAGCAAACCGAAATCATTCTGTTGTTTTTGAGATTGCAATCAAGTACTCCATTTTGGACTCTTTTGTTTGCTGTGAGGTGTTCAATCTTGCCATCTCCTGCTTGACCATGTCCAAATTACATGGATTCATGAACCTAATGGAAAAGGTCAGTTTTCATTCCAATCCCAAAGAAAGGCAATGCCACAGAATGTCCAAACTCTGCACAATTGTGCTCATTTCACATGCTAGCAAGGTTATGCTCAAAATCTTTCAAGCTAGGCTTCAGCAGTACCTGAACTGAGAACTTTCAGATGTACAAGCTGGGTATGAAAGAGACAGAGGAACCAGAGATCAAATTACCAACACTAGTTGAATCATGGAGAAAGCAAGGGAGTTACAGAAAAACTTCTGTTTCATTGACTATATCAAAGCCTTTGACTGTGTGGATCACAACAAACTGGAAAATTCTTAAAGAGTTGGGGCTACAAAGCCATCTTTCCTGCCTCCTGAGAAACCTGTATGCAGGTCAAAAAGCAACAGTTAGAACTGGATATGAAACAATTGACTTGTTCAAAATTGGGAAAGGAGTATGTCAAGGTTGTATATAGCCATCCAGATCATTTAATTTATGCAGAGTACATCATGAGAAATGACAAGCTGGATGAATCACAAGCTGGAACCAAGTTTTCTGGCAGAAATATCAACAATCTCAGATATGCAGATGATACCACTCTAATGGCAGAAAGTGAAGAGGAACTGAAGGGCCTCTTGATTAGGATGAAAGAGGAGAGTGAAAAAGCTGGCTTGAAACTCAACACACAAAAAATGAAGATCATGGCATCGAGTTCATAGCATCCATCACTTCATGGCAAATTCAGTTCAGTTCAGCTCAGTCATGTCTAACTCTTTGCCACCCCATGGACTGCAGTACTCCAGGCCTCCCTGTCCATCACTAACTCCCTTAGCTTGCTCAAACTCATGTCCATTGAGTCAGTGATGCCATCCAAACATCTCATCCTCTGTCATCCCCTTCTCCTCCTGCCTTCAATCTTTCCCAGCATCAGGGTCTTTTCAAATGAGTCAGTTCTTTGCATCAGGTGGCCAAAATACTGGAGTTCCAGCTTCAGCATCAGTCCTTCCAATGAATATTCAGGACTGATTTCCTCTAGAATGGACTGGTTGGATCTCCTTGCAGAGACATCACTTTGCCAACAAAGGCCCATATAGTCAAAGGTATGTTTTTTCCAGTAATCATGTATGGATGTGAGTGTTGGACCATAAAGAAGGCTGAGCACCAAAGAAGTGAATTGTGATGTTAGAGAAGACTCTTGAGAGTCCCTTGGACTGCAAGGAGAGCAAACTAGTCGATCCTAAAGGAAATCAACCCTGAATTTTCACTGGAAAGACTGTTGCTGAAGCTGAAGCTCCAATACTTCAGGCACCTGATACAGAGCCAATTCGTTGGAAAAGACCTTGATGCTAGGGAAAACTCAGGGCAAAAGGAGAAGGGGATGGCAATGGATGAGATGGTTAGATAACATTACTGACCCAATGGACAAAATTTGAGCAAACTCCGGGAAATAGTGAAGGATAGAGGAGCCTGGTATGCTATAGTCCATGAGGTCACAAAGAGTCAGACATAACTTAGTGACTGAACAATAACAAGATGCAGATACCATATTTTCTAGTACCTATATTATCAGTGGTCAACATCCCACACCTAGGCAATCACTTAATTTCCTTTATCCTCATGTTTGTCTTAATGATGATAACCTGATAAGTAATTCTGGGCAAAGACAAAAAAAAAAACAGGATTGATGGCTCTATGACACTTTCTCTCTGGCATTTGCCTTTTAAAAAACATATACTGGGTTTAACCCAGAGATAAGGCTTTCTAAGATGACATCCTTCAAATTATACCACCACGAGTTTTCATTTTAAAGCCACAGGAATGACTAAAATTAAAAAGACAGTTTTAAAAATGCAACTGCAAATTCAATCAATTGTGACTTTAAAACTTTGAAAAAATAATTCCAGAAAGTTCTAAAAAGCAAAACTTGAGTTTTCCACAGACCAGCAACTATTTTGATAGCATTTACATTGTACTTATAGCTGTTTACATGGTATAGTGCATAGTGGAGTTGCTCAGTCATGTCTGACCCTTAACGACCCCGTGGACTATAGCCTACCACGCTCCCCCTCTGTCTGTGGGATTTTCCAGGCAAGAGTACTGGAGTGGGTTGCTATTTTTTTCTCCAGAGGATCTTCCCAACCCAGGGACTGAACCTGGGTCTCTCATACTGAAAGCAGACAGTTGACCATCTGAGCCACCAGGGAAGTCACTTACACTATATTAGGTATTATAAGTAATCTAGAGATGGTTTAAAGCATACAGAAGGATATGCATAAGTTACATGCAAATATGTCACATTTTATATAAGGGACTTGAGCATCCACGAATTGTGGTGTTCACAGGGGTCCTGGAATCAACTAACCTCAGCCCTGGATGCTGAGGGACAACTGTGTACCTATGGCTTCATCCTGACTCAAGAACTTAGCAACCCACCTTCTACATCCCCCAAGTCTCATTCTCTGTCTATCCACACTCCTTGATTATATGGAGTCTCAATTACCTCAAAAGGAACTTTATATTGCAATGAGTATTCCATTTTATAGGCAGCTAAGCAGAGGCTTAAACTTGCATTCAGTTGAAATAGTTATAGAATAATTGACTAAATTATCCATGTGGCATGAAAAGATTTTAATATAGCTAATTATTAGAGAAATGCAAATCCAAACTACAATAAGCTTATCACCTCACACTAGTTAGAATGGCCTTCATCAAAATTCAACAAACAATAAATGCTGGAGAGGGTATAGAGAAAAGGGAATCCTCTTATACTGTTGGGGTAAATGTAAACTGGTATAGCCACTATGGAAAACAGCATGGAGGTTCCTTAAAAAACTAAACATGAGGACTTCTCTGGTGGTCCAGTGGTTAAGAAACTGCCATGCAATGCAGGGGACAAGGTTCAATCTCTGGTCAGGGAACTAGGGTTCCACAATCCCCAACCACTAAAGAGGTCCTTAAACCTGTATGTAGGTCAGGAAGCAACAGTTAGAACTGGACATGGAACAACAGACTGATTCAAATAGGAAAAGGAGTACGTCAAGGCTGTATATTGTCACCCTGCTTATTTAACTTCTATGCAGAGTACATCATGAGAAACACTGGGCTGGAGGAAGTACAAGCTGGAATCAAGATTGCCAGGAGAAATATCAATAACCTCAGATATGCAGATGACACCACCCTTATGGCAGAAAGTAAAGAAGAACTGAAGAGCCTCTTGATGAAAGTGAAAGAGGAGAGTGAAAAAGTTGGCTTAAATCTCAACACTCAGAAAAACTAAGATCATGGCATCTGGTCCCATCACTTCATGGCAAATAGATGGGGAAACAGTGGAAACAGTGGCTGACTTTATTTTTCTGGGCTTCAAAATCACTGCAGATGGTGATTGCAGCCATGAAATTAAAAGACGCTTACTCCTTGGAAGGAAAGTTATAACCAATCTAGACAGCATATTGAAAAACAGAGACATTACTTTGCCAACAAAGGTCCATCTAGTCAAGGCTGTGGTTTTTCCAGTGGTCATGTATGGATGTGACAGTTGGACTATAAAGAAAACTGAGCACCAAAGAATTGATGCTTTTGGACTGTGGTGTTGGAGAAGACTCTTGGGAGTCCCTTGGACTGCAAGGAGATCCAACCAGGCCATCCTAAAGGAGATCAGTCCTGGGTGTTCATTGGCAGTACTGATGTTGAAGCTGAAACTGCAATACTTTGGCCATCTGATGTGAAGAGCTGACTCATTTGAAAAGACCCTGATGCTGGGAAAGATTGAGGGCAGGAGGAGAAGGGGATGACAGAGGATGAGATGGTTGGATGACATCACCGACTCAATGGAGATGGGTTTGGGTGAACTCCGGGAGTTGGTGATGGACATGGAGGCCTGGCGTGCTGCGGTTCATGGGGTCGCAAAGATTAGACATGACTGAGGGACTGAACTGAACTGACTATACCTAAACGAAAGATCCTGCATGACAAAACTAAGACCTGATGGAGCCAAATAACTAAAAATTTAAAAAAAAAAAAACTAAAAATAGAGTTACCATATGATCCAGCAGTCTTATTCTTGGGCATATATCTGGAGCAAATCAGAATTTGAAAAGAGATATGCACCCCAGAACTACTTACAATAGCCATGACATGAAAGCAAGCAACATGTCCATCAACAGATGACTAGATAAAGAAAATGTGGCCCATGTGTAGAATGGAATACCACTCAAGCGTACAAAAGAGTGAGACAATGCCATGTGCAGCAACACGACGCACCTGGAGATCATCGTACTGCGTGAACTAAGCCAGAGAAAGACAAGCAGCATACAGCTTATACGGGGAACCTAAAAAGATGATACACATGAACTCATTCATAAAACAGAAATAGACTCATAGGCTTCAAAGAGAAACTTACGGTTACCAAAGGGGAAAGGTCATGGGGAGGAATAAATTTGGAGTTTGGGATTAGCATATATATATATATATATATATACATACTCCTGTATATAAAATAGACAATCAACGAGGACTTATTCAATATTCTGTAATAACCAATATGGGGAAAGAATCCGAAAAAGACTGGATACGTATACTCATATATGTATAATTGAATCGCTTTTCTATACACCTGAAACTAACACAACACGGTGAATCAACTGTGAAAGTGAAGCGTGTTCGTCGCTCAGACGTGGCCAACTCTTTAAGACCCCATGGTCTGTGGAACTCTGGACAAAAATACTGGAGTGGGTTGCCATTCCCTTCTCCAGGGGATCTTCCCAACCCATACACTGCAATAGAAAATAAAGATTAAAGTAAATAAATAGCGCAGGAAGGTCTGTCCTACAGGCCTAATGACATCACGTGATTCCTGCTGGAGGCTGAAGACCGAAGTCCAGAATACACTTGCTCTCCTGTCAGAGCCCCTTCCCAGTGAGCCCTACCCACTGTCTCCATGCCCATGTGTAGTCTGCTTCGAGGCTGGACTGGCCTGGGACCCTGACTCCCTTCAGCTGATGGGATGCGGGAGGGAAGGCAGGACAGTGCCAAGGCACGGCAGCCTGACTCACCATATGAGAGGTCCAGCTGCTTTGCAGACACCCCATGCAAAGGCCGATGTCAGCAGAGAAGGGAAAGCGAACCTCCCTCAGCCCCTGACCGCCAAGCCCAGCTTGGGTACCCTTGCCAAGGTGCCAGTCAGACGTGGAGTGAAGGACCCTGGATGCCCAGCCCCATCCTAACCCGGTGCAGCTTCAAGCAGAGCCCAGTGAGGCCAGCAGAAGAGCATCTGACGAGGCCCATTTAACCAGAGAAACAGCCCCACGTGTCAGGTCAGGGCTGGACAGGCCGCAGAGGGCTCCGGTCATTCAAGGGTCCCGTCTTTGGGGTGCCAGCCCCCAGAGCACACAGAATAAGGAGACGCCTGTCAGTGTAAGCCACTAAACGCTGGAGGGATTTCCACGTAAACAGAACACAGGGTGAGGCGGAAACAGGGGGTAAAGATGGGGACTCACCCAGTGGCTTCATTCCAGGGCTGGGTTCTCTGTTTTGTTCAGTGGATGTCTCTGAGCAGAGCCTCTGCCATCTTGATACACTAAGACTCTTAAATGATTTCATGGGGAAGGATTTTAGTCCTTCATGACACCTGGGGATGTAAAGAGTATTTGTCTGCAGTTGGCGTTTTTACATCTAGATGGCAGCTTCCTTGGAACCTGCAGCAAAGAATGGAGATAAAAGCAGCCTTCCAGTCCCACATATCTGTCTCCATGCCCAAAAGCACAGAAACCCGTGCATTTCGCAAAGACACAAGGCTCTCTGAATCAGGCCTTCAGTCCAGTGAAGCGTCTGGAAGAGGAAAATAAAGCGTGTTCACACGGGCCACGAAATCCTAACGGTAATCACCCTACCCCTAACCCTGGACTCCTTCTTCTTCCCTTTTTATTTTTTCAGCTGTGAAGGCGCACCTGCCATGAGCGGTGGTGGTTCCTCTTTTCATATTGTCTGACAGTAGCAGTTGGATCAGGCTGGAGCCAGTGTGACTGAGAGGCAGACTCCCCGCTTCCACAAAGCTGAATTTAATAAGCTGCGAACAGCATGCCAAGATGGAGACCTCCCTCCCCATCACTTATCCTGACACCAGCCCCTCGGCGGGGGGCGCCTGGCTGCAGTAATCTGGGTGAGGCCGACCAAGCGTCCCGCTTACAAGTTCAATATAATGGAACAGCAGGGGGCGAAGGGCTGGCAAAAAAGCTTAGCGAAGTTAAAGCCTATTACGCTATGCTTGAGGAAAAATGAGTCACAGAATATTACACCCAGAGCAAGACTTGAACCTGCCAAGGGCGGCAGCGACATGGGCTCAGCCTGGTTCCGTAGTGGTGCATTCACGGTTCTGCGGTCCAGGGTGACGCGGGTTTCAGTGTCTTGAATCCCGATGGAAATGCATATGTAAATTCCCCCTGAAGCCCACCCCTCCCTCAGTCTAACAGGCAAAATGACTGCACGCTGCATGTGTCAAAGAAAATGATGCCTTTTTAATCTGCCTTTAGTGGCAAGCAGAAGGTAAGAAACCGGACAGAAATCTTTCAGCTGCACACTGTGGTCTTTGTTGTTTTTTGATGCCTCTCATGATGCTGAATTTAAAACTAGTGGGAGAATTAAGAGGCAAATAGTCTCTGAGTTAATTTGAATATCAGCTTTCCAATATAAGTGAGTTCTAACACAAACTCTTTAACACAAGTGAATCAAATCCAGCTCTAGGACTCGGAATCAACTTGCCTCATGCCTTCAATCAGTCACTGCTCTGGACCCAATCTTGTCTCCATCTAACTAAAAAGCTGAGCATTTTGAAAGAACGACAATAGAACTAACTAAGACTTGTGATTTAATTTTCTGCTCCCCCTAGGCCAGCTGCTACAGGTTCTTATGACAACAATGGCCAGTCTAATCATGTGGGGCGCATACATGTCATTATATAACATATAATGTCAAATCCCATAGGATTTAATGCTAAGAGCAACCTCTCATGTAAGCTCTGAACTTTGAATGATAATGATGTATCAACACATGTTCTTCAGCTATAGCAAAGGTATTACAGCAGTAGAGGATGTTAATAGGGGGGAGGCTGTGCTCGCGTGAGGACAGGGGTATACGGTAAATGTCCACATTTTCCCTTTAATTTTCCTGTGAACTTAAAACTGCTTAAAAAAAAATAAAATCTACTTAAAATTTTTTATAGAACTGTACACACATTTTTAAACTTACTACATGTAAGTTTTATATATAAATGGGAAAGAAGTAAGAAGGGAAGGAGGAAGGCAGTGAGGAAGGAAAGACAGAAGCGGGGAAAGAAGTTAGCTTTGAGATTAGAAGGTGAACAAGTTGTTAGATCCACGTAGGACTTACCCTCTCCTCAGTCTCCCAATACAACCTTGAAAATCAAAAGACCACAAAACAGCGTGACTGAAGGGGAGACAGTCACTCTGCTACATTCACACATCCTACCAGGCAGATGCTTGCTGACCTCATTTTATAGACAAGGAGCCCGTGGAACAGTGGCTGAATGACTGCAGTCTGTTGGTGGCTGCTGAATCTGTGAGTTGAAGCCAGGTCTATGCACTCCTGGTGGTCTACAGTCTACCCGGGTGTAAAGAGTCAGACACAACTGAGTGACTAACACTTTCACTTTCCCTTTGGTCCCAACGTTTAGGTTCTGATCACAACACACTAACACAAATGTTCAAGACCAGCTACTGATAACTGAGCAATAGTGTATCTGGAAAGCATCCTCCAAGGTGAATGGAGAGGGGGCAGCTTATGAAGAAGGAAGGAGGAGGAGATAGGGACCAGGGACCCCACCATCAAGTTACTAGCTTCATTGTATGTGTCACACATAGCAAGAATGAACTGGGGAGTTTTGTAAGCCAAGCCTTCTTCAGCTTCTAGGGAAGGGGTGGCTACGTTTATTTCAAAGACTGATGAGAGCACAAATATTAAATTTCTCCTTCCACTGATCCTGCCCAGATGCTGAATAATTAGGACATTTGTTCTGCATTCATTCCAAAGAAAAGCATTTGTTTTCCCAACTGAAGTATGACGGAACATCACTTATTTGCTGTTGCTTCAAGCAAAGCCACTGGATCCTAGCAGGGGCTGATCAAATTCTAAATGACATTAACAGTTAAGTCCCGACATTTTGGAGACTTGTAATTTTCCAAAAAGTTATTCCAAGGACTTCATGACCTTCCACCTTCTACCCCTTGATCTGAAAAACAAACACACAGAGGCCATTTCAGTGATCACGCTCGTTCGGTGAAAGCCACGCGTGCAGAGAGTCATCTGGAGGGGTGTTAATATCACACAGAATTCATTATTTTGGAAGAACAGGAATAGCTTTTAAACAAAAATCCAATTAATACGTTTAATTAAACTGAAGCAGTTGCAAAAGGAATTTAAAAGTGATTCTACTGGTTATAAGTCAAAGTAACATTCCAGCCACCTCGGGGTCACACTCAGTTTTGTCTCTGGGCTTTTGAATACACAAGCCCCTCTCTCTCGCTGGAACATTCTGCCAGCCCGCCCAGCATCCTATTTTCAGAGTCATCATTCAGGGGTCAGTTTATGTGTAATTTCTTCCAGGGATTGTTTTTCCCATTCTGGTACCCCACGTGCCAATTCCCAAGAAGGTATTCAAGCTCACAGCTCAAAGGAGGCATCCAACCACAGAAGGCATCCACCGGTGTAATATCACAGAGATGCCAGGTTCTTCTCTCAATCCCACTAGCTCATGAAGACAAGGACTTCTTGACTTCTTTTTTTGTTTGTTTAACTGGAGTAGAATTGCTACAATGCTGTGTTATTTTCTGCTATAACAACAACATGAATCAGCTGTGTGTACACACGTGTCCCTTCCCTCAGAGCCTCCCTCCCGCCCCTGGTCGCACCCCTCTAGGCCCTGGCAGAGTGCCGAGCTGAGCTCCCTGAGCTGCACAGCAGCTCCCCGCCAGCTCTCTGCTCTACACGGTAGTGTGTATACGTCAGTGCTGCTCTCCCAACAAACACCACTTCTGGATGGCTGTAGCTGGACACCTAGCCTACATTGCTGCTGCTGCTGCTAAGTCGCTTCAGTCGTGTCCGACTCCTACATTACATGCTCACAAAGGTTGCGGAATGAGTGGACGGCACGTCTGTTTATTCCCTGTGAAGCCTAGCCTAGTTTAGGAGATAACATGTGGATCAGAAAGATGGAATCCTGATTTACCAGCTCTGTGACTTTTCAAAAATTGCCTGATCTTTGTAATCTTCTGTTTCCTCATTTGCATTATGGGAATATTAATGTTTACCTGTCAAGGACGTTATGCCAATAAGTGAAATTTTGTGAGTTGATTGCTTGACATTCTTACCTAGGAAACAGGTACGTGGGTTCTGCTGGGAAACATGTTAATATCTGCAGGGCATTTACCCCCACCACTGTGCTGCTCTGAGATGCTAAATATAGAAAGCAGAGGCTCTCACACATTGGTGTACAGGGTGACCATGTGGATGGTCTCTGCCACACAGATTGCTGCGCCAGAACTAGTTTCCCACTCAGTTGTTCTAGGGTAGAGCCCAGGAACGTGCATCTCTAACAACTTCCTGGGTGAGGCTGCTAGTCCAGGCACCACACTGAGAATGGACTCCCTCTTCCCTTTCATTCCTCCCCAGCCCAGGCCACTGCACGCTGGCATCATACAAGCAGTTTCCCAAACTCCTGACTCCTGGGCTCACCACCATGGAGTTCCACTTTACAAATGTGTCTAGAAATGTGGAGCTGGAGAAGATTCTTAAGAGTCCCTTGGACAGCAAATCGGGAATATTCCTTGGAAGGACTGATGACTGGCCACTTGATGCAAAGAGCTGACTCATTGGAAAAGACCCTGATGTTGGCAAAGACTGAGGGCAGGAGGAGAAGGGGACAAGAGAGGATGAGATGGTTGGATGGCATCACCGACTTACTTAATGGACATGAATTTGAGCAAACTCCGGGAGATGGTGAAGGACAGGGAAGCCTGGTATGCTACAGTCCACGGGGTCACAAAGAGTCAGACACAAGTGAGTGACTGAACAACTAGAGTAAGGCCGGGCTCCTGGGTTTTTTAAAGCTTTCCAGATGACTCTGAAGAGAAGCCAAGGCTGAAGACTTTGCCCCCGAGCCTTTGCCTCTGGAAGTCGGAGGGAGCACCTTGGCCTCACTTAAGACTCTGCTTCCTAAAATGCTAAGATTCAGGGCAAAATGAGGAACGTACCACCTCTGTCCCTTCCCCAAAGAGGGGGGCGGTCCTTACCTCCCACTTTGTAGGCACGACCCTGAGGAGTCTGTGCTCTCTGCCCACCTGTCTCCCCAGTTCAGTCTCATCTACAGACGCAAATTCCTGCTCTGACGGTCAAGGCCAAGGCTTCCTACTTGGCTCTCAATGAAGACAGGAAGCAGGATCAATGTCCCAGTGGGATTCAGAAAACTTTCCTTTAACAAAAATGTTAGCACCTGGCTTCTTCCCAAATTACCCTAACACGCAAATGTGTTGAAATGGTATATTAAAATAGAATCTTTAGCCATTACAGGCTGAAAAGTGAAAAGTAAAAATGGAAGAGATGCCTAATGATTTGGAAAAAGAAAAGATCTGACTGCATTCGTGAAGAAATTAGGAGGTATCTCCAAGCAGAGGGGCCTGGACGTGCTAATTGAATGCCCTCATCCATTATCAGCAGAGCCCCTCCAGAGCGAGCAGCACAAGCACGTCTGGGCAGAAACCTGAGCTAGCTGCAAAAAGGAATGTCCTGATGGCCCGAGGAGGGCTCTACGTGCACCAGCCACAGGGTCCCTGTGTAGGTGGGTCATCAGGAATCCTTCACAAACAAGAGGAAAATCTCCCCTGGCCGTGCTGTGTTAAAACCCCAAAAGAAGACAAGTCTGGTTTTCAGAGGGAATGGTGACCTCTCTGTTAGGAATACGCACATACGCAAATGCACTCAGGTGCACGAACAGGGCTTCCCTGATGCCTCAGATGGTAAAGAATCTGCCCGCACTGTAGGAGACCCAAGTTCGATCCCCGGGTCAGGAAGATCCCCTGGAGAAGGGAATGGCAATCCACTCCATTATTGTTGCCTGGAGAACTCCATGCACAGAGGAGCCTGCCAGGCTACAGTCCATGGGGTCCCAAAGAAGTGGACGTGACTGAGCGACGAACACACATGAACACACCCACTCCAAACCACAGCTCATCCTACTCAAAATGAGTTCCATGGGCCAGAAACAGCAGCGTTGTCTGGCCCCAGGTCCATACCTACTGTTTAAGAGTCTGCACCCACCCCCTTTTTTTTAACTTGAATTTAGCTTTTTAAAAAAATTTTATTGGGGCATAGTTGCTTTGCACAGTTGTATTTAGTTTCTACTATACAGTAAAGTGAATCAGCCGTGTGTGTGTGTATGTTTTAATTTCCTTCCCATTTAGGTCACCACAGAGCATTGAGCAGTTCCCTGTGCTATAAAGGAGGTTCTCATTAGTTGTCTATTTTATGCATAGTATCAATAGTGTCTATATATCAATCCCAGTCTTCCAATTCACCCCATGCCCCTCCCTTTCCTCCTTAATATCCATACGTTTGTTCTCTACATCTGTGTCTCTATTTCTGCTTTGTAAATAAGATCGTCTATATCAATTTTTTCAGGTTCCACATATATGCATTAATATATGATATTTTTTTTTTCTCTCTCTGACCTATTTCACTCAGTATGACAGTCTCTAAATCTATTCACGTCTCTGCAAATGATCCAATGTCATTCCTTCAGTTGATTAAAATTTTTTGTTAATTTCTGCTGTACAGAAATTACAAAGTGATTCGTTTATACATTTATATACATTTAAAAACAATTCTTTTCCATTATGGTGTCCTGTAGGATTTTGAATACAGTTCCTTGTGCTGTATTGTAACAAGAACTCCAGATCATTTGTAGGCACATTAAAGTTTGAGAAGAATTGCTCTAAATCAAAGAATCACAATTCTGGCTGCACACTGGTGTCACTTGAAGATTGCAGTTAGCAGCCATTTTTAGGAACCATAGATCTAAAATGAAATATAAAAATATGACCTCCCTTTTCCCCTCAGACTGAGTCCTTTGACTAGTTGGAAAACAAGACATTGGTGCATAAGACAAACACTTTAAGGTAGCCGTTGGAGGACCTGGCTTATAACTCTCTTAAAGGCTAACTGTATTCTGTTCTGGTAATGAATTCTCTAGCTATGTGCTTCCTGAGATCAGGAGCCAAACTTATTCTATTTTACATTAGACTTCAAGCCAACCAACCAAAGGGCTTGGGCTGGAGTAGGTGTGGCACAAATGTATGTAAATTATTGATAATAAAATAGAGGTCATATTCTGGCTTCTCTGTGTAAATTTTTTTCCTTTGTACATTTCAATTGTTGAAGGCATTATTAGGATTATGTTTCCACATTAAGACTATAAATTGAACATATTTAAAGCTTTCTACTCCCCTTTCCAACCAAATATGTAGCATATTAATGAACACAGAGGATATATTCAGTCGGCACAGGTAAGTTTCATTGAATAGCCTCAAGTTTTTATGTAACTTAGAGACAAGATTCTCCATGAGGAACAACTGAATCTGTGTAATCATGAACTATGCTTTGCTGGGAATTTGATGTATCTTATATGAGAAATCTTGATTAATGGGACAAAACAGTCTTGAGGAAAAAAAGAACAAAGCTGGGGGTATCAAACTTTGACTTCAAAGCTACAGTAGTCAAAACAATATGATTCTGGCACAAAAACAGGAACATAGATCAATGGAACCAAGTAGAAAGCCCAGTAATAAATTCATCCTCACTCCTATGGTCAATTAATCTTTGACAAAGGAGGCGAGAATGTGCAATGGAGAAAAGACAGTCTCTTCAATAAAGGGTGCTGGGAAACCTGGACAGCTACATCTAAAACAATGAAATTAAAATGTTTTCTAACACCACATACAAAACTAAACTCAAAATGGATTAAAGAGCTAAATGTAAGACCCCAAACCATAAAACTCCTAGAAGAGAACCTATACAGAAGACTTTCATATAAATCATAACAATATTGTTTTTGGATCTGTCTCCTAAGGCAAAGAAAACAACAGCAAGAATAAACAAATGGGATCTAACTAGACTCAAAAGCTTTTGCACAGCAAAGAAAATCATCAACAGAATGAAAAGACAACCTACTGAATGGGAGAAAATATTTGCAAATGATATGACTATAAAGCGTTAATATCCAAAATATATAAACAGCTCATACAACTCAATATCAACAACAACAAAAAAACAACCCAATTAAAAAATCGGCAGAAGATCTGAATAGAAAGTTTTCAAAAAAAGATATGCAAATGACCAACAGGCACATGGAAAGATGCTCAACATTGCTGATAATCAGGGAAATACAGTCACAGCCACAGTCGCCTCACACCAGCCAGAATGGCTGTCAGCAAAAGTCTACAGATAAGGAATGCTGGAGAGAATGTGGAGCAAAGGGAGTCCTGCACACCACTGGTGGGAAAGTAAACTGTTCCAGGTCCTATGGAAAACAGGATGGAGGATCTTCAAAACTCTAAAAATAGACCTACCACATGATCCAGAAACTCTACACCTGGGTATATATTCAAAGAAAACAAAAGCACTAATTTTAAAAGATGTATCTTTTAAAATTAAATAAAACTAAATAAAAATTTACTAAACTAAATTTACTAAATTAAACTAAAACTTAAAATAAATAAAACTGCTATGCCCAAGGTTCATAGCAGCACTACTTACGATAGTTAAGATATGGAAGCAACATCAAGTGTCCATACATAAGCGAACTGAGAAAGAAGGTGAGATATATATAGATATAGGTATAATGGAGTACTATTCGGCCACGATAAGGATGAAATTGTGCCATTTGCAACAATATGGATGAACCTAGAGGGTATTATGCTTAGTGACCAAAGACAAATATTCTATGTTATATGTGGAATCTAACAAATAAAACAAACAAATGTATATAACAAAACAGAAAAAAGTTCACAGACAGAACAAACTAGTAGTTACTAGTGGAGAGAAAAGACAAAGACAGAAGATTAATAGGTACAAACAACTGTTTATAAAATAAATAAGCAACAAAAATATATAACAGGGAATATAGCCAATGTTTTGTAATAACTTTAAATGGAGTATAATCTATAACAATATTGAATCACTACGTTGTAAACCTAAAAATAATACAACATTGTAATCAACTATATGTCAGTTAAAGAAAGGAAGGAAGGAAGGAAGAAATCCTGATTAATGAGAACTCAGCAAGCAAGGAAAAATAAAAGTTGATGTTAGGAATAAATTCTCTTGATCCTAAGGTATGTTCTAGCTTTAGAACATACTCAGCAGAATACACCACACTTTGCTTCCTATAAATCTGTCCAAGGACCATCAGTGTTTAGAATGATCATACTAGAGAAGGGGTCAGCATATATTTTCTGTAAAGGACCAGATAATAAATACTTTTGGCTTCACATGCTATGAAGTCTCTGTAGCAACAGTTTAACCCTTATGTTGCAGTGTAAGAAATAGTCATAGGCCACGAGTAAGCAAGTGGTTGTACTTGTGTTCTATTAAAACTTTATTTGTAAAAATAGGTATATGTGGCCTAGGGGCTGTATTTTCCAACCCCTACATTACAAGACTGTAAGAAATTTACTATTTAAGAGTAAAATGGGATAAACTTACTTACAAAGGCAAGATAAATGAGTTTGTGGGAAAAAAATAGAATAAAACAACCGGACAAAAATGATATATACATACTTAGGTAATATTTTCAGATAGAAAAGTGAAGTCCTGGCCAGAAGTTTTAGAGGCAGTGTTATTAAGGGGAGACAGCAGAAAGATGCTCTGTTAACCTGTAAGTTAATAGAATATAAAATCAACCAGAGTGTGATATTCCTCAAATAAACCAGGTTATATACAATTATTTTTTAATACTTGTTACACCTAAGATGATTTTTTTTTTTCATTACAGAAAGAACATGTGATGTCTTGAGCAGTTGAACTGGAACTCTCTAGTTTTCTGGAGGAATTCAGAAAATGCAAAGGCCAGTCAGGAGACAATGGAAACACAGATAACCAAAATAATATCCATAATATTTTACTCAAAAGGCTCTTAGCCTTTTGATCTGTGAAGTAATGTAAGAGCATTTCAGGATTGTGATTGCTGAGTCCTCAGTGGATAGGCAAAGAGCATCAGCTTCCCTGGTCATTTCAAGCATCTTCCTCTCAGATGAATAAAAGCTATAGCAAATAGCCCCAGAGGAAACTCAGCCCAACCTAGGATGTTGTGGTAGGTCCCTTGCGGCTGCTGCTGCTAAATCACATCAGTTGTGCTCAACTCTGTGCGACCCCATAGGCGGCAGCCCACCAGGCTCCCGTCCCTGGGATTCTCGAGGCAAGAACCCTGGAGTGGGCTGCCATTTCCTTCTCTAGTGCATGAAAGTGAAAAGTGAAAGTGAAGTCACTCAGTCGTGTCCAACTCTTAGCGACCCCGTGGACTGCAGCCCACCAGGCTCCTCTGTCCATGGGATTTTCCAGGCAAGAGTACTGGAGTGGGGTGCCGCTGCCTTCTCCAGTAGGTCCCTTGATGAGTTCTAAATCACTTGCCTTCACCACCTGTTTTCAAGTAAGAATGTACTCACATAAAAATATGATTCTTGAAATTTCTCAGAAAAACAGGAATAAAACTACTATATGACCCAGCAATTCCACTATTGGCATATGCCCTGAGAAAACCGTAATTCAAAAAGAAACATATACCCCAATGTTCATTGCAGCACTATTTACAACAGCCAGGACATGGAAGGAACCTACATGTTCATCAACAGATGAACAGGCAAAGAAGTTGTGGT
Organism: Redunca redunca; assembly: GCA_006410935.1. NCBI lineage: Eukaryota > Metazoa > Chordata > Mammalia > Artiodactyla > Bovidae > Redunca > Redunca redunca. The sequence continues at coordinate 168,938 of SJYQ01096424.1, read as the reverse complement.
ACACGTACACAATAAAAAGGAATAAATGTGAATCCGCTGAAATGAGGTGGATGAATCTAGAGCCTGTTATACAGAATGAAGTAAGTCAGAGGAAAAACAAGTACACACATTAATGCATATATATGGAATTAAGAGAAATGAGGCTGATGAACCTCCTTGCAGGGCAGGAATACAGACACAGACAGAGAGGGTGGTCTTGGGGACACAGTGGGGGAAGGAGAGAATGGGATGAACTGAGGGAGAGCACTGACATATTACAGCCTGTAAGAGAGCAAGCTGGTGGGCAGCTGCTCACAGGGAGCCCAGCCTGGTGCCCGGTGGCAACCTAGCTGTGGGATGGGGTGGCGAGGGAGGCTCAAGAGGGAGGAGATGAACATATATGGCTGCTTCATGGTATGGCAGAAAGTAACACAACTTTGTAAAGCAATCATCTTCCAATGTAAAACATTTTTACCTTAAAAAAATACATTTCTGGAGCAGATCAAGTACATTTAAACATCAGCTTGGTCTAAGGCAGATAGTCCTCTAACTCCGATCTGGTTTGATAATTTTAGAACACATAGGTTTAGGCTTGCTGAGATTTGATTATTAGAGTATACTCTGGGGAAATATTCTAGATTTGAAAAAGAAATTTAGTTTCGTTCAGGAATTCAGCAATCTGGTGTGATTTTTTTTGCTGTGGTCGTGGTGGTGGTGTTGGCTTTCTTTGGGGTTTGGCTTAAGATTTGGTTATTAACTTCTTTGCCAGCTCCTTCCTCCTCCTCCTCCATCCTAAAAGGATCCTTTCTCCAATGCAACAGCTTTTTAAATGATACTTGCTAATCCCAAAGAAAAGCAATGCCAAAGAATGCTCACACTACCACACAGCTGCACTCATCTCACACTCTAGCAAAGTAATACTCAAAATTCTCCAAGCCAGGTTTCAACAGTACGTGAACTGTGAACTTCCAGATTTTCAAGCTGGTTTTAGAAAAGGCAGAGGAACCAGAGATCAAATTGCCAACAACCGTTGGATTATCAAAAAAGCAAGAGAGTTCCAGAAAAACACCTACTTCTGCTTTATTGACTACTCCAAAGCCTTTGACTGTGTGGACCACAACAAATTGTGGAAAATTCTGAAAGAGATGGGAATACCAGACCACCTTACCTGCCTCCTGAGAAATCTGTATGCAGGTCAAGAAGCAACAGTTAGAACTGGACATGGAACAACAGACTGGTTCCAAATTGGGAAAGGAGTACATCGAGGCTGTAAATTGTCACCCTGCTTATTTAACTTATATGCAGAGTACATCATGCAAAACGCTGGGCTGGATGAAGCACAAGCTGGAATCCAGATTGCTGGGAGAAATATCAATAACCTCAGAAATGCAGATGATATCACCCTTATGGTAGAAAGTGAAGAAGAACTAAAGAGCTTTTTGATGAAAGTGAAAGAGGAGAGTGAAAAAGTTGGCTTAAAACTCAACATTCAGAAAACTAAGATCATGGCATCTGGTCCCATCACTTCATGGCAAATAGATGGGGAAACAGTGGAAACAGTGGCAAACTTTATTTTGGGGGCTCTAAAATCACTGTCGATGGTAACTGTAGCCATGTAATTAAAAGACGCTTGCTCCTTGAAAGAAAAGCTATGACCAACCTAAACAGCATATTAAAAAGCAGAGACATTACTTTGCCAACAAAGGTCCATCTAGTCAAAACTATGGTTTTTCAGTAGTCATGTAAGGATGTGAGAGTTGGACCATAAAGAAAGCTGAGCGCCGAGGAACTGATGCTTCTAAACTGTGGTGTTGGAGAAGACTCTTGAGAGTCCCTTGGACTGTAAGGAGATCCAACCAGTCAATCCTAAAGGAAATCAGTCCTGAATATTCACTGGAAGGACTGATGCTCCTTGAAGCTCCAATACTTTGGCCACGTGATGCAAAGAACTGACTCACTGGAAAAGACCCTGATGCTGGGAAAGATTGAAGGCAGGAGGAGAAGGGGATGACAGAGGATGAGATGGTTGGATGGCATCACTGATTCTATGGTCATGAGTTTGAGCGTGCTCTGGGAATTGGTGATGGACAGGGAAGCCTGGTGTGCTGCAACCCGTGAGGTCACCAAGAGTCAAACATGACTAAGCAACTGAAATGAACTGAACTGAATGAACTAGAAAGGAGCATCTCACTGGGCAAACTGGATTTGCACATTTCAGCCTGAGAGTTAGATTTTGTTTTAGAAGACATGAAATATCTCTAAGAAAATCTCTTAGGTTTAAAACAACCTCTGTTAGGATGCTAGGCTTGTGTAGAGCATGCAACAACTCCCCTTCCATGGCATTGTATTAAACTGGTGACCAGGGTGCTTCCCTAGAGGGTCACAAAGCAAGGTGAGGCAAACACATGTTCTGATTTAATTGGGATAACTTCTTTCAAGCCTGTGCCCCCAGGATACACCTGCTATCCCAACAAAATTACGTGTGCAGTGTCAAGTTGCAAACAAATTATATAATTATATGGTCACGCAAACGAAAGATGACCCTAATTGACCACTGACATCAGCCAAGCACTCTGCTCAGAACTTCAATGCAAATTATTTCATTAAATTTGCATAGCATCCCTCAGAGATGCTACCAGAATTATTTTCACTTTACAGATGAGTAAACTGAGGTTACATAGATGGTAAATAGCAAAACATAGATATTCACCCATGAGAATGATTTTAAAAGTCAGGATGCTTGACCACAAATGCCACAATATAGCTAGGTGTCAGGGAGCTGTCTTCTTCTGGTTGGGAAAAATCATGTTTAGGAAAAAGTAAGAGAAAAAGATAGAAAGAAAGATAGAGGCTGCATGGTTACTTTACTAGCAGTATCAAAGTTTCCACATCTTTTTCTTCCTTAGCTGGCTTAGTCTAACCTACGAGGTTAGAATGTACATTTCTATGGTTTAAAAAAAGTTTTTTTTCTTGATGTGGACGGCTTGTAAAGCCTTTATTGAATTTGTTACAATATTGCTTCTGCTGTTTATGATCTGGTTTTTTGGCCTCAAGACATGTGGGATTCTAACTTTCTGACCAGGGATCGAACCCAGAGCCCCTGCAGTGGATGGTGAAGTCTCAACCACTGGGCCACCAGGGAAGTCCCCTCTGTGGAGGTTTTAACAAGTATATATACGTGTCCAGAACTGTGGATGGAGAAAAATTCTAACAAGAGACGTAGTGGCATTTGCCACAAAGGCTATGACGAGAGTTCTAGTATGTTCCAGATTTCACCTGTTGTAGACGAAATACTGCCCTTTATTTCTGCGCCTCTCCCCCCTTTCGATCTCAAAGATGTCCCAGTTTGCGCAACAAATTGTATGGCAGTCTTACCTATAAATAAAATGTTCGTATACATTCATTTCTGTTTAAGGACTTTCAATGTTTAACTGATATCCTAATGCATGCCTTTTCATATTTCTGGGGATATTTCATTTTCGGCCACCAATGTGATGATTTATTTAAACATTTATCAAAAGCACTACACCCAGCACTGGAAGGTGGGGACAAAGCCACAGAGGAAGATGGCAGCCTGTGAGCCACACACAACTCTGAGAGGATCGTAACATCGTCTTACAACAGGGCGAGGTGAAGCTGCCTCTGAAAAGGAGACTTTTGCAGTTGAGGGAGCTTTATTCTGGACATGAAATACAGGCACACATTTGGAGATCAGTGTAGCCAAGGAATATTCCAGAAGCATATAGGCTGTCTGCAAATTAAAGGCCATGAGACAAAGAGTAAAGGGCCAGTTCTTTCTGCTTCCAAGGTCAAGCAGCGAGAAGACAGAAGGGGAAGCATGTGAATTCTTACCTCACCTTGTCAGGTAAGAGAAGGTCTCTTCTTTGGAGCTTGGGGTCCCTGACAAGCGGCCGCTGCCATTGCCACAGGACTTCCTGGGAGCTGGGGCAGAAGGAACGTAAAAAAAGGGCAAAAACAGGGGCAGGCTGTCCTGCCTTTCAGACCCCAGGGCCCCCTTTCTCCTTCTTCAGACCAAAGTTAAAGAACTTTTCCTGGAGCTCTTTCTGTAAGCCCCAGTGCACGGTTCTGGGTTTCCGGCCACCTTTGGGTTGAAAGCAGGAGCTGGCTGGTGGGAACATGGCTGCACCCAGCATGGGCTCGGGGTGCTTGAATCCTGGTTTCCCCCCCATCCGGCAGCCACTGTTTACTGTTCAGGCTCCTCAGGGAGTTTAACATCCAGGAAGTTCCACTGCATTCATTGAGACAGGATGGAGTATATGGACTCTTTCTGGACTGGAGAGAGATTAAGAGAGAGTGCCTTAATCACCCTGAAGAGACCAGCTTAGTGACTGGAAGTGTCCTGAAAATGTCTTACCTGAAGTTTGAAAAAAAGTCCTAGGACCTATTAGATTTCACCCAAAGGTTAAGGACGAAAAGAAGAAAGTTTTTTTTTTATCAGCGGTCTTTCAATCTTGCATTTACCTATGCTTAAATCTTCGTGAGGAATGTTTACAGGTATTTCACCTTTGGTCATCCATTCTACAGAGCTGGCAGGAAAAAAGGACAATTTGAAAGCACTTGAAATGCTTTGTTATTTTTCAGCATAGAGAGTATGAAAGAAAAATCTCCAGCTCCCAACGTTGGCTGTCGGCTTCACTGAACCACCACGCTACAGGGAAGTCCTGAATCTCGGCTTCAGATGGAGACAAGATGGGAACTTTATCATGCCTGCGTGACTGTGGGGGATGGGTTCAAAAATAAAAGACCTAAGTTTCAGCTGGTCCCAAACCATGGAGAATTTTACTCACACAAAGCGCCCATTTGCCAATGCAACTCTGGTAATTGGACACTTAATTACCCTATTTGCACACATAAATAAGGGGTGTGCCTGCAAGAAATCAGAGTCCACTCGTAAGACGTTGGCCCCAAGCAATGAAACCACATGCTTTTGTCAACAACTAAATTGATTAGAATCGTGTTTATTTCTGCTCGTGTTAGTCCACATGTATTTTCACTGGAGCCTGATGTCTATTGAGTTAAAAGCTTAGTGAAAAAAACCTATGTTATGCAGAAACCCTAGATAGTAATTGCCAACTATGTGCCAAGAATCTTTTCATTTTATAAAGAATGCGAGGTCTGAATCAAAAGAAATACTCTTTGCAATCTCATATGCTCAGGCAGACTCAGCAGCCGCATAGTCATAATAAAGACAGAAGGGCCTTTTAAAAGAATACTTTAAGCAAAATTTCCAGCATGGATTATTCTCTAGGGTAAATTGTTCAGGCATTGAATTTTCCCATTTCCCTAGGGCAGGTAAAGGAGTGAATTTTCTCTGAATATCTTCTAGCTGGACAGTGTCCTAACAATGTCCTTGGGGGAAATGTTCTCTGATTTAGAAGCATGTATTGTGCACTGGGCCATCTGGGCTGCCTCCCCATGAATAAAATCACCAAGATGTGCTTGCCTCTTGATCTTTGATTTCATACAGACCTGGGTTCCAGCCATAGTTCTAACTTACGCTAGTAATACACTACTTGGGACAGATTCAATTTCTTGTAATTGCTAAACAATGGTGAAGGGGAATGAGAAAGCTTGCCATGAAGAGTCTACTAAAGTGTCAAAGGTGAGGAGGCAATGAAGGTTCACTGCAGCCCTATTTACAAGAGCCAAGACATGGAAGGAACCTAAGTGTCCATCAGTGGATGAATGGATAAAGAAGATGTGGTGTACAATCACAATGAAGTATTACTCAGCCATAAAAAAGAAAGAAATACTGCCATATGCAGCAACACAGACGGACCTAGAGAATATTATGTTTAGTGAAATAAGTCAGAGAAAGTCAAGACCCATATGATGTCACTTACATGTAAAATCTAAAAATAATACAAATCAACCTATAAGCAAAACAGAAACAGACTCACGGACATAGAGAAAACAAACTTATGATTACCAAAGGGAAGAGGAAGCAGGGGAAGACAAATTTGGGATTAACAGATACAAACCACTGTACACAAAATAGATAAGCAACCAGGATTTGCTTTTTAGCACAAGGAATTATAGCCATTCTCTTGTAATAACTTAGAATAAAATCCTCAAAAATACTGAATCACTATGCATACACCTGGAACTAATATAACATTGTAAATCAACTATAGTTTGATTAAAAGAAAAGGCAAAGGAGGGATGAGCAGGAAGGAATGATCAAGAGATCTGGTGATTTGAAGGATAAGAGGACACTATCTTTGTTTTGGTCACTGATGCTCAGTAAATCCTTGTTAAGTGACTTATTTGTCTGCACCACTTCTGCCTACAGGACTATTGCAGAGGATTCCTTGACAAGTAAAACCTCACCAAGGTGAAACAATATTAAACAAGACCTAGTCAAAAGACTCAAGTTGAGGATGAGGGGTCAAATTGACCTTTGAGTTCTTATCTAGCAATAAGAGGGGCTTCCCAAGTGGCATTAGCGGTAAAGAACCTGCCTGCTATGCAGGAGACGTAAGAGAGATGAGTTTGATCCCTGGGTCAGGAAGAACTCCTAGAGAAGAAAATGGCAACCCACTCCAGTATTCTTGCTGGAGAATCCCATGGACAGAGGAGCCTGGTGGGCTACAGCCCATAGGGTCGCAAATATTCGGACGCAACTGAAGCAACTTAGCATACAGCAGTAAGATGTCTACTGGCATTCCATAGAGGGATTCCCCTCCAGGCTTGGGCCCCAGGGGCTCCAGCTGTGGAATGGTTGGAGCTGCCGGCTGCCACCACTGCTGTGATGTCCTTAGGTTCAGCAGATCCCAAACAATGCAGAGACGCCTGCACCAGGGGTCTGCCCCATCTCAGCACACTGAGGACCAGACCTGGAATCAGGCCAGATGGGATGCTAAACTTCATCACCTCTTTTGCCTGTCTGGATTGTGGGACATCTGGTCACTCTTGCTTGGGCTCAGCTTTCTTCTGTCATTACTCATATAGAGTATCTGCCCATGTATCGGTCCACGTGTGCATGTACGCTAAGTCACATCCGTCGTGTCCAACTCTCTCTGACGCTATGGACTGTAGCCCGCCAGGCTCCTCTGTCCATGGGATTCTCCAGGCAAGAACACTTGAGTGGGTTACCCTGCCCTCCTCCAGGGGATCTTCCTGACCCAGGGATCGAACCTGTGTCTCCTGTGACTCCTGCATTGCAGGCAGATTCTTTACTGCTGAGGCACCAAGGAAGCCCCTATCTATATATTAATATACAGCATCTCTTTCCCTATGTATATATTTAGCTATGTCTCCATCTATAGCTATATCTCCATCTCTTTTCTATCATCTATCATCTCTCTATGTATGGCTCCTCTGTCCATGGCAAGAATACTGGAGTGGGTGAAGTGAAGTGAAGTGAAGTTGCTCAGTGGTGTCCAACTCTTTGCGACCCGTGGACTGTAGCCCACCAAGCTCCTCCGCCCATGGGATTCTCCAGGCAAGAATACTGGAGTGGGTTGCCATTTCCTTCTCCAGGGGATCTTCCCGACCCAGCGATCGAACCCAGGTCTCCCACATTGCAGGCAGATGCTTTAACCTCTGCACCACCAGGGAAGCCCCTGGAGGGGTAGCCATTCCCTTTTCTAGGGGATCTGCTTCAACCTGGGTCTCTTGCACTGCAGGCAGATTCTTTACTGTCTGAGCCACTAGGGAAGCCCTGTATATATATCAAATATATCTACATAGGTATAGACATATCATCTATCATCTATCTATTTATACCTGTTTATCAATCTATCATCTATCTATATCTCAGATATGAGAGGGAATACTCATTTATTTTCCCCTTTCACATCTAAAACAGAATACAAATACATCACTACTGAGACCACTACGCTTCCATTCATTGTTCTTTTCCAAGTCTAATTAAAAAAAAAAATCATTCTGCCACTCGGAAGAGTTATGCATGAAAATGACCAGATTGAGGGCAGAAGCCAAAGGCCAGGCTCTGTCACGCTCATTATCGAAACCAGTCTCCTCACCACCCTTTGCTCAGGTGCCACGGACATGTGCTTTCCTGACTTAGAGGGTTTTCTTGAGTACATGTTGCCTTCTTTCTGAGTGACCTCAGTACAGTTTCAGCGGTAAATTGTTGCTTCTCTTTAAAATATATTTGCCACATTTGTTTCTCTGAAGAGGGAGCCCACAGAGGTCCCCACACTGCAGTTCCAGAAGTGGAATGACAGTGGGCATTTTTACCTAGAGTTTGGTGGAATGAAAGAGGAAGCAGCTATATCTCATATAACACGACACACTTTTCTTAAAAACCTCTTGAAAATCTTTCCTGTTCTTGACAATCTTCCATCCCCATCGCCAGCTGCAGTGGTTCCCTTTCCTCTTCCCCCTCTTACTGTCTCCCTGCAGCCTCCTTCAGCTCAGTTCAGTTCAGTCGCTCAGCCGTGTCCGACTCTTTGCGACCCCATGAATTGTAGCACGCCAGGCCTCCCTGTCCATCATCAACTCCTGGAGTTCACTCAGACTCACATCCATTGAGTTGGCGATGCCATCCAGCCATCTCACCCTCTGTCGTCCCCTCCTCCTCCTGCCCCCAATCCCTCCCAGCATCAGAGTCTTTTCCAATGAGTCAACTCTTCACATGAGGTGGCCAATGTACTGGAGTTTCAGCTTTAGCATCATTCCTTCCAAAGAAATCCCAGGACTGATCTCCTTCAGAATGGACTGGTTGGATCTCCTTGCAGTCCAAGGGACTCTCAAGAGTCTTCTCCAACACCACAGTTCAAAAGCATCAATTCTTCGGTGCTCAGCTTTCTTCACAGTCCAACTCTCACATCGTTGGATCTCCTTGCAGTCCAAGGGACTCTCAAGAGTCTTCTCCAACACCACAGTTCAAAAGCATCAATTCTTCGGTGCTCAGCTTTCTTCACAGTCCAACTCTCACATCCATAGATGACCACTGGAAAAACCATAGCCTTGACTAGACGGACCTTTGTTGGCAAAGTAATGTCTCTGCTTTTTAATATGCTAAATAGGTTGGTCATAACTTTCCTTCCAAGCAGCCTCCTTGGCCCTCTCCATCTCTGTGCTTCCCCCACCCACCACTCCAATCACTGTCATCTGATGTAAGTGGACACAGCTTTCTTATCCTCAACCTTTCATGACACATCCAAGGTCCCAGGCAGGAAAACAGACTCTGTTTGGGCTGCATCTCCTTGGGGGTCTTGAGAATGGGAAGAGGCAAAAGGCAATGTAATGTTTTGGCTCAGACAGTAAAGAATCTGCCTGCAATGCAGGAGATATGGGGTTCAATCCCTGGGTCAGGAAGATCCAATGGAGGAGGGAATGTCAACCCACTCCAGTATTCTTCTGGAGAATTCCATGGACAGAGGAGCCTAGCAGGCTACAGTCCACATGGTCACAAAGAGTCAGACACGACTGAGCAATTAATACTTTTACTTTGAAGTCTTTTAATTTTATAAATGCCATTTTCACTAACTATGGTTGATGAGCTATCATAACCAAGGAGATTGTTAACAGCTAGAAGGAACTGGTAAATGTTTGAGGCTTACATTTTCCCCAGTCAGCATACATTTAAACAAATAAATATTTATCAAGTGCTTTCAAAGTGCCATCTCTAGACCACGGCAGAAACAGTACCTGGAAATAGTTAGAAATTCAGAATCATGGGCTTCATCCCAGACCTAATGAACCAAAATCTCCATTATTGATTCTGAATTTGAATATGCCCTGCCACTGACTCTAATGATTGCTTAAGTCTGAGAGTCACTGATATACTCCATGAAAAGGAATCGTGATAGAAGCTCAGGAATGCACCCTGAGCCTGACTTGACTCCTCAGGAAACAGTAATGGTCTGTCAGGGAAGATAAGCATGTACACAAATGACTAAAATAAGGTGGAACACATGGCATGTTAGAATCATGATTCACACATGGCACAGAATTGCAGAGAAAAGAAAGCGAACTCTGTCAGCGAGGGAATTGCTGAGTGTATTTTCCCACTGACTAGGTTGTACTTATGACTTATTTTAGCTAGCTGTCTCTCTGAGCCTCAACTTCCCCATTTCTAGGTTGGAACTAACAGTGCCCATTCTGATGAGTATACCTGTGCTCAGTCCTGAGTTGTGTCTGACTCTCTGAGACCCTATGATTATAGCAGGCCAGGCTCCTCTGTCCATGGGATTCTCCAGGCAAGAACACTGGAGTGGGTTGCCATTTCCTCCTCCAGGGGATCTTCCCTGAGGAGTCACACCAATTAAATAAGATCATGGAAACTGAAAGTCTTCAGCATCGAATCCTTGGCTCAAGCAGCAGTAGTTTATCCCTAGTGCTCCTTATCTAAACTTCCTCAGGACATAGAAGGTTAAAGGAATATGTAATAAGATATCAGAATGTGGAATCCCAAGCTTTACAGCGATAACCATTTTCTTCCCAAATCTGCTTTACTAGCTGATAATGAATATCAATTATAAGCTAATGTCTCATTTCTGCTTTCCAGATTCCTTGGCTACCAAGGAAGTTCCAGGATGGATTTTGTTCAACATTTGCACATATCAGGTTGGCAGTCTAATTTACAAGGGAAAACAGGGCTTTACCATTAGCAGTCACTACCATATTCTACCTCCAGCACTCATCAAAATCTTATCTCCCTGTGAAAGGAAAAAATACAATGTTAATCATGTAGTGAACAATTTTTGAGTATCATTACTGTGTTCCAGGGCTTCCCAGCTGACTCAGTGGTAAAGAACTTGCCTACCAACGCAGGAGACATTAAGAATTGCAGGTTCGATCCCAGGGTTGGGAAGATCCCCTGGAGAAGAGAATGGCAACCCACTCCAGTATTCTTGCCTGGGAAATCCTATGGAGCCTGGCAGCTACAGTCCACGGGTCGCAAAGGGTTGGACACTATTTAGCAATGAAACAACAGTTCTCTTGGCGAAGGAAATGGCAACCCACTCCAGTGTTCTTGCCTGGAGAATCCCAGGGACAGGGGAGCCTGGTGGGCTCCCGTCTATGGGGTCACACAGAGTCAGACACGACTGAAATGACTTAGCAACAACCACAGCACTGTGTTCCAGGGCAAGAAAGATGCTCGAGGCAAGGAATAGAAAAGACAAATCTTGCTCTAGCTTTATGAAGCTTATATTACAACGATGACTGAGGATCAGTTTATTCTGGAATTACAAAACTGAAATTTTTCTCAAGGATAGAGATCAAACTATGTTCGCATGGTACAATCTTTTTAGTCCTAAACAATGCTTGTAAGCTATAAGCATTTGAAAGAGTATGACTTTTACTTTCGTCCAGGTCTCAAAAGCTTTTAAGATTCACAGGTGAGTAACATACACTGTCTCTCCAGGAGATTTGTCCTCAGTGGATAGGCAAGTAATGCACAGAGCACAGGGTGTGGAGGAACCCAGTGTCAGCCCTGCTGGGCGCTCGGCCAGGTGCAATACCACCAAACATGGCCCAGGCTCAAGAGAAGCAAGATGCCTCCAGGTCTGCGTTCAGTGGGGCCTCAAGGCAAAGATAAAACTGCCTGCCTTTGGGGTGGTTGTGCTGATGGAAGTGCCGTCCTCAGGAGGAAGGACTCAGACACAGGCCAACGGGATTTAAAGGATACTCCTGACAATAGTACTGCTTGTAGCACCTTTAAGCACCTTCCACTGCTCGGAGCCTGTTTCCTTTTATCTGTAAAATTAGAATAAAAATACTTTCCACTCAGAGCTGTCCTCAGGATTAAGTGCAATAATGGATTTTAAAGGAGTGAAAAATCTGTTAGGCAAATATGAGGATTATTGTTGTCTTCTGGGAGGAGAAATGCTGAGAGGTTTCACACCCACTGGGCCATCTCCTAAGACCTGGACGCTGCCTGCTCAAGGGCAGGAGAGGTGTTGCCTCATCAAAGGTGCTTTCCCTTCCGACCTCTGGCTTGTCCTGCTCTCCCCAGCTGAGACAGGCTGGGACCCGGGACCTGGGCTGCAGTGCTTGCATGTGGACAAAGGCCTTCTCCAAGCAACAAAAGGAAAAGAAACGAGAAGGGACTAAAAATAACTGCATGCATGTGTAGTTGGGGCAAATTATGACCACAAGATACCAAACGACCATCCCCTCAAAAAAATAAATAAAACCTCCTACGGCCATTTCTGAAGCAATAGCAGGGTACTGCACATGCCACGCACACTCAACGCCATCTAAGGGGTGGGCAGACCACCTAAGCCCCTCTCTAGCCCGACCCTGGACAACCCCCTAACCTCACCCCTATAAGGATCCAGCTCACAGCCTCTGGGTGAGTGGCCGAGCCAGGGAACCTGTTGTCTGTTCTCGCTCCCCGTGCCGCACAGGGGCCCCAGTAAAGCTTTGCCTGAATTCCTTGTCTGGCCTCTGATCAATTTCTATTGATTAAAGAGGTCAAGAGCCCTGGTTGTTCTCACAACCAAGGTAACCCTAACATTGATTATTAGATGAATGGAGGCTAAACGCAGTGCGTTTTCCCCATTTGGAAGCTTGAGCATCGCTAGCCCCATATTCACCCCACACTCCCCAATCCCAGGCCCCTCCAGCCTCTCCCCCAAATGTGGTTAATCCTTCCCGTGTTAAAGTTGCACCCGACCAGATTACCTGCTCCCTATAGAGCGCCTCTCCCGTTGCCTTCACTTTCCATCTCCCAGGGTACATGGCCAAGTGACTTCCATTGAACTTATGCTCAACATTACTCTTAACAAAGAGAAAGAAAACTTCATTTTAGCTGTTTGTTTTATTTCCAACGTGGTTTGGTTGGAAACCAAAGTTTCCTGTGCTTTCTGATCTTTCCTAACGACCATCCAACATTATCCAGAGGGATAATTCATTGGTTCTGATCATATTTTTGAGTTGAGATGGCACCAGTGTTGGAGACACAAGAGTAAGCAAAGGCATCCATGTTTCTGTTTTCATCGTGCTTAAGGGCTGGTTGCTATTAATCGTAAATGAGGACATTGTAAGTTATAAATGAGCACCAAAAGAAGAGAGGTTTTGGCATTCTGTGGGCACACTCAGGTCCAACTGTGTATATGGCCAGAATCCATTCTGGTCAGTGTTTCAGCCAAAACTTTTAGAAATGAGTTTTTATTATCACTTCTAACCAAATATAGACTTTTTCTCTTTTTTAATATTTATGTATTTTGTTGCATCAGGTCTCAGGTGCATCACAAGGTATTTTTGTTGCGGCGCTTGGGTTCAGTAGTTGCATTGCTCAGGCTTGGTTGCCCCTCAGCATGCGAGATCTTGGTTCCCCGACCAGGGATCAAACCCACGTCCACTGCATTGCAAGGATCACTGGACCACCAGGAAAGTCCCCAAATACAGACTCTTTAATTCAAAATATTAATATCTCCTGCAAAAGAGATAAAAAAATACCATTCCTGTAGTCCCCTGTAAAGAGAGTTTTTTTAGTATTTTGATTTTGATTATTAGATATAAACTGATTGGTCAGTGTCAGCCATCGCTGACTACAAGCCACAGCCTAGACGCAGACCCATGTCCACTGTAGACGCACCCACACAGAAAACCTCCTTGCCAGGGACAAAGCCCCAGACTCTGCTGCCTGATGAAGAGTCTCACTCTGTTTCCTGATGTATGTACATTGCAAAGTAACCCCAAGAAATACATTAAAAAAAGAGAGACTCCCTGGGGGGAAAAAAAAAAAAACTAAAGAAAAGCTTCATACATTAGCGAGCACACAATGGTCCTGAGAAGCCCTGCAGTTAAAATAAAAAATCTATTTGGCGTGTAACCCAGGCCTTCCCACGTTCATTCATCATAGGACCATTTCTCCAAAATGTCTATAAATATACTGAAAAAATAATATTCCAGGGAAGGTATCTTTGGAATGCTCTGGTTTAACTCATTCGGATCCTTCTCAGGTAGCTGTTTGTCTGGTTTTGTTGATTGTCATCACGGGGACTTTGTAAAGGTATAGCATTTTCCTAAGTCCATTGTGATCAATTACATCGTGTGCTGAACTGACAACCAAAATTTTGTTTTGCCCTTTAACAGAGAAAGCATCCCAGATGAGAGGCAACCGTGTCTCTTTACCCTCCAAAGAGCCACAGAATGACTGCCTGGGGCCTGAGAAGGACTCACCCCACAAGCTGACACACAGTTCATTGTGCTACCTTTGTTTCATGTTGATTTTCCTAGCGTTTGTCTCTGCTTTGGCAATCTCAGAGAAATTTCTAATTTTCCAAGATGGCCTGCAGTGAAGTTCTATTCTCTGAGATGTTTGGTTTTTTTTTTAGTCTCTTAAGCAAGTTATACAATTCAAATCACCTCTCTCTGTCCACCCATCTGCTTGTTTTTGCTTTTCTTCCTCTCTGCTGGATGTGGGGTAGAAATCCTCCAGGCCTCCTCCCGCCCCTCCCTGTCCACTGCCCTAAACTCTCCCCCACCGCTCTGTCTATCCTCTCTGTCAGGAGCCGGGGCCCCTTCTGTTCCGATGGCTCGGGGCCCACCTGTACCAGCCCCATCTGTCAGTAAAGCAACCCCAGCATCTCCCGAACCTGGTGGAGGAAATTCTCCTCCGAAGAATTGACGTCACTAGGTGTTCTCCTGAGAGTTGTGGCCTGAAAATGTAGCTACATTGAAGAAGAATAAAGGGCACTGCAGCGTGGAGTACAGGGCCTCACCATGCTGGCATGGACAAAATGCTTCTGCCTCACAGCACGCCTTTCACCACTAGAAGCATTGCCAGAAAAACAGGAATAGAAAAAGATAAGGTCTTCAGGCTAACTAGAAAGGGCACAGGATCTATATTTTAATGCATAAGAAGATCCAGTGGATAAAGTCTGTTTCCTAAACGTGGTAGCAAACATATTTGCAAGGTTATCCCCTCCGATTTGTCCAATTCAAGCAGTGCGACAAGCCTTTGTGGAAGACATCATCCTGATTTCGTTCCTTGGCACTGTTTGTAAAGAAGGCAGGGAATCATAATCCAAAGGAACCATTTCCTTGAAAGGAAGGTCTATCTTTAATATTTAAAAGCCCCGATCTCCTAGAAAAGATATATAATAAAAAAGAGAGAGAGAGGCTCTACACTTGAGGACTACAGCGATGCTTGGCTGTGTTTTCTCGTCTGAAATTTGGTTCATATTCAACTTAGATTCACGTGTTGGCTTTAGAGGAGAACAGAATGGACTCAGCCAGCCATGGCGCAGTGCGTGTTGTAGGACTGGACGTGCTCTGAAATCTGTCGATGGCCCCTGAAATTCATAGTTAGAGCCCTTGATATCCACACGGCCTCCAGTTTTGATGCTGCCTTGCCTGCAAAGCACTGCAGCGACCCTGTTTATCTGGCCCCCGCACAACGTTGTCAAGACACATTTCCATTTTCCAAGTGACTGCTGCCACTGGGCCACAGTCTGTGCTCATTTCTCGAGTAGCTAAACCCTTTGACACTGTGGTTTTTAATTAAAATTACATTAAAGTTAATCAACCAGAAAGAGGCCTCTGTAGAAGGCAGGTTTGATTGCAACCTGCGAAGGGCACGGAGGCTGCCAACTCGCTAAAGATGTGCCTGCAGATGCCAATCTGCCTGCGTGAGCCCCACGGTTACAGAGCCGCTGCCGAGGGGTCAGGTCTGCCATCGTCTTCCTGGGACTGTCAAACTGCACTGTGATGGCAGGAGCTCTCACAGAGTGGAAAAAGCAGACCAGCTTCTTCAGAGCACACTGTCCCCACACCCCTGCCATCTCCTCAACCACTGATGGGAAACTGCCAGCCCAACTGCTTCACCGTTAGACACCGTTAGACACCAGGATCCCCGGAGAACCTGGGTTTGTCATTTGGGGAGGCTCCTGGACGCCCTGTGTTCTTCTGCAGGCTGAACGCCTGGTGTGTCGCATTGTGTTTGGTTTGCTCTGTTTTAAAAGGGACAGAGGAGATACTTGAATGCTCCAGGATGCCTTGTTTGTCTCCAAGTTCTTTATAAAAGGGCTTCACTGGAAAATGGCAGCCCAGCATTACCTTCCTAGGCTGAATCAAGAGACTAGCAAATCAAACTTCACATCCAGGACTTGTTATTTCATGCCTGCTGAACGTGGCAGTGGTGTGGGGCTGAAGATGTGAATTTTCATTTTCGTTCCTTTCTTCTATGATTAATTTACATAATATACCTGGGCCTTAATAAAGTACCTGGAACTTGGTAAGAGATGGGTTTGCTTTCAATAAGGGTGCATTGTTTATCTCAGTTATCCCTGTTTAAAGCTATAGAACTACCATTAGGACAAAAAGTCGGGTGTCATTCTATCCTGAGTACCAACTCTTATCTCTTGGAAATTGCTGCCTAAATCACCATGTTAAGAAAGATTCCAAGGCAGCATCCAGGTAATCAAGCAAAGAGTGATCTCAGTCAGACTTTGAACAATATCCTTGTTCTAAGTATTCATGTATGGATGTGAGAGCTGGACCATAAAGAAGGCTGAGAAAGAACTGATGCTTTCAAATCGTGATGTTGGAGAAGGCTCTTGATAGTCCCTTGGACTGCAAGGAGATCAAACCAGTCAATCCTAAAGGAACTCGCTGGAAGGACTGATGCTGAAACTGAAGCTCCAATACTTTGGCCACCTGATGCAAAGAGCTAACTCATTGGAAAAGACCATGATGCTGGGAAAAATTGAAGACAGGAGGAAAGGGGACAACAGAGGATGAGATGGTTGGATGGCATCACCAACTCAATGGACACGAGTTTGAACAAACTCTGGGAGATAGTGAAGAACAGAGAAGCCTGGCATGCTGCAGTCCACAGGGTCTCAGAGTTGTACATGATTGAGCAGCTCAACAACAACAAATGTTCGAGAAGTAGTATCAAGATTATGTCAGAATTCTGTGGTTGCTTCAAAGTAAACTGATAATGCCTTGGGATGATTTACAAGGAAAGAATGAACTTTGAAGAGGAAAAGTAACTAACTTTACTGAGTTTCAAACGGTCCTTAAAAGCTGGCAAAATTTTTGTATTATAGATCCCTGAGTGGCCTCCTAAGCCTAGCAGCTGATTCTGACCCAGCTGTTGGTCCTGTAATTTGTACCCATGTCCTACACAGGATCTGCCCACATGCTCTGCTCAGAGGCAAGTTTCTTGAGGCAGGGGAACCTCAAGTGCCATGTACATCCTAACTGTGAACATTAATGATTCCCTATAAAAAGATATTTATAAAAACAGAATTTTGTTGCTTTAAGTTCTGTTTTCTACAATGAGATCTAAGGGCAAGTCTGCTAAGCAGGAAATTGGTTCTTAAAATATTGTATCTTCTCTAATAAAAACAGAAATAAACCCTGCAACAAGTTTTTTGTTTGTTTTGCTTCTCTGGCCACCTTACTTACGATTTCTTTCCTTTAAACGTAACCATGATGACTGGAGCCACAGCAGCCATATTCTGACCATGAGGCACAAGAAACAAGACCCAGTAATAATAATAATTCTGAGAATAATAAAAACAGAAGGATGGAAAAGAATTTGGAGCTGTAAAGACATTTTATTAACTGTTGCCCTAAAACTGGAACCTCTAGATTCCTTGCTTATGTGAAATAACTGTCATAGTACTTAAGTCACTGTTAGATGGGGAATCTTTTACTTGCAGCTACAAGCTTTCTAATTGATATATTAGTCTTATTTTCCCAACATAAAGAATAAAATATCATAATTTCATTCCTCCACTTTAACATTTTAATCATGTTATATCTTTGTGTTTGGTGTACATCAAAACTCTGTCTGTTCCTTGTAGAAGTCCTTCATAGGGAAACATAGCACAGGTTAGCTTTTCTTGCCTAGTCAGATTTTTGGGATAATCTCTCTCTTCTGGCCTCTGTGAGACCTCTATAAAACTTTCTCCAGTCAATATTCCAGTGTTTTCTCCTCTAGCTTTAAATCAAACAGGAGTTCTCTTGTCCACTAGAACACAGTTTTCCTGTGAGAAAGTGAACATTTGTTTGGTGTCTGCCTGTGGATGAACCATCAGATCATCCCTTGATGCTGGGGAAAAGGCAATAAAGAGGCTGAGGCCATGGGCTGATTAGCTGGACAAGCTGAGATCTATGAAGATAAAGGAGAAAGATGAAGCTAAGGCCGCCACAAGCAACCTCTGAAAGCCCCGTGACTGCTCCTGGAAAGGCAGTGAGCCCCTACTACTCACATATGCCAGCCACAGAATTGTCTGGAAAGCTGGCCAATTCTGCTACCTACACTGACAGACTGAATGCAAAAATATCCACCAACATGTTTTTCACAAGAGATATCTCCAGGGGATAAACATGCAGAAAAACTGAAAATGAAAGAATATAAAAGATAGACCACACAAGTACTAAGCAGAAGAAAGTGGAACTAGCTCTAGCACACAGGATTTCAAATTAAAGATTCAGCTGGAGTGCTCAGATATGGGAAATATCCAATACCCTGCACGCATCCAGGAGGTGCCTGCACTCGTTCCAACTACGGGAGCAAAGGCAGTGTGTGCCCCGGGACAGCCCTTTCCAGGCCTCGGGCCTGCAGGAGGCTGATGCTCCATGAGCCAGTTGAGAAGGAAGCAGAGAAACAGCCAGTCCTTCCTCTGCCTTTGCCCTGGAGAGGGCGAAGGGACAGGGAAGACTCTTGTTCTGATGACAATTCAGAGGAGGATTTAAGTATTGCTTAATACTATACAATAAAATACAACACAGCAAAAAATATCTATCAGGACGCTATAAATAGAGCCCTAAAATTCAATGAGGTCAAACACACGGTTGAATCACAGGAACATTAGTAACATGGGGAGAGTGAGTCTGCACAGCTAAACCTTTGGAGGCTCATGGGCTTGTGTCACATCTGGATTTGTGCTGCTGCAGGGCCTGTGGGGCGCAGGGGGGTCACAGTTGGGATTCTCTAGAACAGCAGATGCTGCGGCAGATTATGGGGTACAAGGTACTTATGAGAGTCACAATCAACATGTACCAAAGAAAGGGGGGATAGCAGGATCGGGCAGAGAGATGGCAAACCTGGAAAGCAGGGGCTACTCTACCGTCCAGGGTCAGGTGGGATGCTGGGCCCATACAGCCTTGCCTGGCTCAATCCCTGGGTACAGGTGGCCCCAGAGGGTGGGACCTCAGTCAGGGCAGCTCTCTGAAGCTAAGCCCACCCGGCAGCAGCTGCCAGCTGGGGGCAAACCTGTCTGTTAGACAATTCTTGACTGTGCTGTCTGACCATAACTGTTTCTGATCTCCTCTCTTTATGGGAGTAGACAAGATGGTCCACATCAATTACCACTAATCATGTTTCTCAGACCCTAGTAAATCTAATTCCCTGACTAGGGATCAAATCAGGGCCTCCTGCATTGGGAGCACAAAGCTTTAGTCACTGGACCACCAGGGAAGGTAAAAAATATTGACAGGAAAATTCATGACTGTTAATGGCAGTATCTCTAAGGAAAATATCTTCATTTGGACTACATGGCTCCAACATTCAACGAGTATGAATCTTTCAAATACTATTCCTTCCAGTGAAGAAAATGAAGTTTCTGCTTTTTTAACAGTGTATATTGTTTTTCCAGTGGTCATGTATGGATGTGAGAGTTGGACTGTGAAGAAAGCTGAGCACCAAAGACTTGATGCTTTTGAACTGCGGTGTTGGAGAAGACTCCTGAGAGTCCCTTGGACTGCAAGGAGATCCAAACAGTCCATTCTAAAGGAGATCAGTCCTGGGTGTTCTTTGGAAGGTATGATGCTAAAGCTGAAACTCTAGTACTTTGGCCACCTCATGTGAAGAGCTGACTTATTGGAAAAGACTCTGATGCTGGGAGGGATTGAGGGCAGGAGGAGAAGGGGACAACAGAGGATGAGATAGCTGGATGGCATCAACAACTCAATGGACGCGAGTCTGAGTAAACTCCAGGAGTTAGTGATGGACAGGGAGGCCTGGCGTGCTACAATTCAGGGGGTTGCAGAGTCGGACACAACTGAGCAACTGAACTGAACTGAACTGGTATGAATTATATAGGGCTTCCTGGTAGCTAAGCTGGTAAAGAATCCACCTGCTATACAGGAGACTTCGGTTCAATTCCTGAGTCAGGAAGAGCCCCTGGAGAAGAGATAGGCTACTCACTCCAATATTCTTGGGTTTCCCTGGCGGCTCAGATGGTAAAGAATCCACCTGTAATGTGAGAGACCTGGGTTTGATCCCTGGGTAGGGAAAATCCCCTGGAGGAGGGCATGGCAACCCATTCTAGTATTCTTGCTTGGAGAATTCCCATGGACAGAGGAGCCTGGTAGGCTGCAGTCCATGGGGTCATAAAGAGTCAGACATGACTGAATGGCTAAGCACACAGACATGAATTATCTAACAAGATTGGAATATTATATCTTATCCAGTTTTTAAGGATGTTGAACTTTTTTGTACCATATGTTTGACACAAAGAACATTTATTACAGCATCAGACAATAGAAATAGAAATCCTTATAAGTATGAAAAATGTATGAGAAATGTGCTTTTCACTTCTAGCACATTGAAAGCTATAAGATAAACAAATGTTGAGGATTCCATCAACCATGGATCCAAGAACCAGAATTCCATAGATGTAATCTGTAAGTCTAAAGAAACAAATTCCAATTAATTCATTAGTACATTTAAATTTCTGATAAGCAAGACTTCTGTTTGGAGGAGCAAATTAAAACACCTTTATTTTTACTGCAATAAAACAACATCATGAAATTTTGTTTGGATTCTTGCACTTTTGTTGAAACTTCACCCCATTCCACACCTGTATGAAATGAAAGTTACTGAACAAGAGTTATTTTAAAAATGCTTATACAACTCTTTTCAGAAACAACAGTAAACAGTATTATTGACAGAATCAGCAACTTAATTAAAAAGTCTGTTAATGATGGTGTTAACAAACCTGGCATATTTTCAGTTTAGATTGACACTGTTCAAACTGATATGTCATAAAATCTGGATGAGAACACTGGCTATCTAAATTAAGAGCATTTATTATTTGAAAATATTGGCAGCTATTACATATATTCTGTGATCAAATTATATTTTTTAATAAAAATATTCTTCTTAAAAGTCAAGATGGAGTCATGGGCTGTGTGATGTTTACCCTTGGGCTAGAGAAAAATCACCAACACATAATTATCCATAACAGCAAAGCTTTAAATAAATAAACAAATTTACTGCTTTAGAGAGGAGTATGCATACTGCTTGAATTTCAAACTTGAATGATTTTTTTGCTACTTCACTCCTTTAGCAAATATATTGAGCTCCTGATATGTGCCAGGCATTTCTGTAGGAGCTGAGAAGTATGGAAGTATGATGCTGTTGCTTGATTTTATTATCAGAATTTAATGTGTCTTATTAAAGAGTAGTGACACAATAGCTCCTTGAAAACTGTGATGACCTAAAATTAAAATTTTGATAAGGTTCAAGTGTTTCTAAAGGGTTACATCAGCGGAAAACATATGTTATTTAGTGTCTCTTTGCCCCTCCATAATGAGACCACAGTGGCTTCAGCCCTCAATAGTGCCTTTTCTTCAGAAGTCTCAACTAGCACCTCAGTTTTCTGGGATGGTGTAAGAAGATGATGGCTTATACTCTCAAAGCTGGCACAACTTTCAAGCCCCTGAGTCCTGGAAGTTTCCTCTGTCCCACTCATTTCACTACGCAGAACATCGATGTTTCTAATTGTCCATAGCAATCGCGCACATCATATCCTAAAACTCATCCCATTTTTCACAACTCTCAAGGCACACAAGGCTACTTTCTCCTAAACACACCGATCTGACTTCTTCCTCAAAGACCTTTACACCTGCCGGTCCCTCTGTCTGGAATGCTGTTCTACCAGATGGCACCCTTGCATCATGCAAGTCACTGCTGGAATGTCACCTCCTCCAGGCCCTACCTAAAATAACACACCCCCATCTCAGTCTCTACCTCAATACCCTGCTTTAATATTTTTCACCATGTTTGACAGTTGTTGATATATTATGTATTTATTCATCTGTTTGTCTGTCACCCAACTAGCATATACGCTCCAGGAGATCACTGGACTCAGACAATGTTCAGAATATACTGAGGATATAAAAGTTGATCAATTAAAGCCTTTTGAATGAACATATGAAAAACATGAATGAACTTGAGTTTAACAGACTTCACTGAAGAGTTTGGGGCTAAAATAAAGAGGAGCTCAAACTACAGCAATATAAATTATCTTAAGAGGAAGCACAAGCATCCGCCTTCTCAAGACTTTCCTCTCTGAGATGAAAACAACCAACTCCTGCTCTTGTTTTAGGAAGAGTTTTCCCTTCTTTAGGACTTCAGGCATCAACTTATACTCAGTTTTTGAGGATTCACATTCTACCCCGGCACTTCCCAATATGCTTTTCCAAAGACAGTTCTTTCCTTTAGAGAAAAGTGGTAAAGAATCCACCTGCCAATGCAATTAGACATAACAGATCTGGGTTTGATCCCTGGGTTGGGAAGAGCCCTTGGAGGAGGATGTGGCAACTCACTCCAGCATTCTTGCCTGGAGAATCCCCATATACAGAGAAGCCTGGTGGGCTACATTCCACGGGATTGCAGAGTTAAACATGACTGAAGTGTCTGAGTATGCACGCACTTATCTACTCTTCAAAGGTAAAATTTTCTCCACTTCTTTAGATCATTAAGTAAAAGTGGTATAAAATCAAAATCTTAAACTTAACACTGAATTAATTCTTCTATCCCAGACAGAATCTATTTATTTGGTTAACAGATATAAGTCAAAGACTACCCTAATCCCAACAAATAGGAGCTTCCTTTAGTTTTATTGAATAGTTGACTTNATCCCAACAAGTAGGAGCTTCTTTTAGTTTTATTGAGTAGTTGACTTGCAATATTACTTTCAGGTATATGATATTTGATACTTTTGGAGCTTACACTCCAGACAAAGTTATTATAACATATTGCCTATATTCCCTTCCTACATTTGTTTAATACTACTAGTTTGCATCTTAATCCCCTTCACCTGTTTTGCCCCTCCCCCGACTCCTCTTTTTACAGGTAACCACTAGTTTATTCTCTATATCTGTGAATATGTTTATGTTTTATTTATTTTTTGTATTTCACATAGGAGTGAAAACATAGGTATGTGTCTTTCTCTGTATGACTTATTTTACTAAGCATAATACCTTCCAACTCTATCCATGTTGTTGCAAATAGCAGAATTTTGTTCCATTTTATGGTATTCCATTTTATATATGTACCACATCTTCTGTATCCATTTATCTGTTGATGGGTACTTATGCTGTTTTCTTATGTTGGGTATTGTGTATAATGGACTTGTGTATAATTGTGTGTATAATTGTGTATAATTGTGTGTATGAACTTTGGGTTACAATGTTTACCCCAGGGTTGGGGTGCCAAATATGGGGCTTGAACACACTAGATGGCTTCTCCCCTCCAACCAGACACTGTGGTTCTCTCTTATTAAGAAGAAAAGCCACTGGTAGAGCCATTCTGTGAGTCTTCAGGGCATGCTCAGAAAGAGAGACCAGCGTTTTACAGAGAGTCATAGTTCACCCTCTGGGAGCTTGATGACTATGACAATGGAGGGCTCACAGGTACCCTGTGAAACTGTGCAATGAAACAGGGTGCTTCATTTTTGTTAATTCTAAGTTTGAAATGTGTCATCTGTACTCTAGAAATGCATCAGGAATAAGAGAAAGAAATGGACTGGGGTAGAAAGGAATTGAAAGAAAGGAGAAAAGAAATCAACCAGTGAACTCAAATGAGTTCTCCAGCTGAGTTCATAGTTTGTTCCAATGTCAATTTCCTGGTTTAGGAAATGCAGTGTTGATATAAGATGTTACCTTTGGGTGAAGCAGCCTAAAGGATACCTTGAAACTAATTGTGCAAACTCTTGTGAGTCCAAGGACTTCCAAAAAGAAAAAAGCAATATTCTTTTTAAAAAGGAATCAGAGGTTGGGGAACAAGATGGTGGAGGAGCAGGTGGACGTGGGGTACATCTCTCTCCACAGATACATCAGGAATACACCTTCAGACACAGAAGTGCATGCAGAACACCAGCTGAGAGCAGACAGGAGTACCTGACCAGTGGAAAAGAATGTATAGAACCAAGCAAAACTTAGAAGGAAGAAGGAACTAGGGGGAAAAACAGGAGTGTTAGTAGGACTGGACCTGCCCTCAGCTGGTGGGGGAACTGAAGCAGGGGTCCGATCCCTACAACGGGGCAACTGTCTGAGTCAGAGAAGAAACATTTAAGGCTGAGAAGGAAACAGCTGATCTGTGGCAGCCTAAATGGAATGAGAATCAGACAGTCCTTGCCGCAGCCATACATACCCCGGACAGAAACACTGGTCTCCTGGAAGGTGCAGTGGCTGGAGCTCGAGTTTAGGGATTGTGGAGCAATCCCAGGGCGAGGGCTGCTGTTGAGTGTGGAGAGTCAGATCGAGGGGGTGTGAGGAAGGAGACTGTGGTGGGAAATGCCGGTGGAGGAAAGCCAGGCAGCCATGGAGCAAGGCAATACTGCTGAGTCATGTGTAGGAGCTGGAGCCATCCCCATAGCCTCTCTCTCCCCACACACCAGCATCTGCAGCTGAACAATAGAGAAGCTGGGCCACCAAATGCCTGAAGCACTGAACTACAGGGTAGGACCACACCCGAGGTGCTCCTTTCAGTGACTGATGCGATGAACTACAGAATAGGACCCCACTCAGGGTGCCCCTTTAAGTGCCTGACGTGCCAATCTACAGAGTAGGACCCCAAACAGGGGGCCCCTCTATATGGCCAACATGCTGAACAACAGAGAAGGACCCCAGGCAAGGGAGCCCTCTAAGTGCCTGAACAGGTGGAGCTATGGAGAAAGACTGGCCAAAGAGGCCTTCTGAACGCCAGCTACAAGAGGCTCAAAAAAAGACTCTGAGAGGGCCATAACTCCTGTAGCAGAGGCAGTCCGTGTCCCTGCACACTTGGCACCACCAGGGTCCCCACAAGCCAAGCAGCTGCGCCACCTTCACACTCGACTCTCACTGGGGCAGAGCTGCCACAGGCAAAAAGAACTCTTGCATCTATGCACGCAGGATCACTTTGGTCGTGTCCAACTCTTTCTGACCCTGTAGGCTGTAGCCTGCCAGGCTTCTCTGTCAGAGATAGGGTTTTCCAAGCAAGAATACTGGAGCGTATTGGCCAATACTGGTTGCCATACTCTTCTGGAGCACTGTTTTCTGCTGCCCTAGCCGCCAACCCCGCTGAGTACCTGGTGCTTCCAGAATCCCTGCAACCCAAGCAGCTGCACCACCTTCACACCTGGCCCTCACAGGGGCAAACCCAAGTCCTCCAGGACAGCCTTAGAAGCTAAACCCCAGTGGACAACACACAGGTAGAGGTGGAAATAAAACTGCAATTGAAACCCCGGGGCAGTGTGGCCAAAGAAGAAGACCTAAAACCTTCCTACCAGCTGTACAAGCTGCAGATTAAATCCACATGATCAACTAAGCAGACTCTATGTTGATGGAATATATAAAAGGCCATTGAGAGCTCCCACAAAGGAAAACGCACTAGCTCTGATAGCTGTGGACACTGGAAGCAAGAACACACAGGAGTAGGACCAGATTAGAATCTGAGCTGCCCCCACAGCAAGTCCAGAGATCAGCACAGCATTGGAGGCCATCCTAGAGAGGTGAGGGGAACTGTGACTCCCAGCGAGGGAAAGGACTCTGACAGCACTAACTCAAGAAAAACCTTTATTATTATTTTTTTCACTTGTTCTGTAGATTCTTTTGGACTTTTTTCTTTTTTCTTCTCCTTTTTTCCCCCTGTTATAGTTGTTGATTTTATTGGCATGAAGAAATCCAATTAAGCTTTTGAGCTTTTTTCCCCCCTCAATCATATTTTTTATTGTTGTCATAAACCTCTGCATCTACGTTGGGCTTTTGCAGTTCTATGGATCTTTCCTCTTTTGTTTATTTTCTCTTTTTTTATTTTTAATTTTTTAAACTTATTTTTTCTACATTTATTCCTTTGTTTTCTTTTGCTACTGTTCTTTTCCCCTTGCAGTTAATCTTTAATGTATATAAATCTTCTTTATGTACCTCTCTTTAACTTTGCATATCTATTCTTTCTTTTCTTTCTCTTCTTTCCTCTCAACATATTTGTTAGTTTTATTTTCATTGCTTTATTTCTCAATTGCCACCTTGCTTTAGTTTTGTTTTCCGGTTGTGCTTTAATTCATTTTGTTCTTAACTGGTAGATATAATTTTTCATATCCTTTGTTCACTGGGTCAGTCTATTGTACTTTATTTTTGTTGGACTGCTTTGATTTTGCTTATGGATATATGTGTACATTC
Source organism: Redunca redunca (assembly GCA_006410935.1). Taxonomy (NCBI): domain Eukaryota; kingdom Metazoa; phylum Chordata; class Mammalia; order Artiodactyla; family Bovidae; genus Redunca; species Redunca redunca. Next base: position 142,610 of record SJYQ01096424.1, on the reverse strand, counting down.
CATATATGTGTATATTCCATTATTTTAATTATAGACCTTAAAATAAAGAAGAATACAATAGATAAGGAAGGATATTACATAATGATCAAAGGATCAATCCAAGAGGAAGACATAACAATTGTAAATATCTACACACCAGAGCACCTCATTACACAAGATAAACATTAACAGATATAAAAGGAGAAATTGATAGTAACACAATAATAGTAGTATACTTTAACACCCCACTCACACCAATGGACAGATCATCAACACAGAAAATTAATAAGGAAACACAAGTCTTAAATGATACATTAGTTGAAATGGATCTCATTGATATCTTCAGGACATTTCATCCAAGTGCAGAAGAATACACCTTCTTCTCAAATGCACATGGAATATTCTCCAGGATAGACCACATCTTGGGTCACAAATCAAACCTCACTAAATTTAAGAAAATTGCAATCGTATCAAGCATCTTCTCTGACTAAAGTGCTATGAGACTAGATATCAAATACAAGAAAAAAAGTGTAAGAAACACAAACACATGGAGATTAACCAACACACTTCTAAATAACCAACAGGTTACTGAAGAAATCAACAGGGAAATCAAAAAATTTCTTGAATCAAATGACAATGAAAACATGACAACTCAAAACCTACAGGATGCAGCAAAAGCAGTTCTAAGAGCGAAGTTAACAGCAGTACAATTCTACCTCAAGAAATAAGAAAAGCATCGAATAGACAACCTAATTTTACACCTAAAACAACTGGAAAAAGAAGAACAAAAAAAAAATTAGTAGAAGGAAAGAAATCATAAATATCTGAGCAGAAATAATGGAAAAGAAATGAAGAAACAATAGTAAAGATTAATAAAACTAAAAGCTGGTTCTTTGAGGAGATAAACAAAATTGACAAACCTTTAGCCAGACTCATCAAGAAAAAAGAGAAGAATCAAATCAACAAAATTAGAAATGAAAAAGGAGAGGTTACAACAGACAATGCAAAAATACAAAGGATTATAAGAAACTATTAAGAACAACTATATGGCAATAAAATAGATAACCTGGAAGAAATAGATTCTTAGAAAAGTTCCTTCTTCCAAGACTGATCCAGGAAGAAATAGAAATTATGAACAACAAAATTATAGGCACTGAAATTGAAGCTGTGATTAAAAATCTCCCCAAAAACAAAAGCCCAGGACCAGATGGCTTCACAGGAGAATTCTATCAGAAATTTAGAGAAAAACTAATGCCCATCTTTCTAAAAGTCTTTCAAAAAATTGCAGAGGAAGGAACACTTCCAAACTCATTCTACGAGGCCACAATCACCCTGATAACCAAAACCAGACAAAGACAACACAAAAAAGAAAACTACAGGCCAATATCACTGATGAACATAGATGCAAAAATCCTTAACAAAATTTTAGCAAACAGAATTGAGCAACACATCAAAAAGCTCATACACCAGGATGAAGTTGGGTTTATTACAGGGATGCAAGGATTCTAAACCAATCAATGTGATACACCATATTAACAAATTGAAAGATAAAAACCATATGATAATCTCAATAGATGCAGAAAAAGACTTTGACAGGATTCAGTACCCATCTATGATTGAAACTCTTAATAAATGGACATAGAAGGAACCTACCTCAACATAGTAAAGGCCATATATGATAAGCTTACAGGAAATATTATTCTCAATGGTGAAAAACTGAAAGCATTCCCTCTAAGACCAGGAACAAGACTTGGGTGTCCACTTTCACCACTATTATTCAATATAGTCCTGGAAGTTCTAGCTACAGCAACCAGAGAAGAAAAATGAATAAAAGGAATCCAGATTGGAAAAGAAGTAAAGCTCTCACTGTTTGCAGATGACATGATACTGTACATAGAAAACTCTAAAGATAGTATCAGAAAATTACTAGAGCTAATCAGTGAATTTAACAAAGTTGCAGGATACAAAATCAATACACAGAAATCACTTGCATTTCTATATACTAACAATGAAAAATCACAAAGAGAAATTAAGGAATCAATCCCATTCATCATTGCAGCAAAAAGAATTAAATATCTAGGAATAAACTTACCTAAGGAGACAAAAGAACGGTATACAGAAAATTACACTAATGAAAGAAATCAAAGACAACACAAACAGATGGAGAGATATTCCATGTTCCTGGGTAGGAAGAATCAATATTGTGAAAATGACTATACTACTAAATGCAATCTGCAGATTTCATGCGATCCCTATCAAATTACCAATGGCATTTTTCACAGAAATAGAACAAAAAATTTCATAATTCATATGGAAACACAAAAGACCCCAAATAGCCAAAGCAGTCTCGAGAAAGAAGAATGGAGCTGGAAGAATCACCTTCCTGACTTCAGATTATACCACAAAGCTACAGCCATCAAGACTGCATGGTACTGGCACAAAAACAGAAATATAGACCAATGGAACAAGATAGAAACAAACCCATGCACCTGACTTTTGACAAAGGAGGCAGGAATATACAATGGGGCAAAGACAGCCTCTTCAATAAATAGTGCTGAAAAGACAGGACAGCTACATGTAAAAGAATGAAATTAGAACAATTCCTAACACCACACACAAAGATAAAATAGATTAAAGACCTAAATGTAAGACCAGAAACTATAAAACTCTTAGAGGAAAACATAGGCAGAACGCTTGATGACATAAATCAAAGTAAGATCCTCTATGACCCACCTCCTAGAGTAATGGAAATAAAAACAAAAGTAAACCAGTGGTACCTGATTAAACTTAAAAGCTTTTGCACAGCAAAGGAAACTATAAACAAGGTGAAAAGACAACCCTCAGAATGGGAGAAAATAATAGCAAATGAAACAACTGACAATGGATTAATTTTCAAAATATACAAGCAGCTCATACAACTCAATACCAGAAAAACAAACAACCCAATCAAAACTTGGAAAAAACCTCAACAGACATTTCTCCAAAGAAGACATACAGATGGCTAACAAACACAGGAAAATATGCTCCACATCGCTCATTATTAGAGAAATGCATATCAAAACTACAATGAGATATCACCTCACACCAGTCAGAATGGCCTTCATCAAAAAGTCTACAAACAATAAATGCGGGAGAGGGTGTGAAGAAAAGAGAATACTCTTGCACTGTGGTGGGAATGCAAATTGATATAGCCACTATGAAAAACAGTATGGAGAAAAACTAGGAATAAAACCACCATATGACCCATCAATCCCACTCCTAGGCATATACCCTGAGGAAACCAAAATTGAAAGAGACATGTATCCCACTGTTCACTGAAGCACTACTTACAATACTTAGAACATGGAAGCAACCTAGATGTTCATCAACAAATGAATAGATAAGGAAATTGTGGTACATGTACAAGATGGACTATTACTCAGCTAAAAAAGGAACACATTTGAGTCCGTTCTAATGAGGTGGGTGAACACAGAATCTTTTATAAAGAGTGAACTGAGTCAGAGAGAAATAAATACTGTATTTAACGCATATATACAAAATCTAGAAAAATGGTTCTGAAGAATTTATTTATAGGGCAACAATGGAGAAACAGAGATAGAGAATAGACATATTGACATGGGGAGAGGGCAGGAGAGGGTGAGATGTATGTAAAGATTAATATGGAAACTTAAAATTACCATATGTAAAATAGATAGCCAATGGGAATTTGCTGCATGGTTCAGGAAACTCAACAGGGGCTCTGTATCAACCTAGAGGAGTGGGATGGGGAGGAAGATGGGAGGGAGGTTCAAAAGGGAGGGGATATATGTATACCTATGGCTGACCCATGATGAGGTTTGACAGTAAACAGCAAAATTCTGTAACACAATTAGCATAATTAAAGCAATTATTTATTTTTTAAAAAAGCAATAAATCTTTTAAAGGAATCAGAAAGAAAAGGAACTAAAAATACAGAGCAGACCCTCATAGTAAATTCACACAGGTTCAAATACTGAAAAAAGCTTTCTTGACTGCCCTTAGCTGCACACAAGCCTAAAGCAGTTTTTATAGTAATAATAACAACTATTATAAGTTACTGACCTCCTATTATGTGCCAAACGCTATGTAAATGCTTTCTATATATCATCTTATTTAATCTCTACAATTATATACATCACCTTATTTAACCTCCACAGCATTCCTCTCACAGGGTCAGTTAGTCCTCCGAAGGACTATTGTTGTCATGTTTGTTCTGTCAATGAGGAATTCAAATTTTAGACAAGTTAATTTTCCAAAGTCATGTAGCCAACCAGTGATGGGGGTGGGAACTGGAGCCAGTTTCTTTGACTTCAAACTCTATGTGCTTCATGGCACAAACGACCATGCTTTCTTACGCCTACCCTGTGGCACAGATAAAGTACATCTGGTTTTTCCATGAAGGATAAATAGATTTATTCAGATAGGCACCAGCCAGTCTTCATTTCCCCTGACAGGTCTGAGTGAGATGGCAGGGAATGTCCCCTTTGAAGAAAGTGACACGAGTGGTCCTATACTCATATGCTTCTTTTCTTTGTGTTCTATGATCCACTGACCACAACTTGAATTCGTGCTGCAATATAGAATACTCTCTCTGCTATCAATTTACATACGAATCTGTATATGGCAGAAAATAAAGAGGAATTAAAAAGCCTCTTGATGAAAGTGAAAGAGGAGAGTGAAAAAGTTGGCTTAAAGCTCAACATTCAGAAAACGAAGATCATGGCATACGGTCCCATCACTTCATGGGAAATAGATGGGGAAACAATGGAAATTGTGTCAGACTTTATTTTGGGGGGCTCCAAAATCACTGCAGATGGTGACTGCAGCCATGAAATTAAAAGACACTTACTCCTCGGAAGGAAAGTTATGACCAACCTAGATAGCATATTGAAAAGCAGAGACATTACTTTGCCAACAAAGGTCCGTCTAGTCAAGGCTATGTTTTTTCCAGTGGTCATGTATGGATGTGAGAGTTGGACTGTGAAGAAGGCTGAGCACCGAAGAATTGGTGCTTTTGAACTGTGGTGTTGGAGAAGACTCTTGAGAGTCCCTTGGACTGCAAGGAGATCCAATCAGTCCATTCTGAAGGAGATCAGTCCTGGGATTTCTTTGGAAGGAATGATGCTAAAGCTGAAACTCTGGTACTTTGGCCACCTCATGTTAAGAGTTGACTCATTGGAAAAGACTTTGATGCTGGGAGGGATTGGGGGCAGGAGGAGAAGGGGATGACAGAGGATGAAATGGCTGGACGGCATCACGGACTCGATGGACATGAGTCTGAGTGAACTCCGGGAGTTGGTGATGGACAGGGAGGCCTGGCGTGCTGCGATTCATGGGGTCGCAAAGAGTCAGACACAACTGAGCGACTGAACTGAACTGAACTGTATATGGTTGATACTGATGCACATTGAACTGGGATCCTGAGCGTGACAAGGGGAGTCCTTTGAGCCTTTGAGATGCTCTGGAGAGAGGCCCCTGCCCAATGGCAAGGCTCAAGATTAGATGGTGACTAAATGACCAACCAAACCTTCTTCTGAAGAATTTTCAAGGCAAGACACACAAGAAGAATCAGATATAGTAGAAGAGATCAGCGATAGGAAAAAAAAAAAACCCAAGTCCTGAGAATAGCAATATACTTTAGGTAAGAGACCAGTGAATAGCATATACTTTAGGTAAGAGACCGGTGGCTACCAGCTGCTAAGGGGAAGTAAAGAGATCTGGCTTTCCAGAGATGCTTTTGAATCATTCATTACAATTGTTGATGTTCCAGGCTTTCAAAGGCTTAATTGTGTCAATATTTCTAGTGCCCTTTCCTGGCTTTATAGTCTCACACTTATTTTGTCTTGTTAAATAGAGGTTTCTCTGCAACTGGGGAGTACATATACAAGTTTCCCTCAGTTAAGAAGTATAAACTAGGGGGCAGTCCTAAATTGGCAGAGGAATAGGACAGGGAGACCACTTTCTCCCCCACAAATTCATCAAAAGAACATTTAAACGCTGAGTAAATTCCACAAAACAACTTCTGAATGCCAGTAGAGGACATCAGGCACCCAGAAAAGCAGCCCATTGTCTTCGAAAGGAGGTAGGAAAAAATATAAAAGAGAAAAAAAGAGACAAAAGAGGTAGGGGACGGAGCTCCATCCCAGGAAGGGAGTCTTAAAAAGAGAGACGTTTCCAAACACCAGAAAACACTCTCACTGCCAAGTCTGTGGTGAGCCTTGGAACCACAAAGGGCAACATAACTGGGAGGAAAAATAAATAAATAATTAAAACCCACAGATGACGTGCCCAACGGTAACTCCCCCAGCGGAGAAGTGGCGCAGACGCCTGCACACACCACTAGCAAGCAGGGGCTGGATAGGGAGGCGCGGGCTGCATTGCTTAGAGTAAGGACCAGGCCTGAATGCCCCGAGGGCAATCTGAGGGAACTAACTTGGGCTAGCAAACCAGACTGTGGGATAGCTAACACATGAAAAGCCCTAACCTAAGACACCACCAGGCCCGCTCACAGAACAAAGGACTGTACAGAGCTAGTCAGCTGCAGACCATCCCCCTCCGGTGACAGGCAGCCAGAGCTGGAAGGGGGCAATCGCAGCCCCAGAGAGACATTATCTACCAAACTGCAAGCAGGCTTCTTTGCTAACTAAGACTTCTTGGGGTTCTGAACAGTCAACATCTGCCTGAGAAGGTGCGCTGGTTGTACACCCAGAAAACCAAGCGGCAGGGATGGGGGAGGTGATAAGTTGCAGTGACCTTACTCACCAAACACCTCATCACCTGAGCTGCTTGGACCTGGGAAGGGCACAAAACGCAGGCCCAACTGAGTCTGCGCCTCTGAGGACGTCCTGAGTGCCTGAACCTGAGCAGCTTAGAACTGGGAGGTGCATGCAGCCCAGGGCCAGCCTCAGACGGTTCCCAGTGGAGCAACATAGAGCCTGAGCAGTGTGGGCAGGAAGGGCACATTTGCCTTGAGCGGGGGCAGGCCCAGTGTGGCTGAGACACTGCAAGCACACACCAGTGTTATTTGTTTTGCAGAGTCCCTCCCTCCCCACAGCGCGACTGAACAAGTGAGCCTTAAAAAGTGTCCACCACCAGCCCCTTGTGTCAGGGCAGAAATCAGACACTGAAGAGACCAACAAACAGAAGAAGCTAAAACAGAGGGAACCACCTTGGAAGTGACAGGTGCAATAGATTAAAACCCTGTCGTTAGTGTCAACTACATAGGAAGGGGCATATAGATCTTGAGAAATATAAGCCGGACCAAGGAACTATCCGAAAATGAACAGACCCCACACTGCCCACAACAACACCAGAGAAAGTCCTAGATATATTTTTACTATTTTTATGATCATTCATTTTTTTTTTATTTAAAAAAATTTTTTTGATGCTATTGGAATGGCATTTTTATTTATTTATTATTTTACTTTACAATACTATATGGGTTTTGCCATACAACAACATGAATCTGCCACGGGTGTACATGAGTTCCCAATCATGAACCCCCCTCCTACCTCCCTGCCTATATCATCTCTCTGGGTCATCCCAGTGCATCAGCCCCAAGCATCCTGTATCCTGCATCAAACCTAAACAGGTGATTCATTTCTTACATGATATTATACATGTTTCAATGCCATTCTCCCAAATCATCCCACCCTCTCCCTCTCCCACAGAGTCCAAAAGTCTGTTCTATACATCTGTGTCTCTTTTGCTGTCTCACATACAGGGTTATCGTTACCATCTTTCTAAATTCCATATATATGCATTAGTATGCTGTATTGGTGTTTTTCTTTCTGGCTTACTTCACTCTGTATAATCGGCTCCAGTTTCATCCATCTCATTAGAACTGATTCAAATGTGTTCTTTTTAATGGCTGAGTAATACTCCATTGTGTGTATGTACCACAGCTTTCTTATCCATTTGTCTGCTGATGGACATCTAGGTTGCTTCCATGTCCTGGCTATTATAAACAGTGCTGTGTTGAACATTGGGGTACACGTGTCTCTTTCAATTCTAGTTTCCTCAGTGTGTATGCCCAGCAGTGGGATTGCTGGGTCATAAGGCAGTTCTATTTGCAATTTTTTGAGAAATTTCCACACTGTTCTAATTTTTTTTTAATTTTTAAGTCCTCTATTACTCCTTTAATTTTCATTTTTATAACCTACTATTGCTGCTGCTAAGTCACATCAGTCGTGTCTGACTCTGTGCGACCCCATAAATGGCAGCCCACCAGGCTCCTCTGCCCCTAGGATTCTCTAGGCAAGAATACTGGAGTGGGTTGCCATTTCCTTCTCCAGTGCATGAAAGTGGAAAGTGAAAGGGAAGTCGCTCAGTCGTGTCTGACTCCTAGCAACCACATGGACGGCAGCCTACCAGGCTCCTCCGTCCATGGGATTTTCCAGGCAATAGTACTGGAGTGGGGTGCCAATGCCTTCTCCAAACCTACTATTACTTTGCAAAAAAAAAAAAAGACCCTATTTTTTTAAGCAAACTTCATATATATATGTTTTTTAAATAATTTTTGTGACTTTTTTCTTTAATATTGTATTTTTGAAAATCCAACCTCTATACTAGATTTTTAATCTTTGCTTTTTGGTATTTGTTATCAGTTTTGTACCTTTAAGAACCCAATTTTCAGTACCCATTTTTACTTGAGAGTGAGATTATTGGCTTGACTGCTCTCTCCCCCTTTGGACTCTCCTTTTTCTCCACCAGGTCACCTCTATCTCCTCCCTCCCCCTTCTCTTCTCTACCCAACTCTGTGAATCTCTTTGTGTGTTCCAGATGGTGGAGAACACTTAGGGAACTGATTATTGGCTGGATCTGTCTCTCTCCTTTTGATTCCCCCCTTTATCCTCTTGGCCACCTCTGTCTCCTTCCTCCCTCTTCTCTTCTCTGTATAACTCTGTGAACATTTCTTGAGCGGTCCAGACTATGGAGCGCACATAAGGAAGTGATTACTGGCTAGCTTGCTTTCTCCTCTTTTGATTCCACCTCATCTCATTTGGGTCACCTCTAACTCCCTCCTCCCTCTTCTCTTCTCCATGTAACTCTGTGAACCTCTCTGGGTGCCCCTCAATGTGGGGAAACTTTTCATCTTTAACCTAGATGTTTTATCAATGGTGCTGTATAGATGGAGAAATCTTGAGACTACTGTAAAAATAAAACTGGAAACCAGAAGCAGGAAGCTTAACTCCAAATCCTGAGAACACCAGAGAACTCCTGACTCCAGGGAACATTAATTGACAGGAGCTCATCAAACACCTCCATATCTACACTGAAACCAAGCACCACCCAAGGGCCAACAAGTTCCAGAGCAAGACATACCACGCAAATTCTCCAGCAACACAGGAACACAGCCCTGAGCTCCAATATACAGGCTGCCCAAAGTTACTCCAAAACCACTGACATTTCATAACCCATTACTGGACACTTCATTGTACTCCAGAGAGAAGAAATCCAGCTCCACCCACCAGAACACCGACACAAGCTTCCCTAACCAAGAAACCTTGACAAGCCACTGATACAACCCCACCCACAGTGAGAAAACTCCACAAACTGCCAGAATACAGAAAGGCCACCCCCAAACGCAGCAATATAAACAAGACGAAGAGACAGAGGAATACCCAGCAGGTAAAGGAACAGGGTAAATACCCACCAAACCAAACAAAAGAGGAAGAGATAGGGAATCCACCTGATAAAGAATTCCAAATAATGATAGTGAAAACGATCCAAAATCTTGAAATCAAAATGGAATCACAGATAAATAGCCTGGAGACAAGGATTGAAAAGATGCAATAAAGGTTTAACAAGGACCTACAAGAAATTAAAAAGAGTCAATATATAATGAATAATGGAATAAATGAGATCAAAAACACTCTGGAGGCAACAAATAGTAGAATAATGGAGGCAGAAGATAGGATTGGTGAAGTAGAAGTTAGAATGGCAGAAATAAATGAATCAGAGAGGAAAAAAGAAAAATGAATTAAAAGAAATGAGGACAATCTCAGAGACCTCCAGGACAATATTAGATGCCCCAACATTTGAATCATAGGAGTCCCAGAAGAAGAAGACAAAAAGAAAGACCATGAGAAAATACTTGAGGAGATAATAGTTGAAAACTTCCCTAAAATGGGGAAGGAAATAATCACCCAAGTCCAAGAAACCCAGAGAGTCCCAAACAGGATAAACCCAAGGTGAAACACCCAAGATACATATTAATCAGGTTAACAAATATCAAACACAAAGAACAAATATTAAAAGCAGCAAGGGAAAAATAACAAATAACACACAAGGGGATTCCCATAAGGATAACAGCTGATCTTTCAATAGATACTCTTCAGGCCAGGAGGGAATGGCAAGACATACTTAAAGTGATGAAAGAAAATAACCTACAGCCCAGATTACTGTACTCAGCAAGGATCTCATTCAAATATGAAGGAGAAATCAAAAGCTTTACAGACAAGCAAAAGCTGAGAGAATTCAGCACCACCAAACCAGCTCTCCAACAAATGCTAAAGGATATTCTCTAGACAAGAAACACAAAAAGGGTGTCCTAAACTCGAACCCAAAACAATAAAGTAAATGGCAACGGGATCATACTAATCAATAATTACCTTAAATGTAAACGGGTTGAATGCCCCAACCAAAAGACAAAGACTGACTGAATGGATACAAAAACAAGACCCCTATATATGTTGTCTACAAGAGACCCACCTCAAAACAGGGGACCCATACAGACTGAAAGTGAAGGGCTAGAAAAAGATATTCCATGCAAATAGAGACCAAAAGAAAGCAAGAGTAGCAATACTCATATCAGATAAAATAGACTTTAAAACAAAGGCTGTGAAAAGAGACATAATGATGAAAGGATCAATCCAAGAAGAAAATATAACAATTATAAATATATATGCACCCAACATAGGAGTACCGCAATATGTAAGACAAATACTAACAAGTATGAAAGGGGAAATTAACAATAACACAATAATAGTGGGAGACTTTAATACCCCACTCACACCTATGGATAGATCAACTAAACATAAAATTAACAAGGAAACACAAACTTTAAATGATACAATAGACCAGTTAGGCCTATTGATATCTATAGGACATTTCACCCCAAAACAATGAATTTCACCTTTTTCTCAAGCGCACACGGAACCTTCTCCAGGATAGATCACATCCTGGGCCATAAATATAGCCTAGGTAAATTCAAAAAAACTGAAATCATTCCAAGCATCTTTCCTGACCACAATGCAGTAAGATTAGATCTCAATTACAGGAGAAAAACTATTAAAAATTCCAGCATATGGAGGCCGAACAACATGTTGCTGAATAAACAACAAATCACAGATGAAATCAAAAAAGAAATCAAAATATGCATAGAAAAGAATGAAAATGAAAACACAACAACCCAAAACCTGTGGGACACTATAAACGCAGTGCTAAGGGGAAGGTTCATAGCAACACAGGCATACCTCAAGAAACAAGACAAAAGTCAAATAAATAACCTAACTCTACACCTAAAGCAACTAGAAAAGAAGAAATGAAGAACCCCAGGGTTAGTAGAAGAAAGAAATCTTAAAAATTAGGGCAGAAATAAATGCAAAAGAGACCATAGCAAAAATCAACAAAGCCAAAAGCTGGTTCTTTGAAAGGATAAATAAAATTGACAAACTATTAGCCAGACTCATCAAGAAACAAAGGGAGAAAAATCAAATCAATAAAATTAGAAATGAAAATGGAGAGATCACAACAGACAACACAGAAATACAAAGGATCATAAGAGACTACTATCAGCCATTATATGCCAATAAAATGGACAACTTTGGAAGAAATGGAAAAATTCTTAGAAAAGTACAACTTCCCAAAACTGAACCAGGAAGAAATAGAAAATCTTAACAGACCCATCACAAGCACAGAAATTGAAACTGTAATCAGAAATCTTCCAGCAAACAAAAGCCCAGGTCCAGATGGCTTCACAGCTGAATTCTACTAAAAATTTAGAGAAGAGCTAACACCTATCCTACTCAAACTCTTCCAGAAAATTGCAGAGGAAGGCAAACTTCCAAGCTCAATCTATGAGGCCACCATCACCCTAATACCAAAACCTGACAAAGATCCCACAAAAAAGAAAACTACAGGCCAATATAACTGATGGACATAGATGCAAAAATCCTTAACAAAATTCTAGCAATCAGAATCCAACAACACATTAAAAAGTACACCATGACCAAGTGGGCTTTATCCCAGGAATGCAAGGATTCTTCAATCTCCACAAATCAATCAATGTAATACACCACATTAACAATGGAAAAATAAAAGCCATATGATTATCTCAATAGATACAGAGAAAGCCTTTGACAACATTCAACATCCATTTATGATAAAAACTCTCCAGAAAGCAGGAATAGAAGGAACATACCTCATAATAAAAAGCTATATATAAAACATAATAAAAGCTATATATGATAAATCCACAGCAAACATTATCCTCAGTGGTGAAAAACTGAAAGCATTTCCCCTAAAGTCAGGAACAAGACAAGGTTGCCCACTTTCACTATTACTATTCAACATAATTTTGGAAGTTTTGGCCACAGCAATCAGAGCAGAAAATGAAATAAAAGGAATCCAAATTGGAAAAGAATTACAACTCTCACTGTTTGCAGATGACATGATCCTCTACATAGAAAACCCTAAAGACTCCACCAGAAAATTACTAGAGCTAATCAGTAAATATAGTAAAGTTGCAGGATATAAAATCAACACACAGAAATCCCTTGCATTTCTATACACTAATAATGAGAAAATAGAAAGAGAAATTAAGGAAACAATTCCATTCACCATTGCAACGAAAAGAATAAAATACTTTAGGAATATATCTACCTAAAGAAACTAAAGACCTATTATAGAAAACTATAAAACATTGGTGAGAGAAATCAAAGAGGGCACTAATGGATGGAGAAATATACCATGTTCATGGATCAGAAGAATCAATATAGTGAAAATGAGTATACTACCCCAAAGCAATCTATAGATTCAATGCAATCCCTATCAAGCTACCAACGGTATTTTTCACAGAGCTAGAACAAATAATTTCA